>LPNX011105629.1:88655-134124 GCA_001517045.1 Pseudotsuga menziesii
CGTGAGTCATTACCACAACAATTCTGCTCTAAATCCTTGGTTATTTTCTTAATGAAGATATTAAATAGTCCGAACGATAATACTCATTACTTTTGCGTGTATATAGGTTATAATTAATCATATTTATTAAAAAATTTATTTGGGTTGATGGGCAGCCTATTTATACATTTATATATGTATGTGTGAGATCTAAGAAATTGAATCGAAATCATCACTACCCAATATTCACTTTTACATTGAAAACGATAAACGCAAGTTGCAACAATCGCATGATGTCCTCTTCATTCTAAACCTAGTTATCGGATCATCATCGTAAACCCAATAAGTAGGAGTATTAGGGTTGTGACGTCCTCTTCAAATAAATTTTTAAATTTATTATTTGTCTTGAGCCTACAGTTGATTAATTGTCTCTATGGTTCATATACGTTTGTTTAGTTGGTGTTTTATGGATTTTTTTCAATCCTCCATGAATTCATGGAGGATTGAAAAAAATCGGGCAGCATTTCAGCTTGCCCGTGACACATTTCAAAATTAAACCGGTAGCATAAACGCTACCGGTTGACATAATTTATATATATATAACAAATTAACAAAAAAATTCAATTTAACTACAACCTCGACTGAGGTTTATACCTCGACCGAGGTCCATACCTTGACCGAGGGTTAGGAAATACCTCGGTCGAGGGCTGAAAAAAACCTCTGTCGAGGGCTTGATAAAACCTCGGTCGAGATATTAAGACCTCGGTTGAGAGCTTGTTAAAACCTCGACCGAGGTACATTTTTCTATTTTTGCTGAAATGCGCTTGCCAAAAAGTGTTACCCAGGTCCACGGATTCACCCGTAAACAATACACTGTATAGGTAATTGATTGGATGTTTGTTGTATCTTACACAGACTAGACCTGATATTTCTTATGCAGTAAGTTTGGCTTCAATATACATGGATCATCCTCATGAGATCCATTGGAGAGCAGCCAAAAGGATCCTTAACTTTGTTCAGGGAAAAAGGACTCATGGGATCTTCTACAAAGCTAAATCTGATCTTGATTTGATTGGGTTTACTGACAATGATTGGGTAGGTGATAGCACAGATTGAAAGTCAACATCAGCATATGTGTTCATGCTTGCTGAAGGGCCAATCAGCTGGTCAAGAAAGAAACAGAGTGCCATTGCACTCTCATCTACAGAAGCAGAGTACAAAGGAGTTGTAAATGTAGCAACTCAATGTTTATGGTTGCAGGGGTTACTTGGAGAGTGTGGCTTCGAATCAGAATACTCAACTACTATCTATTGTGATAATCAGAGTACCATTTGAATATGCAATGATCCATTTCAAAAGTAGAGAACCAAACACATTGAGATCCATATGCACTACATCAAACAGCTTGTGCATGATGGCACCATTCACCTACTCTTCTATTCATCTTCAAAACAAGTAGAAGATATCTTCACCAAAGTTTTTTGTGAGAAGACATTCCACAATCTCAAATCAATGATGGGGATTGCTGATCATGCTGTGAAGCATGAGTGATGACAAGATTTCCAAATTTTGTTTTACTGTCCATGTTTAAGGGAGGATTTTTCCCACTGGGTTTTTGCCTCTTTCCTTGGTTAAATGGACATGCAGTATGTAAAGGGTGACTAAGACTTGTTGCTAGGCCCTATAATTTTCTGATATTTTACTCATAAGTTAGGCTTAAGGGGGGGTGTTAGAATAATCAACCCATAGTTAGCTACCTTAGACATTAATTAATTCAATTTTTGTCTTATTTGCCTAGTTTCCATATTCCACATTATGCAAGTTATCCTCCACACATCCATAGTGGTCAAACTTGCTAAATTTTAGTCATGGAGTGCTTGGGAAACCACTTGGAATCAAATCTACTTTATTCCTATCCTCCCTGGCGCATGTCTACTTTTTCTGCTTTATTGCCTACTTTTTCTGATTTTTAAGGCAATTGGAAAAGTTTGACTAGGTGAAGTTAACTTGTTTTTTGTCCTCATAATCCTCCACTCTTTTCTCCTATGAAAAGCATGTATGATTTTTCCTTCCACCATCTATTAGATTTCCTAATTGATTTTTCCAATTCGTGAGCTCCTAGATAGATTTGGAAACTTCTTTATGCACCTATGGGGGATTTACTTAGATTTAGTAAGCCTGCTTTTGACCAAATTTGAATGGCATCCTTATGCATTCAAATATATCATGTAATTATTTATTGTGGCAGCCTATGAATTCACATGGTTGGCTATTGTACACTTATTCAATATAGATTAGTGTTCTGCTCCCTATTCAGTCTCCTTTTGTGAGTAATTTGCATGTGTAATTGGCAATTGTTGTGATTGTAATTGTTCTAACACCTGGGTTCAATTTCCACACATATCATGATTAAGAGGAACAGACTCATGAAAGAGAAGGAAGATACCTGTGCACTGGGATTTGATTTGTTAACAACCTTTATGATTGACTAAATTTAGAGAGAAGTCGACCACTAAAGGGTCGACTTGCTGATCTCTTGTAAACAATATAAATACCAACATTTGCATGAGTATTGGGTGTGGATCATTTTCATTAGTTAGACAGTCAGTTTTCTGAGAGAAGAATGCTATAATATTGTTTAGTATTTTTAATAGAAGTTCTACATTTCGCTATTCATGATTTTGTTCGTGTAAGTGCTATCCGGGAGTCACCCTTGATTGCTGAGAGGGCCCCTCATCAACCAGAGGTTTTCTTTTCTTGTTTTTGTTATTTTTATTTCTAGCTAATTCAGTTTTGATTTCTAGTTTGTTTATTTCATTAAGTTATTGTAAATGTTTATTTCATTTGCTTTCTGCAATGCATTTTATTTCCAAAATTAAATAGCTATATTGTGGGCATAGTTGTTTTCCATTTGTTTCTGTCGTTTCATTTCCAGCTTATTATTTAGTTTTGTTCATAAGAAGATAGAGTAGAGTGTTTTTATCAATTTAAATAGACTAGGTTCTGTTTATTTTTGAGTTTGTTATAAGATTATGCAATTTGAATTTTAGTTTGTTTATTAATAAGCAATGATTCTTGATGTTCATGAATTTGTTTCAATTTATTTTACTGCTAAATTTGATGAATAAATAGGTTTATTTACTATTCCTTATGCATTGCACCTTGATATGCATAAAATCAGCAGAGAAGTAGATTATTTAGGTTATTTTATATTTTTTTCTTTACACAGTCTGTCATTCAGAAAGTCTATTCACCCTATCATTCTGACCTTCCTTCCAGACTGTTTTGCAGAACTGTATTTCAGTCTGTCATTCATCCCACAGTTCTGTTTTTAGTGTTTTTAATGTGTTTTAAAATTGTTTTTAAGTTCTGGTTCTTTAGTATTTGATGTATGCTTTGACTGTAATAGTTAGATAATAGTTTTATTTATTATTTAGACTATAAGTTTGATTTTTTTATGTTATTTATTAAAGTTTTATTCTTTTCTCTACCTGTTTTCTCTTTGAACATGGTTTTGAGTTAGGGTATGTTTTGTTTCTTTTATTTGTTTCTGATTCTTCTTACTATTGTATTGTTTTATAATTATGCTTTTGGATTAATTTATCCGTTTGCATGTAAAACTTAGGATTCGTAGTGTTATCTTTAGCAAAATTTTCATTTTTCAATGTGTGATTACCAACAGAGACTTGTAGGATATAATTCACTTTCTTTATTAAGTTTTCTATTTGGTTCTCTTATTAAGTTTTCTTTATTACATTTTCTACTTGTTTCTCTTACTTAGTTTTACATTCACTTATTTAAGTTTTATTTGCATCATATCCTTTTAAGTAGTTGTTGATAGTATCCTTTTTAGTTAGGAGTTATTTTTTTATAAATTGTTTACTTGTTGTACTTGCATTTCCAAATGTACACTTTCTTTGATTAGTTATTTTTTGAAGTCACTAAATAGACTTTGTCATAAAAAGTAGTGATTGTATTCTCATTTGTTAATTAAAGTAATATAGCTTGATCTTATTTTAGTTTGATGTTTTGTCTTGGTTCAATTATATTAATAATTGCATTCTTAGGATTTTGACTCGGTTTTCATTTTTAAATATCTTTCGATCTTTTGTTTGTTAAAATATTTACACGACACCCTCTACCTTCGCATATATTTTTTAGCAACTCGAAGCTTACCAACTCCGATAGATAACTAAATATTTGGTGAGTTAATCTAGGCATTATAACACCCAACAATTCTGTTACACATAAATCTCGTCATCAGCATGTGATGAGACCCCAAACATAGTATTTTCCCTTCAATCCCAAGTCATGAAGTAAAATCCTGATCCAGATATCAATCCTACATATCAAAATCTAGCATTGCTCCTCCCCTTTAGTCAAAAATAGGTACCTTCTTCAGAACCACCCATAATATATTGGAAGTAAGTGGTGGAACTGACTATAGCTTGTGTACAAGGTGTAGTTCTACCCTGCACCACTCTATCATAGTTAGGAAGAAGTGGTGCCCTCGGTAAAAAGGTAAAAAAGAGAGGCTTCCATGAAGCTTCTCGAAGGAATTCATTGTGGCTCCCTTATCCCTACACCTGAGGACCACCTAGGCTCAAGATCCATCCTTCTAGGATCTCCTATCCACCTCACCCACCATTTCCTCAACCATCCCTATGCTACCAAGGCCTATAAAATAAGGATCATATCCATGGTTGAGGGAGAGAGCAAGGTTATGCTGGTGCATTTTTATTCTGGCTTAGATCATTAGGGTGAGCTTAGGAGGAGAAAAGTTGGAGTTATCAATGACAAGATATTGGCATTGTGAAGGAGCTTATTTACACTAGGGCATAGGTTGTAACTTCTTCTTCTTTATCTAATGCAAAATTTATTCCTTTCCCATAAAGTATATTGTGTTAATATCATATGTTTAATAGTTAGATTCCATAGTCACTAGCATATAATAATGGAACATTTTCTGGTGCTCTTTGATCTTGTGTGTTGGTTTCATGTGATCATGCAAATACATCAGTGAAGAGATAGTATTGTTGGAGACAACCACACCTTTCATCAAAAGACCTCTATTCCAAATCTTCACCCATTCTAGGGAAAGTCTTCCAATTTTGTTCTGTACTATTTGTTCTAGATATGAACCATTCAGACTAGAGGAAAAACTCTTGTCCCCAAGAGGTGTATTTTTCCTATTAACAAGGTGGATGCAAATTTGACTACTGCAAGGAGGAAGAAAAGGGATGAGGGATAATGGATAAGGGAGGAGGGAGAAGAGAGAAGGGAGGAAGGATAAATAGGAGTTAGAAAAAAAGATAAAGAAAATGAACAAACCTCTACCTCTAGCTCACAAGAGGCCAAAATAGAGACAATTCTAAGAACCGTGGAAAGAATGATGGAGAGAATCACTGTGGATGGTAGAACATAGCCTAGGGAAAATTAGGAGAAGAAAAATAGGAACTTGGATGCCAGAAGGCCTCCAATTCCCAAAAATAGGCAGAGGGACTAGAGAATCCCTCCTGATCCACCTATCAAGCCTCCCTTTCAGAAAAATTATGTATAGTAGGCTGGAGAATATCAGGTAGAAGATGAAATCGATAAGCTGGACACGGACTCACTCCCACCTTTCTGACCAAATAAGAACAAGATAAGGCTTGTGTTTAAGGGGAGATATTCCTACTGGGGAAACATAAGACTTCAAGAGGGGATATCAACTTGTTTTCATGGAGTTGAAGAGACAGATTGGTCTGAGGAACAGAGATGTTCCTATAGTGAAAAATAAAGAGGCTGAAAAAAAATCCTTTACAGGAAAACCAAAGAGAATTCCACCCCCTAAGGATGCCGCCATGGATGTAATAAATCCCGAAGGGAAGGAGAAAAAAAATGATAATCCAAGGATATCAGATCAGGGGTATACTTATTTCAGTCTAGAGGATGAAATTGAAAAGATAAAAATATTTGTCCCTCTCATTGAATTGCTAAAAATTCTTGAATACTATTCCAAAATTGCCATAGTGTTGAAGCCTACAGGAGAAGTTTCTTCAATGTCAGACTCCCTGAATCTCCAAGATGCTAATCCCACCTTCCTTTTTGGACTTTGTGGAGAAGATTCCACTGATGAATATACTCCCCCTTTATATGTCAGTCTAAACGTTCATAATTCCATCTTCCAAAATGACATGTATGATTCTAGAGCCTTCCACAATATGATTCCTAGGCTAGTCATGGAGGAACTAGGATTGGAAGTGACCAGGACAAATAGAGACCTTTTCTCTTTTGATTCCAACAAAGTTAGGTGTCTATGACTGATCAAAGATATAGTCGTCTCTTTGGCCCAAATCCCTGCTAAGAACATGGGCATGGATGTAGTTGTAGCTGGCATTCCTCCAAAGTTTGGGATGCTGTTATAAATATATTGGGAAACCAAGCTTAAATATGACCTTCAAATGGATATGTCCTATGATACTATCCCTATATTTGGAGTGCATAGAAGTCTCTTTAGGGAGAAAAAGTTAGCATACATGGTGACCAGTGCTGAAAGGCCAAACAACCACCCCATTTATGCACTGGAAACTGAGATGGGATTAGCTATTTTCTTCACAGAAGGAGACATAGACAGCTCTAGTTCATAGAACACTGCCTTTGTACCCACTCAAGAGGAGCTGGATGGAGTGTGGGAGGTGATTTTTTATGGGGAAGCATGTAGAGAGGGGGCGGAAGATGGAATTTGGGCAAGATATCTAAGAGGGAGAACTTTGAACTACTCCTACAGAATTGCCTTTGATTGTACAAACAATGAGTCGGAGTAATGATAGATGGAGATTCCAAACTAGTCATTAAAAAAATGACAGGTGATTATCAATCCAAACACTGCAAAAGGAGAAGTTTTAGGAATGCTTCCCAGAACCTGATAGGGGGTTTTGAAGAGTGAAATTTTAATCTAATCCCCATGTTGCATAATTATATAGTTGACTCTCTAGCCACTTTTACTGCTATTTTTAAGGTTCCCATGCACCCCGACGGAAAATATGAAATTGAGGTCAAGAATAGGCCCTCTATCCTTGATAATGTCAAAAGATGGAATTTTTTTGAAGATGACAAGAAGATACAAAATTTCCTCACGCTCGCTGGGGATTTTGATGGATTGCATATTGATGAAGAAAATGAGGTTCTAAAGGAGACTTTCCCTACTCAAGAACCATTTCAAATCCATATTGCTTCTCCCAAATAAATTCTTCGAGATGAGGGTGTTACTCCTGTTGAAGATACTAATAGCAACGAAGCTGAGGAAGCTCGGGAGCCATAGTTGTAGAAGGATGATGGACAACAGGAATATGTGAACAATCTCTATGGCAAGGAAATACTCAAGTTTAAAAGTAACTATATCCCCAGAGGTTTAGTTCCTTTAGAAAATATTTTTGATTCTAACAATGTTGCCAAGGAACCCTAACTGGTCCCAAGTTGTGAAGACATAGAAGATGTTAATATTGGGATAGAATATCAACCCAGGGTCATCAAGATATCAAGAAAACTATTAGCATAAGCCAAGAAAAAATACATCCCACTAATGACAGAATCTTCATATTTGTTTTCTTGGAGCTATAGTGACCTTAAATCTGGCATACCATACCAATCAAGAAGGATGAGATGCCTTTCAAATAGAATCTGAGAAGGATGAATCCGAAACTACTGCCCCGAATAGAAAAGGAGATCAAGAAGTTATTTAAGGCAAAAACCATTGTGTCCCTCAGATTCTCACGCTGGGTGGAAAATATGGTCCCTGTTAGGAAGAAGAACGAGGAAATAAGAATATGCATTGACTTCAGGAACTTAAATAGAGTTTCTTTGAAGGATCATTACCCAATTCCAAAAATGGACCATATTTTGCATAGTGTAATGGGCTCATAGAGGATCTCCACTTTGGATGGCTTCTTAGGTTATAACCAGATCATGGTGCACCCAAAATATCAAGAGAAAACAACCTTCACCACACCTCGGGGCACTTTCATGTATGCTAAAATGCCATTTGGGCTTATGAATGTAGGAGAAACTTTCTAGTGGGCCATTGCCATATCCTTCACCGATGAAAAGGACAAAATTCTAGTCATCTATCTAGGTGATATCATAGTGTTCTCCCAATCGGATGAAGAGCATGTCATGCACTTGCTGAAGATGTTAAAAAAATATAGAAAGTTCGACATCTCCTTGAATTAGAAGAAGTCATTTTCCTCTATGAAAGAAGGGACACTACTATGGTATAAAGTTCGACAATCTCCTTGAATGAGCTCCCTTGAAATAAATTCGAAGTCCAGTATTTCCTAGGGAAGGTAAAATTTAAGAGAATATTTATTGCTGTATTTGTCGAAATAGTAAAGTATATAACTGATATATCGGGGAAGGATAAATAAATCAAGTGGACTCCTGAAGCTAAGCAATCCTTTGAAGACATACAGAAGGAAATATCTGAAGCACCTGTACTTGTAAGCCCTAATTTTTCTAAATATTTCTTCATATTTTCATTTTCCTCAGAGCACACAGTGGTAGGAGTATTGCTGCAGAAGAATCATGAGGAACATGAACAACCCATTGATTTTTACAGCAATACCTTGAGAGATGCTCCCATGAAGTATAATATCCTAGATAAGAGAGCTTATTTCTTGGAGCAGGACTTAAGGGATTTCTGCGTGTACATACTACATTCCCATATCATTGATTATGTCTCCACCAGCGCTATAAAGGATATTATGACCCAACCTGATCCCGAGGAATGAAGAGGAAAGTGGAGAGGTCCTACTTGAGTATGACCTAGAGAAAAATCCCACAAAGTTGATTAAAGGATATGGATTATCCAAGCTTATGGCCCAATCCAAGTATGATTCTCTCAACCTACTCATGATTGCTGAATTGTCAATAGAAGAGAAGAATCATTAGGGACAACCAGGTCCCCAAGTAGTTCAGAATTTTATATCATCCCCTTGGCACACTGATATCATCTTTGTGTTACAACATCTATAGGCCCCACAGGGTATGGATAGGACAAGGGCTATATTCCTCAAGTAGAAGGAATCTACGTTTTCCATCCTGGAAGGGAAATTGTAGTGGAAGGATGCAGGACGCGTGTTGTTGAGCTGTGGGGAGGAGCAGGAGGCCAAAATGGTCATTAATGAATTCCATGCACGAGAATGTGGGGGCCATCACTATTGGAGGGACACTATAAAAAAATCATGAGGGGTGGGTTTAATTGGTCCACCATATTCTCTGATTCTCATAAGAAATATGTTTCATGTTACAAATGTCAGATCTTTGAGGGGAGAAGGAAACTATTTCCATTTCCTTTAAAACCCATATAGGATGAATCCCCTTTCCAGAAATGGGGGCTATATTTTATTGAAGAAATAAACCCTTCATATTCATGACAATATAGTTGTATCCTTACTACCACTGACTATTTTACTAAAGGGATTGAGGCCATCCACACAAGACAGGCTACTGAGACAGTGATCATGAAATTTTTGGAGGAGCATATCCTATCAAGATTTGTGGTTCCTAGGAAGATAATCATTTATAATGCTCCTACTTTCAATTCAAAGAAAGTGGTTGAGTTTTGTTCCAAATATCACATACAATTGGGACACTCCATAGCCTACTACCCTCAAGGAAATGGGCTAGTCAAATATTCAAAAAAAGAGCCTCATGAGAATCATTAAGAATCTATTGTAGGATAAAAAGAATGCTTGGCATACAAATCTAATTGATTCTTTGTGGGATAACGAAATCACCATGAAGAAGTCCATTGGTGCCTCACCTTTCCAGCTAATTTATGGCTCTGAAGCGATTTTTCCTAGTTCCTTGAGATTTCTAGTGATAAAGTTTCTATAAGAATAGGAAAGAGAGACACATCCAACCCATATGAGGATGTATCAGTTGATTGAACTCCAGCAACATATGGAGTAGTTATTTGACAAAAACCAGGAGTTTCAGGAAAAAATGAAAGAAATATTTGATAGAAAGACTAAGCCTGATGATTTCTAGTTTGGATATGTAGTTTTTCTTTGGGATGTACCACATGAGGACAAGGGAAAGCATGATAAGTTTGATCACCTGTGGAAGGGAACGTATAAAATTGCATCCTTCAGAGGAAGGAATTCCTATGTTTTGGATGAGATGGAGGGAGGTCTAGTATCTGGAGATCCTATAAATTGGAGGCTCCTCAAACATTATTTTCTGTAAAAGTAATTTCAGCTCCATTGTCATAGTATATAAAATTTTATTTTAATATTGCAAGTGTGGATAACCCCCCCTTTTAGACATAAAGCTTGAGGTGAAGGTAACAAGGTCTCCAGTAGGGGCTGTCATTTAGTTTTGTTTTTTTAGATGAATTTGAAGTTGGAGGAACGTGGTGTACATGGTTCTTTTCTACCTCATAGGGAGGATAGAATCCTTGAGTTGCTGCCATTGTTAGAACCTGTGCTAAATTTTTTATTTTTCTACACAAGGAATCTACATGCTATATGGGGTCTAGTCCTCCTCTTAGGGTAGACAAAAGATCACCAAATGAAAAGACAACAATTGTCCCTATATTCAAATTTGATTTTATTAAAAGGGGATTTTTTAATGTTTATTGTTATATTTTCTTCCTAAAACAGAAATTGATCATTGAAACTATGCACCTTCCCACCAAGCACCGAAAACTGGACTTGTCCAACCACTGACCACTTCTACCTAAGTAATTATAGTGTCAAACTCTCTACCCATTTTTTTTCTTTTAAAATTGTCCAACGAAAGTGTAATTTTCCCTAATTAATTCTGTTGATGCCCAACTAGATCAATTTACCTGGATAGTGTGAATTTTCCATAGGATGTGCTACAAAACTAAGTCCAAGTTATCCAAAACTATTTTTGTTGCTGATGAGAATATATACAATAAGCATGGAATATTTTTTATACAATTTTACCAATTCTGACCTAATTTTAGTCCTACAAGAAGCCAATCCTTATCAATCATAGGCCAGGAAAATTTCCATTCATGGGATTCTAACATTTCCTAAATAGTTTTCCCATGGTCGGTATATTTCCCAAAACATTTCACCTTGTTCTCTAACCAATACTCTCCAAGTAAGGCAGAAATTTTTTCATCAAATCTCTCTGAAATTTTCTATAGCCTTGATACTAGTATCCTAAAAACAATGTTCCGCCTTTAGTAATCTGAAGCAGTATAGACCCCAGATGAAAAAACCTTATCATTTTCATATCAATCCATTATGAAACCATTTTATATTACAACACCTAGAGAAAGGAAGCGTCCTCCCTTATGTGTCCCCACCATATGAAAGTGTAGTATTTTTTGAAGTTTCAAGGAAAGAAATATCCCTAATTTTTACAATCTTGGGATATTAGAATGATGAAACATTATACAATATGGAATTAGGAATCCTTTTGAGTTTAACCCCTATGTCTTGGAATATCTTTCCTAGGTATTACCTGTGTGAATTCATAATCCAAAGAACACATGAGAAAATGGAAGAATTTCCCATTATTTCCCTATTTAAATACCTATATTATTTGTTTCATATGTTCTTGCACCAAAACATTGAACACTATAAATCCTTGAACTTGAAGATGACAAATTAAAGTGGGAATCCAATCCCAGCCTGCAAGTGGACTGATCTTACCCTAAGAATACCTATTAACTCAAATTTTTTTACTTCACCGACAAAGTAATGAATATCACATATGCCATCCTCCATAATTATGTACCATCCTAGATGTTCTTTGATAACATTAAATGGCTTTAGTTTACTCCAGAAACTATGAGAAGGGACTGGTTCTTATTTGCAAATCATAAATTGATAAGGGTGTATGGATTTGAGGATGAGCCTTATCACCTCCCAACATTCCTCACACCAAGCATATTTACCATGAAATATGAAAGGAAAATATTTAAGGTGTATGAAAGACATTTCAGGTATTACAAGCATGGGAGAACCTTTCTCCTACCACATGAAATAGTCCCTTTCCATCTTAGAGGGTTGAAATCTTAGTAATAATTGGAGGGATTCTTGAATCAATTATCTTTGAAGAAGGAAGAATCTATTAAATATTAAAATTAGGGAGTTATTTCAAAGAAGAGGATTGAGAGTAATAATTATGCATATGAGTTTGTGCCAAGACCAGATTGGAAAAGAATGGAAAATTTAGAGACTTAGGAAGAGGTGCTAAAAACTGAAAGAAGAATTGAAGAAGAAAGGGAAAAGGTGCATCAAGCAGGAAAAAAGAGGGGAGATGATGATATTTCCATATACAGGGATATAGATGAGGATGAGAAACATCATCTAGCCAAAAGGGCCAAAATTGAGGAGAAAGAGGTGTTGGAATATTGGACAATACTTAGAGGAGAGGGTGAATCATAATTGATAACTTTTAACCATTTAAAACCATGTTTATCTTATTCATTGAAACGCATAATCAACAAGGTACACAGAACAAAAAAATTATCATCGAATCCCAATTGGGATAAAAAACAAACACTTTCTATAACTGCAAAATTATATTTACAATTATTTTTGCAAGATAAAACTTGTTAGAGATACCAATCCTTAAGTTTTTCAACTACAATTTAAGGATGCTACAACACCTTTGTTTCCTCCTGCTCCAATAGAAAAGGATGCTACAACCCCTTTGTAGGCTTGAAGTCTGCCCTAGCACCAGCCTACTTCCCTAACTTAATATTTTTCTTCAATTGTGTTACTGATTATTCTTCACATCATTGGTATTTGTCTTCTCTTGTTGTTACATTGATCTAGATTGATTAGACATATTTTCTCCACTTTGGACTTCTATTTAAATACTTCTTTCATCATGTCTTTGAAACATTGTGTCTATTCATCATTGTGTCCCTTTATTAAAACCTTTTAACCAATGCATCTCTTCATTATGGAAACATGCATTTTTATAAACTGGTGCAAAACAACATGAATCCCAATGTTGGAACACCTATAACTTTTATCAAAGAAAATTTTAGGATAAATAAGACCATGGTCAGATGCACACATCAATAAGATACATCCTAATGGTCTCATATTAGTTTTATCAGTTTCCTACAAAATATGGAATGCATTTCACTAGGGAAACTTAGATTGATTTTTCAGTACTTGGTCAATTTTCAACGAATTTCCCAAAATAGTTTGAAACCTCATTTCGGCATACCTATAAATTTTTCCACAAGCAAGTTTTAGGGTAACTGAGACCATGGTCATATCCACACATCAACAAGATAAACCCTGATGGTATCATATCACTTTTATCAGTATCCTACAAAATATGGAGGGAATTTTACTAAGACCGCTTAGGCAGATTTACCAAAACTGAAACAGTGCAAATCATCCCAGAAAACACTTTTGGAATACTAATAACTTCACCTTAAGAGATTGTATTGATAAAACAATCATATGGTTAGATGTGCAATAAAACAATATATTTGTCTATATTCTCATAATCATTTATTCATCAAATACAGAATATGGAATGTATTTTATAGAGGCCCTTTAGAAATACTAAGAAGAATTTATATAGTCAAATTTTCAGAGTTTCAGCAAGAATTTCAGCAAGTTTGCATACTTTTACATAATGGTGCCATATTTTAACAATGCCTTCTTGAGAGGAATAGAACACCATAATATGAATTTGCAACCTCATCACACATGCCACATGCCATGTCATCACATCATTTATTATTCTTTTGTCATCACATCCTATACTTAGTCAATTTTTAGAGTTTCAACAAGTTTCCATACTTTTATAGAATGGTGTCAAATTGTAAAAATGTCTTCATGAGAGAACTAGAACATCATCATATGAATTTGAAACCTTATCACACATGTCACATCATCATACATGTCATGCCATTTCCCTTGTCATTAATGAACTCCTTTGACATCAATGAGAACCATACTCAACATTCTCCCCCTTTGGAATTGATGGAAAAAACTCTTCATTTTCTCCCCCTTTGACATTAATGACAAAGGTATCTTTTTGACATCTCCCCTTGACACAATATTTTTTTTTTCTATATCTATTGTAGGGATATTACTCCCAACTTTTGTCTAAGATGCTCAAATTCTTCTTTGGCTAGTTCCTTAGTAAACATATCAACTATTTATTCCCTTGTATCAAGGTATTATAGTTTCACCACCTTATGTGATACTTGATCTCCCAAAAAATCATATTTTATAGGAATGTGTTTTGTATTGGAGTGAATAACATGGGTTTTTGATATTTTTATCGCATTGGCAGTGTCACAATTTATCACTATTGGATGCTCATACTATTATGGAGAGAAAATTCCTATGGCTTGGGGTAGACCACAACAGACTTGGTGGCACCAGAAATCAATACATTTCAATCTTCAAGATAGATAAATGCTGCTAACACTAAGGGATATGAAACATACCTTATTCTAGACAGATGTAGTAGATACCCATTGATATTTTCAACCATGCTTGCACCTACAATTCATCCTCAACAACAACGAACAAAACAAGCATGATATATGCTGAGTGTTAGGCCTACTCTATCATATATAAATCCAACATGTATAATCACATACAAATACATTTATGGATAATAATATTCATAGTCATACACATGTAATGGATGAGAAATAGATATTTCTATTAATAATGAACAAATATAACAATGAAAAACTCTGTCGAAACCTCATCGAAATGGAGAAACTGAGTCCTCCACCTAGGCCTCCATGACTTCAATCCTCCATCTCAATGGAAAGATCACAACACAATGGAAATCTTGGGAAGAGAAGTAATGTGTGCTCAAAAGGACTAAGGGATGCAGACTCAAGCATATATGAATGGGGCAACAATGAACTATCATTTCCTTACTCTCAAATGATCTCCTCCTCTAATGTACACAAGAGGCTCAATATATATCCCTTCAATAGGAAATGAAGGGTTGAGTCGGGGCGTTTCCAAGAATATGGAAGGACAAGAGTCAAGTTATTTGGGACTCACTGACGAAAATTCCAAATGTTTTTGTTTTTATGCATATTTTGTGATGTACATGGGCTACAACAGAGTAAGCTAAATGTAAATGTGACTTTTAATCTAAAACCCACGTATGCTATTAAACAAGTGTTTTTTAGGGGATTCCTTGGATCATCAAAGTATAGGTCAAGTAAGGGGGGTTTAAGGAGTCTGCAGACAGACATGGAAGGACATAAAAGTGTGATCTACCAAGTGTGGTAAAATCAGCTATAACAGATGCCCCCTAATATGTGAGGTCATAGGTGTAACATGATAGATCAAAAAAATTATATCCATCCTAGAAGTGGAGTAATGATGACCCAAGTGGAAGAACTAGCCACTCATCATTACAATACAATGATAAATCTCATAATGTGACTATAAATATACAATGTAGAAGTCCCAAATATATAAGAGTACAACAACCATGAATAGGCACAATAGACATATGTCAAATGTGGTCGTCTCCATGTACAATATATAGTGAATAAGACCTTCATAATGAATGAAGATATCTGATAATACAATGGAATCTGGTTGCAAGAGTTGACATCTCATGAATACAGGCATGATCAAGGAGGTAGCATATATGGAATGCCACAACTCAGAGGTATTCTACTCAAACTGCTACTAGTACATCTCCTATGATATGAATAAGAGTGCCAAGGTTGAACATGTTGTACCATCGTCTTATTACCAGTCATTGTTGTATATGATTAATATATGTGAGATATCCCACCGATAATGATAATGGGAATCAAGGTATAGCGTGAAATACAACAAGTATGAATAGATGTGTTGAGGTTGAACATTTGAAAAAATACATTGATTAAGGGACATTGATGTATTCCCAAAACTGTCAATGGGGAGAGAACCTGCCACTGATGATTGCAAGTCTCAAGGCACTTAATGGACTCCAGACTCCTATTCTAGAATAAATGATCTGAAGTCGATGGAATGGAATCTGCTTGAAGGAGAGAATTAAGGAATCCCCCATCAATAAACATGAGGTACTTAGAAATACTATATAATTTGGAAGAACTCATACAAACAAGATGAGCACAAACCAATAACTGTATCGAGAATGGCCGACATGCAAAGACAATATAACTTAGGAATGGCCGACTCAAGATAAAACTTCCTTCGAACTACTACATAATAAATATGGTGACTAACGGGCATCATAGACTCAATATGAAAATTAGGACAACTATATGGAATAGGAGGCATCGACAGAGGCTCCATAGAAATTGGAATCATAACCAGTCGGTGGAGAAAACTCAAAATAACGAGCACAGCTCCTAAATTCATACTAATAACCCAACCAATGGACTTGATATATAGTGATATTTTCAAAGGCAACATGACCTGATAGATTCCAAAAGTAATATCATTTCTCATCTAGTTTTTTATGTTTTTAATATTTGGTTTTTTGGACTTTCATATTAAGAAGCTTGAAAACTAAGAAAAGTTCTTATAGTGCATATCTCGAAGGAAACAAGTGTCATGGGAAAGAAAACTAGTTCTAAGAAGTATAACATACCTATGCTAAATGAAAGGAAGCATGTGCAGGATAAGGACACTCAAGTGAATGTCTCCTCCTAGTAAAGGATGATCAAGCTGCAAAAGATATATAAAAGGATCTTCTTTGCTAGGATTGAGTCAATATCGGGCTATATGGCTTATATCTCTGAAGCGAGGAGTTGGCATAAAGATAAATAAGGAAAGAAAATACATTAAATGAAATTAAAAATTGATATTGTTATAATTATCAACCCATAGTTACCCATATTTGACATTAATTAAATCATTTTTGTCTTATTCCTAGAATCATAGATTCCCTCTCTATGCTAGTTGACTTCTACATGTTCCTAGAAGTCAATACTTGCTAAACTGGGTCAAGGAGTGCTTTGAAATCATATTGGAAACATATTTTGCATTTCCTCTTTATTCCTGGTTCCCTAAAGCACATTTCTACTTTTTCTAAAAGATGCCTTTCTTTACATTTGTTTTAAGGAATAAAGGAAAAGCTAGTCTATGGAAACTTGCCTTGTTTTTTGACCACATCATCCTCCTTCCTTTTATCCATACAAAAGCATGATTGAGTTGTATTTCCACCATAGATTATCTTTCCCAGTTACTTTAGCTAATTCTTGAGGATATTCATGGATTTGGAAAGTCCTTTTTGCACCTATGGGGGATTTGACTTGTTTTAGTAAGCCTGCTTTTTTGACCAATTCGTATAGCAACCTAGTGATTTTAAATATCTGATGTAATTATATATTTGAGTAGCCTATTACTTCATATGGTTGTTTAATTTACACTTATTCAATACAGGATTAAGTTATGCTCCAATTTTAGTCTCCTTTTGTGTGATTTTTTCATGTTTGATTAGAAATTTGGTCACTGTAATTGATATATCTCTTGGGTTCAATTTCCACATGGTATCATAGCCTTTGTGGATCAATTTATCTCCTTTGAAATTTTTATTTGAGGTTCAGCATCACTAACCGGGAGTGCATTCTGCTGAAAGAAGGGCACAGGAGCTGAGATATGGACCAATCTCAAAGGATCATCTTGACTCCATTCAATTTATTCAAATGGAAACCCGAGATGGAGATATAGTTGAGAGAAAAAATGTATCTATAGGGTTAGCATGGATACTGAGATAGAGACCAATGCATTTGTAGAGAAAATAAAATGGCACAACAGGAGGGATCAGGTCTATCATCTTTTGTGTTTGAGTATTTCAAGAGACCTCCTCTTTCATCTTGATTCATTGACATCTCCTAATGAGGCATGGGAGAATCTTGAAGAGATATTTGGAAAGATAGATGAGATGAGAGGACATCAAATTGAGAATGAATTTATCTCCTTGAATCCCAACATCTTTGAATCATTGCAACTCTAATTTACCAAGTTAAGGCCCTTGTTTTGCAGTTAAAACAATGTGGGATTGAAAAGAAGGAGGAGAAACTAGTTTTGACCATTCTCTCAAAGCTTGGTCCTGACTATTTAGTGTTTTTTTTTACCATCTATGCCACTAAATTGGCAGCTCGAACCTGGAATATGCCTAAGCTTATTGAGTTCATGGAATCCCTCACTCAGGAGCAAGATAAATTGGTGATGAAGGGCACCATCAAACCTTCCAAAGACCAAGATTTGGTTGCTGGAGATTAGAAGGTGTATTAGAAAAGTAAGAAAAAATATAAAAAGCTATCTGAGCAAAAGAGAGACATAGCAAAGTCTCAAGAGGAGTCCTCGGGCTCCAAGAAGAACCCCCAAAAGAAGAAGACAAAAGGAGAAATGAGAAAGTGCGCATACTGCAGTAAGGGCTATTATCCTAAGAGCTCTTGTATGAAAAAGAAGATAGACATGTTGACCCAACTCCTGGAGAAGAACAACATCTCCCTTCTTGATTTCTCAAAGAAGATGGAAGGAGGATCAAATTCAAAAGACAAGGAGAGAGTACATGCCTTGGTTACTGGAACCTCAAGCTCACCTAGTTTCGTCATTGATTCTGGAGATTCCATACATATGGTTTACACAAAAGAGATCTTCTCTTATCTTGACATGTCGAAAGGTCCACCAATAGTTTTTGGAGATAACTCTCTGACTGGCAGTATGGGAAAGGTAGGATTGATATTGACCATGGTAATTTCAATAATGTGTTGTATGTTCTAGGTCTTTCCTCTAATATCTTGTCAATGTATTAGATGACTGACACTAGATCTCCAAAGAAAGTCATATTCTCCCCCAATGAATTTGAAATCATTGATATTTCGAATGATAAAGTCATTGCAAAAGGTGTTGTTGATCACAATTTGAAGGTATACATGTTTTCCCATTTTCTACCCTTACTCAAACCCCTATGCTCTTCTTACTCATGCTAATGAAGCAAGCAAGATTTGGAATGAAAGATTTGGCCATCTTAAATACAACTATATTTCTGATTTGAGTGAAAATTACATGGTCATAGGGTTACCAAAGATCATTTTTTCTAAGGGAGTCTGTTAAGGTTGTATCCTAGGAAAACACCCAAAGCACAAGTATGAGAGAGATAGTCATGAGAGAACCTCTACACCTATTGAGTTGATCCACAGTGACATTGCTGGTCCATTCCCTCATATGTCCATGAGTCAAGCCAAATATTCACTCACCTTCATAGATGAATTTTCCAGGTATTATTGGGTTCACTTCCTAAAGCATAAGTTTGAAGTTTTTGACCTCTTGAAAGTCTTTAGAGCCTTGGTTGAAAACGAGTCTAGGAGGAAACTCAAGATCCTTAGATATGAAAATCGTGGTGAGTATGTCAAGTCTGAGTTCATCCAGTATTGCAAATATGTATTTATCTAGATGTGGCATTCTATCCCTTACACACCACAACAAAATGGTGTCGCTGTTGGAGCAGGGTCCTGTAGCTACAAGAAAAGCTGTTGTTTTGGAAAGAGAAAGTCAAAGGTAATAGTACCTGAGCGGTCAAGAAGAGAGAGCTCAACCACTGCACTTAAGGCAGCGACGTAGATAGGAGGGCTCAACTACCCTCATAAATAGAAAAGGAGCAATGGGCCGAGGTATTGAAGACGAAGTACAGAAGGGAAGCAACCGAGGAAGCGGCGCCTGTACCCACGATTAGCACCGGGAAGTGTGGAAGACTGCAGAGAGCTGTGGTGTGA
This sequence comes from Pseudotsuga menziesii, assembly GCA_001517045.1. Taxonomy (NCBI): domain Eukaryota; kingdom Viridiplantae; phylum Streptophyta; class Pinopsida; order Pinales; family Pinaceae; genus Pseudotsuga; species Pseudotsuga menziesii. The sequence goes on from LPNX011105629.1 coordinate 108,346, forward strand.
TGGAAAGCAGTAGTTTGAGTACAGATAGACTGACTGTCACAATTAGGGTTTGGGTTACTGTTGGGACAGGCCCACAGTTTTGTAATGGTGAGACCTTTGGGCCGCCTATATAAGCATGTATTTTGTATAGTGAAAGGTTAGCTAGTCGGACAGTCTGTTAGCTATTTAGACATTTAGCTAGTCAGTCGATGATCTGCTAGCTCATAGGTATTTTGTATTATAGAAGAGTTGAGCTCTGGTTCTGTTATTCAATCTGTAGTATCTTACTGTAACCAGTAGCTGACTCCTAGAGTATGTATGTAATAATCCATAGGGATTGAGAGAGAGAGAGAGAGGAAGAGTATATTGTAAGGGAAGCAATATAAGAAGGGAAGAGATCTAAGAGAGAAGGGCTCCTGGAAGTGTGCACGAAGTTACCCAGAACATCTCAGCTGCATATGAGGTTGCAGTGGAACTGTGTTTACTCTCCCAAGTTATAATATATAAACCAGTTCCTGTGGACGTAGCTTCTACCCTGGAAGTGAACCACGTAAAATTAGTGTGTTGTGTGATTGACTCATGTGATTGTGTCTACTTATTGCTATTTGTCATTCATTACATGAACTTTCTTACAGTTAATGTATGTATGCTATCTTTCAGTTACAAGTAGCATAGAGGTTTACATACAAGTTGAATGAATTAAGTATCCTATGTATGAGTTTACCAATGCTTGATTCATGATAGTAACAGTTACAGTGTTAAGTGAGTTATGTATACAAGTTCAGCAAGATTGCACATAGTCGATGTTAAGCAGATTAGACCATAGAAGTCTAAGTGAGGTTGTTAACTTGGCTAGTGTACCTAAGGGAGAAGGCCCTTAGACCTCGAGAGTTGTATTAAGCCCTACTATAGGAGATATCGCAAGTACAGAAAGGAAATATCGCAGGAGAGAAGGAAAGTAGATGGGAAGGTTGCGCATCGTCTGCGAGGTTGCGATGCGATAGAGTCTTTCTCCTATCAGAGTTAGTGACTAAGAGAGAATATCACCTCGTGGAGAGATCCCATGGGTTAAGACAAGGTAAATGACCACCAGGATGCTTCAGAACCTAGTTGAGGACACTTGAGTCTTTAGCCAACCCATAAGATCACTTCGGGTGAGACTTCATGTCGTTCTGTAGTCTGTTGCTGAAAGGGCCAGTGAGTCAGGGGTGTTGTTGGTACATAACAAGTAAACCCGGGTCTGCCCAGAGGTAAACCAACAAATGGTTTCGTTGCCGGTTTTGAACAAACTCAAGAGCTAATGTTCTATTGGCATCCTACTAAAGAATAACTTAACCACTGGGTTGAGTCTAAGGAGAAAGAATTTACTGCGACACAAAACAAGAGTCCTACGTTGAGTACAGAGGACTAGTTATAAAAACATATCATCAAAGACCTACATATGATATTTTTTGCGACCTATGGAAATGAGTTGTATGACTGGTTATCAAAGTTGACTGATAGGAGTATATTCAAGAAGAAAAGAAACATTGTCTGGAAACTGGAGCTGATTTAGACCGTGAAAAGTGTTGATAATCCCGCTTCACGAGCAGTAGACTTCTGGCTTGCGAGTGTGCTAGAAGGCTTCATCACAGAGTTTGCAGTTGATCAAAGAAAAATCTTTAGTGAATCCGAGCGGTACTTCTTCAAAGGATATCGTGGTAAGTACCTAAACTCTTTAAATTTGTCCATTAAGATGCTATTACATGAAAAAGGAGTACTCGATATATATTCAGATGAATAAGTTCAGTAAGTGTAATGTCACAAGAGTTTGAGAGTGATTTTGATGAACTTGGACGTACACGTAGTGGAAAGAAATATAAAGTAGATTTCGGATCTTCTCTATTTGAAAATAGTTCAGACCATACTAGAGAACAAAGTCACAGTAATACAAAAAGAATAGAAGGGGGTATCCCCTACCACCCTTATACCCCACATAAATCAACCGGGACTCAGAATAATCCTACATGAACTCCATCTAGTAGCTCACATATATTACATACTACCACTACATCACCTACATATACACCACTGAGTGGTAGTCACATAGAAAATCAGCATCAACCGCATAGAAATAGAATGGGAGATGACATGAAGCTACCTACCTTTAAGGGTACAGGGGCAGAAGACTCGGAACAACATTGGTTTCTATGTGAAGCCATGTGGACCATTAAGGGGATCCTAGATGATAATATTAAACTTGTACAGTTGGTCACCACACTTAGGGAACGAGCCTTAACATCGTATATGAAGTATACCTCAGTACTACCCAGAACGCTTGTACAGGTCAGGACCGCCATGATCAAAGAATTTAAGAAACCTAAGTCTGATTCACAGTGCATTACAGATCTCAAAGACATTAAACATCTACCTTCAGAGTTAGTATGGGACTTTGATCAGAAATTGAAATCCCTGATAGACCAAGTTAGCTTTGAGTTTACACCGGAGCAGCATAAGGAATGGTTTATTGCAGCACTGCTCCCCCATATCAGACTGCCACTGATGCAGCAGAAACTCCAGACAGAGGATGATGTGTTGGGGATGGCAATGAAACTAGAGGCTTCCCCTCTAGCTGAGACTAGTATAGGTATGACAAACCTACAAAACCAGTTAGCTAATCTCACCTTATAGATGCATGAGATTAAGAAAGGCAAAGAGATTGCACAGGAACTATGGTGCACAAAGTGTAAAGGACAGGGCCATACGAAAGATAACTGTCCAGTATTTGTTGAATATCTAGCAAGTGGGGCTCCTAACCCCTTAGCACAGACCCAAGGGCCATGGTGTGAACTCTACAGAACCCGAGGACATAGACCACAAGAATGCCCTTTACTTCAGAAGTATGTACAGACCCCTAAGAACTTATACTGTAACTTCTATAAGTCAGTAGGACATGATGAACATAATTGTCGAGCTTACAATCTCATGGTCGAGAGAAAACATGACTTGTACAAAGTCCAATCAAAGACACCAGGTCCAGCAGCAGGACCACAGCATGAACCAGCTTATATCAGTCGTGGAGGAGGATTCAGAGGACGAGGCCATGGAGGAGGCTTTGGCTGTGGTGAAGGCTTTGGCCATGGCCGTGGACCAATTACTTGTTACAACTGCGGAGTTGTAGGACATTATGCTAGGGATTGCCAAATCCCTACTATGACATGTAATTATTGCAAGTCCTACGACCATCCTATAGAAGAGTGTCCGATCTTGTTAGCCAAGATCAGGGAACCTAATCCAGCAGTAAACCAGAACATTCAGCTAATTGCTGCTAAGAAGAAAGAACTAGAACCAAGAGTCAACATTGTGACTCGCAGTGGTGCTTCTACTAGTAGGACATCGCAAGATGACGAGAAGAATATAGGTCTGCGGTGGGTGCGCAAAGCTACTAATAAATCAACACCACTTGACTTGCAGAAGAATAAAGAAACATTTTAGGAAGCTAAAACTTTCTTTAATGACACCACACCATCAGGATTGCAGGTACTACTATCTAGGGGTGTACCGCAGCAAACACCATGTGGCATTAGCCCTGTACAGATACCGCAGGCTCCCACATCGGGAAGGTGCAACGAGGATGAGTCAATAGGAAGTGTACAATCCTTCCTATGGACTTTCTTAAAACTTGTGAGAAATGAGAAAGATATCAGAGAGCTTCAGCGCATCATAGATCAGTGTCAGCTGTCTTCTTCTGTGAACAGTGCATAGTGTGTTGTTCATAATATTATGGGACATACAAGAACATGAAGAGAGATGAGGCTCATAGCACAAGTCGAAGAATTTGAAATGGATGAGGTAATCCTAGATTTAGGATCAGAGGTAAATGTTCTGACTAAGCAGACATGAGAACAGATGGGTAGCCCTAAGTTAGCCAGATCGCCTATCCATATGAGACTAGACAATCAGCAGCGGGTATCGCCACTAGGTCGATTACCGCAGGTGCCAGTTGACATTGACAGAGTTCACAGCTTTGCGGACTTTGAATTTATAAAAATCATTGGCGATAGTAGACCGTATCCAGCACTACTAGGTATTGATTGGGCAATCAGTAACATGGCTATGATCGATTTAAAGAAGAGACAGATGACCTTAGAGGATAATCAGATTCGGGTCATCACACCGTTGGATCCTTTTCAGGGTCCTAGATATATTGAACCTATCCGAGCAGAGGATGAGGCATGTAATATGGAGAGACTCTATCAGATGACCACCAATCAAAGTGATTACATCAACCCGACCGCAGAAGGAAAAATTAGTTGGCGATGTGATAGCTCATGCGCATCAGACTCAGATGTTGGTCTAGAGAACTGGCAGAATAGACTTTACAAAGTCTCATCTCGTAGAAGTGCAGATGCCTAGTGTAGTTGAAAGGAGGCATCGCACCGGTAATGAGTCTACACCGACAGGTTAAAAAAATTTAAAAAAAATTCTAAGTATAAGTTTATGTTACGCAAGTCGCAGGACACTTGCGGAGTTTTGGACGTTGAGGAGGTTCACGCTAGCAATTGCTTCCGATGATGTGGTGAGGCATCACAGCAACGCGATGTTTCCCTGTGCCATGTCGACACTTTTGAAAAGGGACAGAAGGCTAGTCACTTTGCCTTCTGACAAGCAGTTAATCTAGAAACGACAGGTTTCCATTGCCCTAGATTTGGCAACAGTAGAATGATTTTTTCCATATTTGGTAAAATCTTTGACGAGACCGGTGCCTGCACACATGCTTCGAGGGAAATTTGATCGGTTTTCAGAAATTAATGAGGATCGAAACGATGGTTGTTGTCTTGTCCATGTAATTAATACTGCCAATGGGTCAAGTCTAAATGACCGTTGCTTCAGATATTATTGCCTTTGTTATAAATACAAAGATCATTCATACAGAAGGGTTACTTTTGCAATTTTCAAGAGTTATAGAGAAATTTGAAGAGCTTTCCCTCTACAGAGATATTCCAGTTACAGAGTGCAGGTGTTCCCCAATTTCGTAGCCATTTCTAGTCCAGAGTACTGCATCGAGTGGTTTCTGTCTGAGACGGAACCTTTAGAAGACATTGTGAAATGATTCCAGAGTGGTGGCCTCGTGTCTGCTAGGACAACGCCGCCCAAGGGTGTGAAAATAGGAACATCACAAGTCAGACATATGCCAAGGATGAGGAGTCAAGATCATATAGTAGAAGAGCCCAACCCAGATCAAGAAGAATAAGTTCACAGGACAATAGCCTACATTGTGCCACGAGTCGAGGATGCACCAGAGGTAACCATTCCCAAGGGTGCTAAGTTTCTTGTTCCGTTACCGGCCATTGACCCTCATGTAAAGAAAGATGGAGATCTGTTAGGATATGTACCTGTTCTTAAATTTATAGACTATAAACTTGGATATAGTAAGACATATCCTCAGTTTCAGCCAGACCAGTATCTTATGATTCAGAAGAACCCAAGAACCAATGAAGATGAGTTTGTTCCTATGGAACATGTCCATATTCTTGAGCGGTCAGGCTTGCTCAATCTGCTAAGAATACCACATTTTGGATGAGGTGCAGAGGTTAATGCCATGGTGCGTGTGCTACTTTCCCATGTACATGGAGGCTACCTTTGGTTGGGTAATCGGGTCGACCTCAACGTCGACTTAATACACCACATCACCGGGCTGTCCAAGACCGATAAGGACCCATAGATACATATATCAAGTAAGAGCAAGGATTCCAAGCTACCAGCAACCCTGGTTTCCAAGTATAAGCTACAGAGAGGAGGTCGGGCTTACGATCTAGCAGCAATAGTAGATGATACACTTAGATTTATAGCCAGTTTGCTTGCAGGCAGACTGTTAACCAAGGTTCACCCAAAAGAAGTCACGGGATCAGTAATTCACCTTGCCATACAGGTCGCAAAAGGTGAACAATTTAATTGGTGTTTATTCTTATTAAATATTTTTACCCAAGATTGTTTAAAAGCGCATGAGGAGGAAAACCACCCCTTCCATTTTTCATGGCTGCTTATATTATGCGCATTCGTCAGCTGGAAAGAGCCGCCCCATAGCCAATTTCAACAAGTACAAAGCGGCGACTGCAGAGGTGCGCGCTATGCAAATTTATGGGAGAGCAATAGCCCAGCTAAGAAAAAGATCAATGTGATAGTATTCTATGAATACTATAACCTGTTGAATAAAGTCATTCAGAAGACACCACAAATCAACCAGGAGGTGGTGTACATGTATGATAGTCGACTTGATTTCATGGCGGATAGCCATAGAATCTTCCTAAGGCCAAAATGGTGTAGAATGAATAACTGGGATAATGGTTCATTCAGGATGACAGCACAGGATGTAGAAGAGGTCATCAAATATTTTGGTGAATAATGGAAGAAGGCATTAGAAGATGCCGTAGCAGGAAATGCACCAACAAATACCCCACCCATAGACCAAACAAATAAAGGAAAAGAGAAGGTGGGTTCCAAGAGGAAAGATCCAGTAGAAGTACCACTAGAGGCACAAAAGAAGAAAGATGCACAAGAAGTGTCACCAGAGGCACAAGAGAAGAATGATACAGAAGAAGTGCCAGCAGACAGACCGAAGAGGAAAAAATCCAAAGCCACAAAGCCAGCTTTAGAGACCGCGCTGACTGATGATGACTATGATCAAATCGCAGCAAGACTAAAGGAGAAAATGAAGGACACATTTCAGGCGATGCAGACATAGCAAGATAAGTTGTAGGGTGCGTTAGATAAGCAGCTTCTGGAGTTAAAAGCAATCACTGAGAAGGATGTCATGATACAGGTTCCACCAGTAAAGGCGACAGCAGGAGAAAGTTCAACTCAATAGATTTCCCGTGAGGAAATCTTAGCAAAATATCGCATCAATACAGTGTTGATACCACCAGGGAGCATCCGATTCCCTGCATCCATGATGGATGTGCAGATACAGATTATACAACCTGTCAAGGTTAACCTCGCAGAGTTCCCTGTGGATCAATTACAGATGATCCAGCAGTAGCTAAGCGCAGAGCTCAGGGATAGGGAGCTTGCGACTTATAAACAAAACACCCAGCTGAGACAAAATAATGCAAAACTCACTGCAAGATTTCAGACAAAGGTGGAGGAGTTAAGAACATATCAAGAAAGAGAACAGGATCTCAGTCAGGTCCTACAGAGCATCGCATTAGAGTTACCCCAGTGTAACATTGAGTTTGCCTTACCTATAACGCAGAAGGTAAGAAAACTTGTAGACAGAGAAAAGGCTTTGGAGGAAACAGTGGCCAAGATGGAGGAAGACCACAAAGCGTAGATTGCTGAGCTTGAGGCTCGAGCACCAGGCACACCCCAGGCAGACAAGGAAGCAAGGGCAGAGGCATTTAGAATTATGGCTACATAGATGAAGAGTCACATAGATGACGCACAGTCATTACTAGATGAGGCGACAAAGACATGGTCGGAGCTAGAAGAGCCCCCAGAAAAATTGGAATTGTAGTAGAGCATCCAGAACATAGAGAAGGACATAGCAGCAATGAAGGAAGAAGTCAAGAGATTAGGATCTCTTGCAAAGATGAAGAAGATGACAAAAATAAACCGTTTGCAACAGGAAGCGCAGTGGTTGAGAGCAAAAGAGATACGATTCAATAACCTGCTTCAACCCTATCAGGAACAAATCACAGAGCTAGTCGATGCGGTTGAGCAGAAGGTTAAGGAGTTCACTACAAGAAGAATTGAAATTGAAGTTACAGAAGACTCAAGCATCAATCAAGCTATGCTTGAAATGGCACAAGAGTGTGTCGAAACTATGGAGAAAGAAGTCGCAGGACTTCGACAGAGATTTACAAGGGCTTCAGAGGAAGCCAAGGAGAAACTACAGCAAGAGAAACTAGTTATTAGTGGCTCAGGGGTGAGCCACAAGTAAGTGTTAGGGGACTGTTGGAGCAGGGTCCCATAGCTACAGGAAAAGCTGTTGTTTTGGAACGAGAAAGTCAAAGGTAACAGTACTTGAGTGACCGAGAAGAGAGATCTCAACCACTGCACTTAAGGCAGTGGCGTAGATAGGAGGGCTCAGCTACCCTCATAAATAGAAAAGGAGCAATAGGCCGAGGTATTGAAGACAAATTATAGAAGGGAAGCAACCGAGGAAGCAGCGCCTATACCCACGATCAGTGCTAGGAAGCGTGGAAGGCTGCAAAGAGCTGTGGTGTGATGGAAAGTGGCAATTTGAGTACAGATAGACCAGCTGTCACAATTAGGGTTTGGGTTACTGTTGGGACAGGCCCATAGTGTTGTAATGGTGAGACCTTCAAGTATCCTATATAAGCATGTATTTTGTATAGTGAAAGGTTAGCTAGTCAGACAGTCTGTTAGCTATTCAGACATTTAGCTAGTCAGTCGATGATCTGCTAGCTCATAGATATTTTGTATTATAGAAGAGCCAAGCTCTAGTTCTGTTATTCAGTCTTTAGTATCTTACTGTAACCAGTAGCTGACTCCTAGAGTATGTATGTAACAATCCACAGGGATTGAGAGAGAGAGAGAGAGGAAGAGTATATTGTAAGAGAAGAAATATAAGAAGAGAAGAGATCTAAGAGAGAAGGGCTCCTGGAGGTGTGCGCAGAGTTACCCAGAAGATCTCAGTTGCATATGAGGTTGCAGTGGAATTGTGTTTACTCTCCCATGTTATAATATATAAACCAGTTCCCGTGGACGTAGCTTCTACCCTGGAAGTGAACCACATAAAATCAGTGTGTTGTGTGATTGATTCATGTGATTGTGTCTACTTATTGCAATCTGTCATTCATTACATGAACTTGCTTATAGTTAATGTATGTATGCTATATTTAAGTTACAAGTAGCATAGAGGTTTACATACAAGTTGAATGAATTAAGTATCCTGTGTATGAGTTTACCAGTGCTTGATTCATGATAGTAATAGTTACAGTGTTAAGTGAGTTGTGTATACAAGTTCAGTAAGATTGCGCATAGTCGATGTTAAGCAGATTAGACCATAGAAGTCTAAATGAGGTTGTTAACTTGGCTAGTGTACCTAAGGGAGAAGGCCCTTAGACCTCAAGAGTCATATTAATCCCTATTATAGGAGATATCGCAAGTACAGAAAGGCGATATCGCACAGTCGGTGGAGTTGCGGCGTGAGATATCGCAGGAGAGAAGGAAAGTAGATGGGAAGGTTGCACATTGTCTATGAGGCTGCGATGTGATAGAGTATTTCTCCTATAAAATTCAATGACTAAGAGAGAATATCACCTCGCGGAGAGATCCCGTGGGTTAAGACAAGGTAAAAAACCACCAGGATGCTTCAGAACCTGGTTGAGGACACTTGAGTATTTAGCCAACCCATAAGATCACTTTGGGTGAGACTTTAGGCCATTCTGCGATCTGTTTCCAAAAGGGCCAATGAGCTAGGGGTGTTGTTGGTACATAACAAGTAAACCTGGGTCTGCACAGAGGTAAACCAACAGTCGCTGAGAGAAATACCATATCACTGTAGGAGATGGAAACTTGTATGATGGAGGATAAAACTTTGCAACCAAAGTTTTGATCCAAAGCTATAAACTGTGCATCCTATATCTAGAATATGGTGCCACATAAGAATCTTGATGTTATGACTCTTTTCAAAGCTTGGAGTGGGCATAAGCCAGATGTGACCCATTTCAATATTTTTGTCTCAAAGGATTGGACTAGAATTCCAACTGAAAAGAGGAAGGATTTGCAACCCCAAAGCCAAGAGTGCCTATTTTTTGGGTATTCTAAAGATTCAAAAGGGTACAAGCTGATCAACTTGAGTAAAAACAAATATTTTATTGAAAGAAGTGTTTAGTTCGAAGAAGAGTCTTTAGCAGAAGTTGAAGTTGGAGAGTCCTCTTCACCACCACAACCATTGATTGTAAGTGAAGATACTAATGAGTTTTCTGATTGTGATATGTCTGATAATGATGAGTTAATTGTAGATCCTAACATCCCTACAATACCAAAGTGGGAAGCAAGGACCATTCATGTAGCTGGGGAACTAGATGGAAATCCTAATGACAATAGGAGGACTAGATCTCAACTTGAGAGTGCCCTTTGTGTGAAAGATCCTCTCTTTGCTGAGAAGTGTTATTCGATGATAGATTTTGATCCACAGACATATGAAGATGAAGCAGATGATCCAAGATGGAAAAAATCCATGAAATAATAATTCAGCTCACTCTAGAGGAACAACACATGGGAACTGGTTGATCTCCCCCTAGGGAGAAAGCTAGTGAAGTGTAAGTAGGTCTTGAAAACTAAGTTTTCTGCTGATGGTTCACCTTTGAAATATAAATGAAAGATTGGTATACAAGGGATACTCTTAGGTACATGGTATTGACTACAATGAGACCTTTGCACCAGTGGAAAATATGGACTCCATAAGGCTTTCCCTATCCATTGTAGCTTCGAAGCAGTGGAACGTACATCACATGGATGTAAATTGTGCCTTTCTGAATGGAGATCTAACTGAATAAATTTATATGCAGGAACTAGAAGGTTTTGTATCTAATCCATGTTTAGTGTGCAGGTTGAAGAAATTATTGTATGGGCTCAAGCAAGCCCTAAGGGCTTGGTATGTCAAGATTGATGGTTTTCTACTATCACTAAGTTTTGTTTGATGAAATTATGATCCTAATGTCTATTTGAAGTTGATTCATGGTTATTTAATGACTATTGTTCTCTATGTGTATGACCTTCAAATTACAGGAAGTTCAAAGAAAGAGATTTCCTCCTTGAAGGATGCAATAAACCATGTCTTTTCTATGAAATATTTGATATTGTTGAGCCAATTCTTGGGTCTTGAAATTTCTCAATCCTAATATGGAATCAAGGTTCATTAGTCAAAGTATGCTTCATATTTTCTCATCAGGTTCAACATGAAATATTGCAAGCCAAGCAACACTCCATTCCTTTCAGGATATAAGCTTGAAGAAGCAGGTTCTTCTCCTATGGTAAATAATACACTGTATAGGTAGTTGATTGGGTGTTTGCTTTATCTTACACATACTCGACGTGACTTATATTATGCAGTTAGTGTGGCTTAAAAATACATCGTTCAACCTCATGAGATCCATTGGAGAGTAGACAAGAGGATCCTAACATTAGAGGAAATTTCAACTCAAAATGGCCCTCCTAACGAAAATTAATAAAATAACAGTTAAAATAATAAAATAATATTTATTAATTTTGGAGGAAGAAAAGAAAAAACTACTTTTTTGTTTTTATTTTCGACATATCTCTCTGTGTTTTTACTCAAATTTCGATTGGGAGAGATCATTGGATGCATAATTAAATTATGCATCCAATGAGTACCCACTCAGCATACTTTTGATGGGTCCCGCTACCCCCAAAATAAGAAATACCTGAAAAAAATGTGATGATGATGTCATCATCACATTTTTTTCAGGTATTTCTTGTTTTGGGGGTAGCGAGGCCCATCAAAAGTATACCGAGTGGGAACTCATTGGATGCCGGAATTTAATTCTGCATCTAATGAGCTCTCCCAATCAAAATTTGAGTAAAAACATAGGGAGATATGTCAAAAATACGAACAAAAAAAGTAGTTTTTTTTTATGATACCTATCCCCAAATTTATATTAAAAAATTGTTTAAGAGGTTCTCCCTTTTTTAATTTTAAAGAATTTTGATTGGAAAATACATGATGACATGGAATTTGTATTATTTTTGGAAGGCCCATTTTAAATTGAAATTTCCTCTCATAGCTTTGTTTAGGGAACAAGGACCCATGGGATTTTCTATAAAGCAAAATCTGACTTAGAGCTAGTTGGATTTACTGACAGTGATTAGTCAAGTGACAACACAGTATGAAAGTCTTCCTCAGGATATGTGTTTATGCTTGTAGAATGACCAATCAATTGGTCAAGTAAGAAGCAGAGTGCTAGAGTACTCTCATCTACAGAGGAAGAGTATAGAGGAGTTGTAAATGCAGCTAGTCAATGTTTATGGTTGAAGGGGATACTTGAAGAATGTGGTTTCGAATTAGAGTTTTCAACAGTCATCTATTGTGACAATCAAAGCACCATTTGAATCTCCATTGATCCAGTTCAAAGAAAAAGAACCAAGCATATTGAGATCCATATGCACTATATTAGGGAGCTTGTGCATTATGGTACCATTGCTCTACTCTATTGTGCATATTCAGAACAAGTAGCAGACATCTTCACCAAACTATTATATGAGAATACCTTCAGTAATCTCAAATAACTACTGGGATTTTCTGATCGTATGGTGAATAATGATTGATGACAATATTTACAAAATTTTGTTTTCATGTCCATGTTTAAGGGAGGATTTTCCCAGTGGGTTTTTGCCTCTTTGCTTGGTTGTATGGACATGCAGTATGTAAAAGGGTTACTAAGACTTGTTTCTAGGCCCTATAATTTTATGATATTTACTCATAAATTAAAGCTTAATGGGGGTGTTATAATAATCAACCCATGGTTACCCATATTTGATATTAATTAAATCATTTTTGTCTTATTCCTAGAATCCTAGATTCTCTCTCTATGCTAGTTGGCTTCTACATGTTCTTAGAAGTCAATACTTGCTAAACTGGGTCATGGAGCACTTTGGAATCATCCTAGAAACATATTTTGCATGTCTACTTTAATATTGGTTCCTTAAAGTGCATATCTGATTTTTCTGAAAGCTTCCTCGCTTTACATATGTTTTAAGGCATAAAGGAAAAGGTAGTCTAGGGGAACTTGCCTTTTTTTTTAACCACATCATCCTCCTTCCTTTTATCCATAAAAAAGCATGAATGATTTGTATTTACACCACATATTATCTTTCTCACTTTCTTTAGCTAATTCGTGAGGATCTTCATGGATTTGGAAAGTCCTTTTTGCACCTATGGGGGATTTGACTTGTTTTAGTAAGCCTGCTTTTTGAGCAATTCAAATAGAAACATAGTGATTTCAAATATCTAATTTAATTATATATTTGAGCATCCTATTACTTCATATGGTCAGCTAATGTACACTTATTCAATACAGGATTAAGTTATGCTCCAATTTCAGTCTCCTTTTGTGTGAATTTTGCATGTTTAATTAGCAATTTTGTGAGTGTAATTGATCTATATCCTGGGTTCAATTTCCATATATATAAATGGTATTCCCTATGCGATATGGATATAATAAATCTCAATAAATATATGAGGTTCTCCGTCAAAGACATGGCATGACTATAAGGGACTCCCAAAACTAAGGGAATCATCTTGGCACGAGTACCAAATAACAAAGGAGGATTCAACTAGGACATCCATGAATAGGAAGGCTCTACCACTTACATAGTCCCACTTCTAGTATAAGTGTGAGGTTCTATAACATTGTGAAATGGGTTCTTACTTATAGTTTAAGGCAACATGGTCATAGGATAATGCATTATGCATATGAAAAAGTGGTCGTATCCTATATGCCAGTTCAAAATTATACCTACAATAGAAATGAATGGTTCCATAGCTTAGCAAGAGTGTATAAAAAATGGAACCTACATGACAATAATATTATTCCAAAACAACTGGAAAAAAATAGTAAAGAGCACAAACTATAAGATATAGGGAGGATTAATCATGACAACTACATTCAAAGGAAATAGTGTGGTGGTCGATGGGACATCAAAAGGAATCTAAGGTGGATACCCAACATTCATGTATCCAATATCACCACCATGAGAATGAACACTAGTATTAAGACCATATCGAGGTAGTGAAAATCCTCCACAAATTGAGTAGAGGGTTTAATATGACTAGTCTTAAATCTATGAGAAAGGTAAGGAGATTTCGTGCCCCCCAGTCCAACACCAGGGTCCTCACTAGGACCTGTAGCAGGTGATAGTATACTAGTTGTGATATCAAGAATGAATAACATAAAAGGACCCAAACTTAAGAGAATGCAAATATACTCATGTAACCATGATCCCTAAATCCAACTAGCACACAAAGAGCATGACCCTAAGAAAATACAAGTCAGATGAAAACAAGCTAAGAGGAAGGATAGATGAGCTCCTGAATGTAGCATGTATGTCACTCCTAGGAGAGGCATGAAACTCCCATACACTACAAGTGGAGGTGTGTAACCAATTATAGTGGCCCTCAACTTCAATGCATAAAGAGACTGTTCTTTCTGACCCCTACTTGGCCAAGACACTCACAAAATAACCTCTATAAGCACCCACTGTGATACCTAGGTAAGACAACGAAGGTCAACCCAATATAACAAATGCTCGGGAGGATAGTCATAGGTGGTATCTACCATATGGGTAGGATAACAAAGCTCGAAGCTTGAAAGAAGCAAAGGTATTGTTATCACCCTGTAAGTTTCCTATGGTTGTAGTACGAAGTCACAGGGGTAACCATTTCAAACCAATATTTATACTGTAATCTATCCTTACAGTCAGAGATGGATCTCTCTATGTCACATGGTTATTCACATATACATTTATCTTTAAACAAGCAGTGAGAACACTAGATTTTGATAGTAATAGGCCCATTTGCATTTTTAAGGATGTTAAAACAGACAGAATAGAAAAACCATTGGGTAATGGAGTCACATCCTAAAAAATATTCAAGGTTATTACAACAATAATGAGTGGTTATTTTCCTATGAAATATGAGGCAATGTGGCTATTATGTTTAGTCAAATTATCTTGAAGTGATGATAGATGAAAATGAGGAAAGAGCCCAGTGAAAACTAGAGGCCTCTATCAAAGGATGAATCTCTAGGAACACCTTTAGCAAAAATATAATAGGGGAGAAATAACTGAAACAAAGGACCTATCTATGGATGAATTCTATCACAGTCATTACCAACACCTAACAAATATGATTTCTAATGGAATGAGAGTTAAATGAATTCCTTGCATAAAATCTAGAAATGTATTGGTAGAATACACATACATGAAAATGAAATACACGAAACACAAACTGAATAGGAAACAACTTGATAAATCTCAGAAAACACAGAGCATAGTTTTCATTAAAGCTTCTAAGAAAATAACAGAGCTACAAAACCTGAGCACTAAGGCTTCTTAATGAAAGTTCCAACCCTTTTCTTCCACTTTGAAGGGTATATTTCTAGGGTCCTGGGCTCCCGAGAACTACCTCGAAACAGAGCCCCAAAATCAGGTACAAAAATTGGGGGATCAAATCCAAATGATCATAAAATGCCAACAACCTCTGATCTAGTAGATTCGCCATGATTGTTAACAAAATAGTCAAGCATGCTGGGTCACGCATGCTAGAAAAAAATGCAGAATGAAACACCTAGAAACCATGACTACTTGATGAAAATGATGGATCCAAGGACCTTCAATGGTCTACAACAGTCTTGCTCTTTCTGCATCTTTAACCAGGGGAATCATCATGGACCCTTGATCTATTATCCAAAACAAGGATTTGGAAGCACGTGTTTGAACCTACAGCTTCATAAAATTTTGCTAAGTTCTGGATATTAAAATCAATGACACTTTGAACTAGCAGAGTTTTCCTCGACTGTGGATCTAGATCACTCTTGATCTAAGTCGTCAAAAACTACAATCCATTTAAATTATTGCATAGATTTTGAAAGTTCATTTCCTTGTGCTTGTTGTATCAGCTGAATTGTTCTCCGTCGTTGATCTTACCTCACCATTAATCACAGTCGTTGAAACTTGCAGGCCTTTAACCGATTCCAAAAATTTGGAAAGCTACTTATCTCGTGTGCTTGCTTCCCTTTTCTGCACCATCGATCTTCCCCTTAAACTTTCCCATCTATTGATCTAAGATCAAGCTGCGGGCTAGTGGAAAGAGGAAATCAAGATCTCTACATTTTACACCCAAATTCTTATGTTTCTGAATTCTTCCATTCTCCTCCTTTACAGACCATCGATATGGGTCAAAGCGATCTAAGCCATCGGATCTCATATTGTGGAAAGAAAAAGTCAATTTTTCCAAATTTGCCACTCGATAAATTGCCTTTTCTGCTTCCTCCTTTTCACTCCCACATTTTTCTTTCTGCACAGTTGATCTAGGTGAAAGCAATCTGAGACGTAGATCTATCGGACCGCAGAAGGAAAAAATTGGGATTTGAAACTTCTACGAAGTTCGATTTTGATCTTTCTACTTCCGATTTCCAATCTCTGCCCCTCTTCTCTTTTTTAGACTGTTGATTTTGGATGGAATTTTCCTGTCTGTTGGATCTGGCGGATCACAAAAATTGAGACTTCAACTTTTCACGACCAAATTCTTTGTATTTCCATTTTCTGATTTCATCCCTTTCTGTTCTTTCTTCAGGACCGTTGATCTGGGAGAAATCTCTTTGAGTCATCGATCTTGGATTCTGGAAGGAAAAATCCAGGATTCTATTTTTATAATCAAATTTTTACCTCTTCTGCACTTCCTCTCCTAATTTTCCTTGGCGAAAATGATTTTTGGCCCTTTGATCTTATCTGTGATGCATTCGGTCTGTCCATTCTGGTCCACTTCTAACCTTGATCGGATTTTTCTTACTTGGGCACAATTCCAAGGTCACGCTGAAGGATTTTTTTACTATCTTTACACCTTCAATTAGGGATGGATCCTTTATAACCTGCTTAGCACTTTCTTGGGTTATATAATATGGAAAAAAAAAATTGACCCTACCCTCATTTTTTAGTTGTCTAGACCTTTACAGCGGAATTAGTGTAGATTCCTTGTGTAGAAAAATTAAAAATTTAGCACAAGTTCTAACAATGGTAGCAACTCAAGGATTTTATCCTCCCTATGAGGTAGCAAAGAACCATGTACACCACATTCCTCCAACTTCAAATTCATCTAAAAAAACAAAACTAAATGACATCCCCTACTGGAGACCTTGTTACCTTCACCTCAAGATTTATGTCTAAAAGGGGGGGTTATCCACACTTGCAATATTAAAATAAAATTGTATATACAATGACAATGGATCTGAAATTACTTTTACAGAAAATAATGTTTGAGGAGCCTCCAATTTATAGGATCTCCAGATACTAGACCTCCCTCCATCTCATCAAAAACATAGGAATTCCTTCCTCTGAAGGCTGCAATTTTATACATTCCCTTCCACAGGTGATCAAACTTATCATGCTTTCCCTTGTCCTCATGTGGTACATCCCAAAGCAAAACTACATATCCAAACTAGAAATCATCAGGTTTAGTCTTTCTATCAAATATTTCTTTCATTTTTTCCTGAAACTCCTGGGTTCTGTCAAATAACTACTCCCTATGCTGCTGGAGTTCAATCAACTGATACATCCTCATATGGGTTGGATGTGTCTCTCTTTCCTGTTCTTATAGAAACTTCATCACTAGAAATCTCAAGGAACTAGGAAAAATCGCTTCAGAGCCATAAATTTGCTGGAAAGGTGAGGCACCAATGGACTTCTTCATGGTGATTTCGTTATCCCACAAATAATCAATTAGCTTTGTATGCCAAGCATTCTTTTTATCCTACAATAGATTCTTAATGATTCTCATGAGGCTCTTTTTTTGAATATTTGACTAGCCCATTTCCTTGAGGGTAGTAGGCTATGGAGTGTCCCAATTGTATGTGATATTTGGAACAAAACTCAACCACTTTCTTTGAATTGAAAGTAGGAGCATTATAAATGATTATCTTCCTGGGAACCACAAATCTTGATAGGATATGCTCCTCCAAAAATTTCATGATCACTGTCTCAGTAGCTTGTCTTGTGGGGATGGACTCAATCCCTTTAGTAAAATAGTCAGTCGTAGTAAGGATACAACTGTGTTGTCCTGAATATGAAGGGTTTATTTCTTCAATAAAATATAGCCCCAATTTCTGGAAAGGGGATTCATCCTATATGGGTTTTAAAGGAAATGGAAATAGTTTCCTTCTCCCCTCAAAGATCTGACATTTGTAACATGAAACATATTTCTTATGAAAATCAGAGAATATGGTGGACCA
This sequence comes from Pseudotsuga menziesii, assembly GCA_001517045.1. Classification (NCBI taxonomy): domain Eukaryota; kingdom Viridiplantae; phylum Streptophyta; class Pinopsida; order Pinales; family Pinaceae; genus Pseudotsuga; species Pseudotsuga menziesii. The sequence goes on from LPNX011105629.1 coordinate 126,297, forward strand.
ATTAAACCCACCCCTCATGATTTTTATATTCTATCCCAATATTAACATCTTCTATGTCTTCACAACTTGGGACCAGTTAGGGTTCCTTGGCAACATTGTTGGAATCAAAAATATTTTCTAAAGGAACTAAACCTCTGGGGATAGAGTTAATTTTAAACTTGAGTATTTCCTTGCCATAGAGATTGTTCACATATTCCTGTTGTCCATCATCCTTCTACAACTATGGCTCCCAAGCTTCCTCAGCTTCGTTGCTATTAGTATCTTCAACAGGAGTAACACCCTCATCTCCAAGAATTTATTTGGGAGAAGCAATATGGATTTGCAATGGTTCTTGAGTTGGGAAAGTCTCTTTTAGAACCTCATTTTATTCATCAATATGCAATCCATCAAAATCCCCAGCGAGAGTGAGGAAATTTTGTATCTTCTTGTCATCTTCAAAAAAATTCCATTTTTTGACATTATCAAGGATAGGGGGCCTATTCTTGACCTCAATTTCATATTTTCCGTCGGGGTGCATGGGAACCTTAAAAATAGCAGCAAAAGAGGCTAGAGATTCAACTATATAATTATGCAACATGGGGATTAGATTAAAATTGCACTCTTCAAAACCCCCTATCAGGTTCTGGGAAGCATTCCTAAAACTTATCCTTTTGCAGTGTTTGGATTGATATTCACCTGTCATTTGTTTAATGACTAGTTTGGAATCTCCATGTATCATTACTCTGACTCATTGTTTGTACAATCAAAGGCAATTCTGTAGGAGTAGTTCAAAGTTCTCCCTCTTAGATATCTTGCCCAAATTCCATCTCCCGCCCCCTCTCTACATGCTTCCCCATAAAAAATAACCTCCCGCACTCCATCCAGCTCCTCCTGAGTGGGTACAAAGGCAGTGTTCTGTGAACTAGAGCTGTCTATGTCTCCTTCTGTGAAGAAAATAGCTAATCCCATCTCAGTTTCCAGTGCATAAATGGGGTGGTTGTATGGCCTTTCAGCACTGGTCACCATGTATGATAACTTTTTCTCCCTAAAGAGACTTCTATGCACTCCAAATACAGGGATAGTATCATAGGAAATATCCATTTGAAGGTCATATTTAAGCTTGGTTTCCCAATATATTTATAATAGCATCCCAAACTTTGGAGGAATGCCAGCTACAACTACATCCATGACCATGTTCTTAGCAGGGATTTGGGCCAAAGAGACGACTATATCTTTGATCAGTCATAGACAACTAACTTTGTTGGAATCAAAAGAGAAAAGGTCTCTATTTATCCTGGTCACTTACAATCCTAGTTCCTCCATGACTAGCCTAGGAACCATATTGTGGAAGGCTCTAGAATCATACATGTCATTTTGAAAGATGGCATTATGAACGTTCAGACTGACATATAAAGGGGGAGTATATTCATCAGTGGAATCTTCTACACAAAGTCCAAAAAGGAAGGTGGGATTAGCATCTTGGAGATTCAGGGAGTCTAACATTGAAGAAACTTCTCCTGTAGGATTCAACACTATGGCAATTTTGGAATAGTATTCAAGAATTTTTAGCAATTCAATGAGAGGGACAAATATTTTTATCTTTTCAATTTCATCCTCTAGACTGAAATAAGTATACCCCTGATCTGATCTCCTTGGATTATCATTTTTTTTCTCCTTCCCTTCGGGATTTATTACATCCATGGAGGCATCCTTAGGGGGTGGAATTCTCTTTGGTTTTCCTGTAAAGGATTTTTTTTCAGCCTCTTTATTTTTCACTACAGGAACATCTCTATTCCTCAGACCAATCTGTCTCTTCAACTCCATGAAAACAAGTTGATATCCCCTCTTGAAGTCTTATGTTTCCCCAATAGGAATATCTCCCCTTAAACACAAGCCTTATATTGTTCTTATTTGGTCAGAAAGGTGGGAGTGATTCTGTTTCCAGCTTATCGATTTCATCTTCTACTTGATATTCTCCAGCCTACTATACATAATTTTTCTGAAAGGGAGGCTTGATAGGTGGATCAGGAGGGATTCTCCAGTCCCTCTGCCTATTTTTGGGAATTGGAGGCCTTCTGGCATCCAGGTTCCTATTTTGCTTCTCCTAATTTTCCCTAGGCTATGTTCTACCATCCATAGTGATTCTCTCCATCATTCTTTCCATGGTTCTTAGAATTGTCTCTATTTTGGCCTCTTGTGAGCTAGAGGTAGAGGTTTGTTCATTTTCTTTATCTTTTTTTCTAACTCCTATTTATCCTTCCTCCCTTCTCTCTTCTCCCTCCTCCCTTATCCATTATCCCTCATCCCTTTTGTTCCTCCTTGCAGCAGTCAAATTTGCATCCACCTTGTTAATAGGAAAAATACACCTCTTGGGGACAAGAGTTTTTCCTCTAGTCTGAATGGTTCATATCTAGAACAAATAGTACAGAACAAAATTGGAAGACTTTCCCTAGAATGGGTGAAGATTTGGAATAGAGGTCTTTTGATGAAAGGTGTGGTTGTCTCCTACAATACTATCTCTTCACTGATGTATCTGCATGATCACATGAAACCAACACACAAGATCAAAGAGCACTAGAAAATGTTCCATTATTATATGCTAGTGACTATGGAATCTAACAATTAAACATATGATATTAACACAATATACTTTATGGGAAAGGAACAAATTTTGCATTAGATAAAGAAGAAGAAGTTACAACCTATGCCCTAGTGTAAATAAGCTCCTTCACAATGGCAATATCTTGTCACTGATAACTCCAACTTTTCTCCTCCTAAGATCACCCTAATGATCTAAGCCAGAATAAAATTGCACCAGCATAACCTTGCTCTCTCCCTCAACCATGGATATCATCCTTATTTTATAGGCCTTGGTAGCATAGGAATGGTTGAGGAAATGGTGGGTGAGGTGGATAGGAGATCCTAGAAGGATGGATCTTGAGCCTAGGTGGTCCTCAGGTGTAGGGATAAGGGAGCCACAATGCCTTCCTTCGAGAAGCTTCATGGAAGCCTCTCTTGTTTACCTTTTTACCGAGGGAACCACTTCTTCCTAACTATTATAGAGTGGTGCAGGATAGAACTACGCCTTGTACACAAGCTATAGTCAGTTCCACCACTTACTTCCAATATATTATGGGTGGTTCTGAAGAAGGTACCTATTATTGACTAAAGGGGAGGAGCGATGCTAGATTTTGATATGTAGGATTGATATCTGGATCAGGATTTTACTTCATGACTTGGGATTGAAGGGAAAATACTGTGTTTGGGGTCTCATCACATGCTGATGATGAGATTTATGTGTAACGGAATTGTTGGGTGTTATAATGCCTAGATTAACTCACCAAATATTTAGTTATCTATCGGAGTTGGTAAGCTTCGAGTTGCTAAAAAATATATGCGAAGGTAGAGGGTGTCATGTAAATATTTTAACAAACAAAAGATCGAAAGATATTTAAAAATGAAAACCGAGTCAAACTCCTAAGAATGCAATTATTAATATAATTGAACCAAGACAAAACATCAAACTAAAATAAGATCAAGCTATATTACTTTAATTAACAAATGAGAATACAATCACTACTTTTTATGACAAAGTCTATTTAGTGACTTCAAAAAATAACTAAGCAAAGAAAGTGTACATTTGGAAATGCAAGTACAACAAGTAAACAATTTATAAAAAAATAACTCCTAACTAAAAAGGATACTATCAAAAACTACTTAAAAGGATATGATGCAAATAAAACTTAAATAAGTGAATGTAAAACTAAGTAAGAGAAACAAGTAGAAAATGTAATAAAGAAAACTTTATAAGAGAACCAAATAGAAAACTTAATAAAGAAAGTGAATTATATCCTACAAGTCTCTGTTGGTAATCACACATTGAAAAATGAAACTTTTGCTAAAGATAACACTAATAATCCTAAGTTTTACATGCAAACGGATAAATTAATCCAAAAGCATAATTATAAAACAATAAAATAGTAAGAAGAATCAGAAACAAATAAAAGAAACAAAACATACCCTAACTCAAAACCATGTTCAAAGAGAAAACAGGTAGAGAAAAGAATAAAACTTTAATAAATAACATAAAAAAATCAAACTTATAGTCTAAATAATAAATAAAACTATTATCTAACTATTACAGTCAAAGCATACATCAAATACTAAAGAACCAGAACTTAAAAACAATTTTAAAACACATTAAAAACACTAAAAACAGAACTGTGGGATGAATGACAGACTGAAATGCAGTTTTGCAAAACAGTCTGGAAGGAAGGTCAGAATGATAGGGTGAATAGACTTTCTGAATGACAGACTGTATAAAGAAAAAAATATAAAATAACCTAAATGATCTACTTCTCAGCTGATTTTATGCATATCAAGGTGCAATGCATAAGGACTAGTAAATAAACCTATTTAGTCATCAAATTTAGCAGTAAAATAAATTGAAACAAATTCATGAACATCAAGAATCATTGCTTATTAATAAACAAACTAAAATTCAAATTGCATAATCTTATAACAGACTCAAAAATAAATAGAACTTAGTCTATTTAAATTGATAAAAACACTCTACTCTATCTTCTTATGAACAAAACTAAATAATAAGATGGAAATGAAACGACAGAAACAAATGGAAAACAACTATGCCCGCAATATAGCTATTTAATTTTGGAAATAAAATGCATTGCAGAAAGCAAATGAAATAAACATTTACAATAACTTAATGAGATAAACAAACTAGAAATCAAAACTGAATTAGCTACAAATAAAAATAACAAAAACAAGAAAAGAAAACCTCTGGTTGATGAGGGGCCCTCTCAGCAATCAAGGGTGACTCCCGGATAGCACTTACACGAACAAAATCATGAATAGCGAAATGTAGAACTTCTATTAAAAATACTAAACAATATTATAGCATTCTTCTCTTCGAAAACTGACTGTCTAACTAATGAAAATGATCCACACCCAACACTCATGCAAAGGTTGGTATTTATATTGTTTACAAGAGATTAGCAAGTCGACCCTTTAGTGGTTGACTTATCTCTAAATTTAGTCAATCATAAAGGTTGTTAACAAATCAAATCCCAGTGCATAGGTATCTTCCTTCTCTTTCATGAGTCTGGTCCTCTTAATCATGATATGTGTGGAAATTGAACCCAGGTGTTAGAACAATTACACTCAAAAAAATTGCCAATTACACATGCAAATTACTCACAAAAGGAGACTGAATAGGGAGCAGAACACTAATCTGTATTGAATAAGTGTATAATAGCCAACCATGTGAAGTCATAGGCTACCACAATAAATAATTACATGAGATATTTGAATGCATAAGGATGCCATTAAAATTTGGTCAAAAGCAGGCTTACTAAATCTAAGCAAATCCCCCATAGGTGCATAAAGAAGTTTCCAAATCTATCTATGAGCTCACGAATTGGAAAAATCAATTAGGAAAGCTAATAGATGGTGGAAGGAAAAATCATACATGCTTTTCATAGGAGAAAAGAGTGGAGGATGATGAGGACAAAAAACAAGTTAACTTCACCTAGTCAAACTTTTCCAATTGCCTTAAAACTCAGAAAAAGTAGGCAATAAAGCAGAAAAAGCAGACATGCGCCAGGGAGGCTAGGAATAAATTAGATTTGATTCCAAGTGGTTTCCCAAGCACTCCATGACTAAAATTTAGCAATTTTGACGACTATGGATGTGTGGAGGATAACTTGCATAAGGTGGAATATGGAAACTAGGCAAATAAGACAAAAATTGAATTAATCAATGTCTAAGGTAGCTAACTATGGGTTGATTATTCTAACACCCCCCCTTAATCCTGACTTATGAGTAAAATATCAGAAAATTATAGGGCCTAGCAACAAGGCTTAGTCACCCTTTACATACTGCATGTCCATTTAACCAAGGAAAGAGGCAAAAACCCAGTGGGAAAAATCCTCCCTTAAACATGGACAGTAAAACAAAATTTGGAAATCTTGTCATCACTCATGCTTCACAGCATGATCAGCAATCCCCAGCAGTGATTTGAGATCGTGGAATGTCTTCTCACAAAAAAATTTGGTGAAGATATCTTCTACTTGTTTTGAAGATGAATAGAAGAGTAGGTGAATGGTGCCATCTTGCACAAGCTGTTTGATGTAGTGCATATGGATCTCAATGTGTTTGGTTATCTACTTTTGAAATGGATCATTGCAGATTCAAATGGTACTCTGATTATCACAATAGATAGTAGTTGAGTATTCTGATTCGAAGCCACACTCTCCAAGTAACCCCTGCAACCATAAACATTGAGTTGCTGCATTTACAACTCCTTTGTACTCTGCTTCTCTAGATGAGAGTGCAATGGCACTCTCTTTCTTGCTTGACCAGATGATTGGCCCTTCAGCAAGTATGAACACATATCCTGATGTTGACTTTCAATCTGTGCTATCACCTGCCCAATCACTGTCAGTAAACCCAATCAAATCAAGATCATATTTAGCTTTGTAGAAGATCCCATGAGTCCTTGTTCCCTGAACAAAGTTAAGGATCCTTTTGGCTACTCTCCAATGGATCTCATGAGGCTGATCCATGTATCTTGAAGCCAAACTTACTGCATAAGAAATATCAATTCTAGTATGTGTAAGATACAACAAACATCCAATCAATTACCTATACAGTGTATTGTTTACGGGTGAATCCGCGGACCTGGGTAACACTTTTTGGCAAGCGTATTTCAGCAAAAATAGAAAAACGTACCTCAGTCGAGGTTTTAACAAGCCCTCAACCGAGGTCTTAATATCTTGACCGAGGTATTTCCTAACCCTCGGTCGAGGTATTAATACCTCGACCGAGGGTTAAGAAATACCTCGGTTGAGGTATGGACCTCAGTCGAGGTTGTAGTTAAATTGAATTTTTTCGTTAATTTGTTATATATATAAAAATTATGTCAACCGGTAGCGTTTATGCTACCGGTTTAATTTTGAAATGTGTCCCGGGAAAGCCGAAATGCTGCCCGATTTTTTTCAATCCTCTGTGAATTCATGGAGGATTGAAAAAAATACATAAAACACCAACTAAACAAACCTATATGAACCATAGAGACAATTAATCAACTGTAGGCTCGAGACAAAATAATAAATTTAAAAATTTATTTGAAGAGGATGTCACAACCCTAATACTCCTACTTATTGGGTTTACGATGATGATCCGATAACTAGGTTTAGAATGAAGAGGACATCATGCGATTGTTGCAACTTGCGTTTATCATTTTCAATGTAAAAGTGAATATTGGGTAGTGATGATTTCGATTCAATTTCTCAGATCTCACACATACATATATAAATGTATAAATAGGCTGGCCATCAACCCAAATAATTTTTTTAATAAATATGATTAATTATAACCTGTATACACACAAAAGTAATGAGTATTATCGTTCGGACTGTTTAATATCTTCATTAAGAAAATAACCAAGGATTTAGAGCAGAATTGTTGTGGTAATGACTCATGGAGGATTGAAAAAAATCCATAAAACACCAACTAAACAAACCTATATGAAATAATAAATTTTTTATAAAAATTTATTTGAAATTGGTTAATAAGTTATAATATTAATAAAAAATCCCCATACCCCACCCCCTTTTTTCAAAACATAAATTAAACCTACCATTTAATCTGACCTCACTAACCCTACTTAACCCCCCCCTCAATATTGCTACCTTACCCCCTACTAACCCCTACTAACCGTATTCACCCGTACCTAAATTCATATCTAAACCCTATTAATACCTTACTAAATCCATATTAATACTAACTTAAACCCCTACCAAACCCCTCAATTCCTTCACACTTCATA
>LPNX011105629.1:134852-161043 GCA_001517045.1 Pseudotsuga menziesii
GAACTACATTTAATCAGTGTATGATCACAATAGATAATAAACGTGCAATTTTACTCTCCTTCAAGAAAATATATTTTTTGTACGATATGAAAATGGTACAAGTAAAACTACTTATGGTCATCAAATTGTAAGACCCATTGGAGTATGATGTTATGAAATTTTAATTAATCCAAAGACAAAGAATGAAAACTCTAGTGATCTTGAATCATTTATGAAGAGTGGATGAACACCTATCAATTTCGAAAATTTGGAGGAAGTTGCTATTTTTATGCCATGTTTTCTATGTTGAGTTGTTTGTGGTTGGCTCCTTGAGGAACATCAATGATCATAGAAAAAGAAATTGGAATGGTTGTAACCTCTTGTAGGCTTAAATTCTGTTGAGAGTTTCTTGGGAATTTCTGTTGTCTTTACAGCTACCCTCACTGTAATTATATTAATACCGACTAAGACTTAATGATTATCTAGAAAAAATAGTGAACACCAAAAATAACTTATGTTGAAGAGTCCACCAAGAGTCTTACTATGTAGATATATATAGTTACAGCCCAACAATGTCATTAGAACTAGCACCAACCATTTTACTAAGATTAATATGTTTGAAATACTTCTAGAGGTATATATTTGACATATTGATAATGTTTTTTAACTAAAGAATGTGTCCATTACTTTATCTAATAGTTAAGCTAATATAATAACAACTTAATTTATGGTTGTTAAGCTCATAGTGGTATCATCATTGGAGTTAAGCTAATAGGTGCATCTGATAGTTAATTTAAAAGTTAATATAAAGCTTAGACTATGCCTTATGCACATTAAATTCACTCCTAAGTGCCATATGGAGTTTAACTGTCACATAATTTGCACATTACCTAAGTGATTGTTCTTGGTGCATGGTTTCATTGCAATCTTGGAACTTCTCATGCTAAGAGATGGAGTTCATCTAAATTTATTTAAATAGTTGTATCACTATTGGAACAATTTAATAGTTATCTAATATAATTGCGATTAGAGTTGAAGTTAAGCTAATAGTTGTAGAATCATTGGAGTTAATCTAATATTTACGCAATATAATAGTGATTAGAGTTGAAGTTAAACTAATAATTGTAAAATCCTTGGAGTTAAGTTAATAGTTGTATCTAATAGTTAATATAATTGTATCTAATAATGGAATAGTTGAAGCTTGTTGTACTTATTAACTAAGCTATTTGAGTTAGACTAACCTCCTTTAAAAAGAATTGAAAACCTAATTATATATATATATATGGAAAACCTTTCATCAAAAGACCTCTATTCCAAATCTTCACCCATTCTAGGGAAAGTCTTCAAATTTTGTTCTATACTATTTGTTCTAGATATGAACCATTTAGACTAGAGGAAAAACTCTTGTCCCCAAGAGGTGTATTTTTCCTATTAACAAGGTGGATGCAAATTTGACTGCTTCAAGGAGGAAGAAAAGGGATGAGGGATAATGGATAAGGGAGGAGGGAGAAGAGAGAAGGGAGGAAGGATAAATAGGAGTTAGAAAAAAAGATAAAGAAAATGAACAAACCTCTACCTCTAGCTCACAAGAGGCCAAAATAGAGACAATTCTAAGAACCATGGAAAGAATGATGGAGAGAATCACTGTGGATGGTAGAACATAGCCTAGGGAAAATTAGGAGAAGCAAAATAGGAACTTGGATGCCAAAAGGCCTCCAATTCCCAAAAATAGGCAGAGGGACTAGAGAATCCCTCCTGATCCACCTATCAAGCCTCCCTTTCAGAAAAATTATGTATAGTAGGCTGGAGAATATCAGGTAGAAGATGAAATCGATAAGTTGGACACGGACTCACTCCCACCTTTCTGACCAAATAAGAACAAGATAAGGCTTGTGTTTAAGGGGAGATATTCCTACTGGGGAAACATAAGACTTCAAGAGGGGATATTAACTTGTTTTCATGGAGTTGAAGAGACATATTGGTTTGAGGAACAGAGATGTTCTTGTAGTGAAAAATAAAGCGGATGAAAAAAAATCCTTTACAGGAAAACCAAAGAGAATTCCACCCCCTAAGGATGCCTCCATGGATGTAATAAATCCCGAAGGGAAGGAGAAAAAAAATGATAATCCAAGGAGATCAGATCAGGGGTATACTTATTTCAGTCTAGAGGATGAAATTGAAAAGATAAAAATATTTGTCCCTCTCATTGAATTGCTAAAAATTCTTGAATACTATTCCAAAATTGCCATAGTGTTGAAACCTACAAGAGAAGTTTCTTCAATGTCAGACTCCCTGAATCTCCAAGATGCTAATCCCACCTTCCTTTTTGGACTTTGTGTAGAAGAGTCCACTGATGAATATACTCCCCCTTTATATGTCAATCTGAACGTTCATAATGCCATCTTCCAAAATGACATGTATGATTCTAGAGCCTTCCACAATATGATTCCTAGGCTAGTCATGGAGGAACTAGGATTGGAAGTGACCAGGACAAACAGAGACCTTTTCTCTTTTGATTCCAACAAATTTAGGTGTCTATGACTGATCAAAGATATAGTCGTCTCTTTGGCCCAAATCCCTGCTAAGAACATGGTCATGGATGTAGTTGTAGCTGGCATTCCTCCAAAGTTTGGGATGCTGTTATAAATATATTGGGAAACCAAGCTTAAATATGACCTTCAAATGGATATGTCCTATGATACTATCCCTGTATTTGGAGTGCATAGAAGTCTCTTTAGGGAGAAAAAGTTAGCATACATGGTGACCAGTGCTGAAAGGCCAAACAACCACACCATTTATGCACTGGAAACTGAGATGGGATTAGCTATTTTCTTCATAGAAGGAGACATAGACAGCTCTAGTTCACAGAACACTACCTTTGTACCCACTCAGGAGGAGCTGGATGGAGTGTGGGAGGTGATTTTTTATGGGGAAGCATGTAGAGAGGGGGCGGGAGATGGAATTTGGGAAAGATATCTAAGAGGGAGAACTTTGAACTACTCCTACAGAATTGCCTTTGATTGTACAAACAATGAGCCAGAGTAATGATACATGGAGATTCCAAACTAGTCATTAAACAAATGACAAGTGAATATCAATCCAAACACTGCAAAAGGAGAAGTTTTAGGAATGCTTCCCAGAACCTGATAGGGGGTTTTGAAGAGTGCAATTTTAATCTAATCCCCATGTTGCATAATTATATAGTTGACTCTCTAGCCACTTTTGCTGCTATTTTTAAGGTTCCCATGCACCCCGATGGAAAATATGAAATTGAGGTCAAGAATAGGCCCTCTATCCTTGATAATGTCAAAAGATGGATTTTTTTTGAAGATGACAAGAAGATACAAAATTTCCTCACTCTCGCTGGGGATTTTGATGGATTGCATATTAATGAAGAAAATGAGGTTATAAAGGAGACTTTCCCAACTCAAGAACCATTGCAAATCCATATTGCTTCTCCCAAATAAATTCTTGGAGATGAGGGTGTTACTCCTGTTGAAGATACTAATAGCAACGAAGCTGAGGAAGCTTGGGAGCCATAGTTGTAGAAGGATGATGGACAACAGGAATATGTGAACAATCTCTATGGCAAGGAAATACTCAAGTTTAAAAGTAACTCTATCCCCAGAGGTTTAGTTCCTTTAGAAAATATTTTTGATTCTAACAATGTTGCCAAGGAACCCTAACTGGTTCGAAGTTGTGAAGACATAGAAGATGTTAATATTGGGATAGAATATCAACCCAAGGTCATCAAGATATCAAGAAAACTATTAGCATAAGCCAGGAAAAAATACATCCCACTAATGACAGAATCTTCATATGTGTTTGCTTGGAGCTATAGTGACCTTAAATCTGGCATACCATACCAATCAAGAAGGATGAGATTCCTTTCAAATAGAATCTGAGAAGGATGAATCCAAAACTACTGCCCCTAATAGAAAAGGAGATCAAGAAGTTATTTAAGGCAAAAACCATTGTGTCCCTTAGATTCTCACGTTGGGTGGAAAATATGGTCCCTGTTAGGAAGAAGAACGAGGAAATAAGAATATGCATTGACTTCAGGAACTTAAATAGAGTTTCTTTGAAGGATCATTACCCACTTTTAAAAATGGACCATATTTTGCATAGTGTAATGGGCTCATAGAGGATCTCTACTTTGGATGGCTTCTTAGGTTATAACCAGATCATGGTGCACCCAAAATATCAAGAGAAAACAACCTTCACCACACCTCGGGGCACTTTCATGTATGCTAAAATTCCATTTGGGCTTATGAATGTAGGAGAAACTTTCTAGTGGGCCATTGCCATATCCTTCACCGATGAAAAGGAAAAAAATTCTAGTAATCTATCTAGGTGATATCATAGTGTTCTCCCAATCGGATGAAGAGCATGTCATGCACTTGCTGAGGATGTTAAAAAAATACAGAAAGTTCGACATCTCCTTGAATCAGAAGAATTCATTTTCCTCTATGAAATAAGGGACACTACTATGGTATAATGTTCGACAATCTCCTTGAATGAGCTCCATTGAAATAAATTCGAAGTCCAGTATTTCCTAGGGAAGGTAAACTTTAAGAGAAGATTTACTGCTGCATTTGCCGAAATAGTAAAGTATATAACTTATATATCGGGGAAGGATGAATAAATCAAGTGGACTCCTGAAGCTAAGCAATCCTTTGAAGAAATAAAGAAGGAAATATTTGAAGCACCTATACTTGTAATCCCTGATTTTTCTAAAGATTTCTTCATATTTTCATTTTCCTCAGAGCACACAGTGGTAGGAGTATTGCTGCAGAAGAATCATGAGGGACATGAACAACCCATTTATTTTTACAGCAATACCCTGAGAGATGCTCCCATGAAGTATAATATCCTAGATAAGAGAGCTTATTTCCTGGAGTAGGACTTAAGGGATTTCTGCGTGTACATACTACATTCCCATATCATTGATTATGTCTTCACCAGCGCTATAAAGGATATTATGACCCAACCTGATCCCGAGGAATGAAGAGGAAAGTGGAGAGGTCCTACTTGAGTATGACCTGGAGAAAAATACCACAAAGTTGATTAAAGGATATGGATTATCCAAGCTTATGGCCCAATCCAAGTATGATTCTCTCAACCTACTCATGATTGCTGAATTGTCAATAGAAGAGAAGAATCCTCAGGGACAACCAGGTCCCCAAGTAGTTCAGAATTTTATATCATCCCCTTGGCACACTGATATCATCTTTTTGTTACAACATCTATAGGCCCCACAGGGTATTTATAGGACAAGGGATATATTCCTCAAGTAGAAGGAAACTAGGTTTTTCATCCTGGAAGGGAAATTGTAGTGGAAGGATGCAGGATGCGTGTTGCTGAGCTATGGGGAGGAGCAGGAGGCCAAAATGGTCATTAATGAATTCCATGCATGAGAATGTGGGGGCCATCACTATTAAAAGGACACTGTAAAAAAATCATGAGGGGTGGGTTTAATTGGTCCACCATATTCTCTGATTCTCATAAGAAATATGTTTCATGTTACAAATGTCAGATCTTTGAGGGGAGAAGGAAACTATTTCCATTTCCTTTAAAACCCATATAGGATGAATCCCCTTTCCAGAAATGGGGGCTATATTTTATTGAAGAAATAAACCCTTCATATTCAGGACAACACAGTTGTATCCTTACTACCACTGACTATTTTACTAAAGGGATTGAGGCCATCCCCACAAGACAAGCTACTGAGACAGTGATCATGAAATTTTTGGAGGAGCATATCCTATCAAGATTTGTGGTTCCCAGGAAGATAATCATTTATAATTCTCCTACTTTCAATTCAAAGAAAGTGGTTGAGTTTTGTTCCAAATATCAAATACAATTGGGACACTCCATAGCCTACTACCCTCAAGGAAATGGGCTAGTCAAATATTCAAAAAAAGAGCCTCATGAGAATCATTAAGAATCTATTGTAGGATAAAAAGAATGCTTGGCATACAAAGCTAATTTATTCTTTGTGGGATAACAAAATCACCATGAAGAAGTCCATTGGTGCCTCACCTTTCCAGCAAATTTATGGCTCTGAAGAGATTTTTCCTAGTTCCTTGAGATTTCTAGTAATGAAGTTTCTATAAGAACAAGAAAGAGAGACACATCCAACCCATATGAGGATGTATCAGTTGATTGAACTCCAGTAGCATAGGGAGTAGTTATTTGACATAACCCAGGAGTTTCAGGAAAAAATGAAAGAAATATTTGATAGAAAGACTAAGCCTGATGATTTCTAGTTTGGATATGTAGTTTTGCTTTGGGATGTACCACATGAGGACAAGGGAAAGCATGATAAGTTTGATCACCTGTGGAAGGGAACGTATAAAATTGCATCCTTCAGAGGAACGAATTCCTATGTTTTGGATGAGATGGAGGGAGGTCTGGTATCTGGAGATCCTATAAATTGGAGGCTCCTCAAACATTATTTTATGTAAAAGTAATTTCAGCTCCATTGTCATTGTATATATAATTTTATTTTAATATTGCAAGTGTGGATAACCCCCCCTTTTAGACATAAAGCTTGAGGTGAAGGTAACAAGGTCTCCAGTAGGGGCTGTCATTTAGTTTTGTTTTTTAGATGAATTTGAAGTTGGAGGAACGTGGTGTACATGGTTCTTTGCTACCTCATAGGGAGGATAGAATCCTTGAGTTTTTGCCATTGTTAGAACCTGTGCTAAATTTTTAATTTTTATACACAAGGAATCTACACTAATTCCCCTGTAAAGGTCTAGACAACTAAAAAATGAGGGTAGGGTCAATTTTTTTTTCCATATTATATAACCCAAGAAAGTGCTAAGTAGGTTATAAAGGATCCATCCCTAATTGAAGGTGTAAATATAGTAAAAAAATCCTTCAGTGTGACCTTGGAATTGTGCCCAAGTAAGAAAAATCCGATCAAGGTTAGAAGTGGACCAGAATGGACAGACCGAATGCATCACATATAAGATCAAAGGGCCAAAAATCATTTTCGCCAAGGAAAATTGGGAGACGAAGTGCAGAAGAGGTAAAAATTTGATTATAAAAATAGAATCCTGGCTTTTTCCTTCCAGAATCCAAGATCGATGACTCAAAGAGATTTCTCCCAGATCAACGGTCCTGAAGAAAGAACAGAAAGGGATGAAATCAGAAAATGGAAATACAAAGAATTTGGTCATGAAAAGTTGAAGTCTCAATTTTTGTGATCCGCCAGATCCAACAGACAGGAAAATTCCATCCAAAATCAATAGTCTAAAAAAAAGAAGAGGGGCAGAGATCGGAAATCGGGAGTAGAAAGATCAAAATCGAACTTCGTAGAAGTTTCAAATCCCAATTTTTTCCTTCTGCGGTCTGATAGATCTACGTCTCAGATTGATTTCGCCTAGATCAACAGTGCAGAAAGAAAAATGTGGGAGTGAAAAGGAGGAAGCAGAAAAGGCAATTTCTCGGGTGGCAAATTTGGAAAAATTGACTTCTGCTTTCCGCAATATGAGATCCGATGGCTTAGATCGCTTCGACCCATATCGATGGTCTGTAAAGGAGGAGAATGGAAGAATTCAGAAACATAATAATTTGGGCGTAAAATGTAGAGATCCTGATTTCCTCTTTCCACTAGCTCGCAGCTTGATCTTAGATTAATAGATGGGAAATTTTAAGGGGAAGATCGATGGTGCAGAAAAGGGAAGCAAGCACACGATATAAGTAGCTTTCCAAATTTTTGGAATTGGTTAAAGGCCTGCAAGTTTCAATGACTGTGATTAATGGTAAGGTAAGATCGATGACGGAGAACAATTCAGCTGATACAACAAGCACAAGGAAATGGACTTTCAAAATCTATGCAATCATTTAAATGGGTTGTAGTTTTTGACGACTTAGATCAAGAGTGATCTAGATCCACAGTCGAGGAAAACTCTGCTAGTTCAAAGTGTCATTGATTTTAATATCCAAAACTTAGCAAAATTTTATGAAGCAGTAGGTTATAACACGTGCTTCCAAATCCTTGTTTTGGATAATAGATCAAGGGTCCATGATGATTCCCCTGGTTAAAGATGCAGAAAGAGCAAGACTGTTGTAGACCATTGAAGGTCCTTGGATCCATCATTTTCATCAAGCAGTCGTGGTTTCTAGGTGTTTCATTCTCCATTTTTGTCCAGCATGCGTGACCCAGCATGCTTGACTATTTTGTTAACAATCATGGTGAATCTACTAGATCAGAGGTTGTTGGGATTTTATGATCATTTGGATTTGATCCCCCAATTTTTGTACCTGATTTTGGGGCTCTGTTTCGAGGTAGTTCTCGGGAGCCCGGGACCCTAGAAATATACCCTTCAAAGTGGAAGAAAAGGGTTGGAACTTTCATTAAGAAGCCTTAGTGCTCAGGTTTTGTAGCTCTGTTATTTTCTTAGAAGCTTTAATGAAAACTATGCTCTATGTTTTCTGAGATTTATCAAGTTGTTTCCTATTCAGTTTGTGTTTCGTGTATTTCATTTTCATGTATGTGTATTCTACCAATACATTTCTAGATTTTATGCAAGGAATTCATTTAACTCTCATTCCATGAGAAATCATATTTGTTAGGTGTTGGTAATGACTATGATAGAATTCATCCATAGATAGGTCCTTTGTTTCAGTTATTTCTCCCCTATTATACTTTTGCTAAAGGTGTTCCTAGAGATTCATCCTTTGATAGAGGCCTCTAGTTTTCACTGGGCTCTTTCCTCATTTTCATCTATCATCACTTCAAGATAATTTGACTAAACATAATAGCCACATTGCCTCATATTTCATAGGAAAATAACCACTCATTATTGTTGTAATAACCTTGAATATTTTTTAGGATGTGACTCCATTACCCAATGGTTTTTCTATTATGCCTGTTTTAACATCCTTAAAATTGCAAATGGGCCTATTACTATCAAAATCTAGTGTTCTCACTGCTTGTTTAAAGCTAAATGTATATGTGAATAACCATATGACATAGAGAGAGCCCTCTTTGACTATAAGGATAGATTACAGTATAAATATTGGTTTGAAATGGTTACCCCTGTGACTTCCTACTACAACCATAGGAAAATTACAGGGTGATAACAATACCTTTGCTTCTTTCAAGCTTCGAGCTTTGTTATCCTACCCATATGGTAGATACCACCTATGACTATCCTCCCGAGCATTTGTTATATCGGGTTGACCTTCGTTGTCTTACCTAGGTATCACAGTGGGTGCTTATAGAGGTTATTTTGTGAGTGTCTTGGCCAAGTAGGGGTCAGAAAGAACAGTCTCTTTATGCATTGAAGTTGAGGGCCACTATAATTGGTTACACACCTCCACTTGTAGTGTATGGGAGTTTCATGCCTCTCCTAGGAGTGACATACATGCTACATTCAGGAGCTCATCTATCCTTCCTCTTAGCTTGTTTTCATCTGACTTGTATTTTCTTAGGGTCATGCTCTTTGTGTGCTAGTTGGATTTAGGGATCATGGTTACTTGAGTATATTTTCATTCTCTTAAGTTTGGGTCCTTTTATGTTATGCATTCTTGATATCACAACTAGTATACTATCACCTGCTATAGGTCCTAGTGAGGACCCTGGTGTTGGACTTGGGGGCACGAAATCTCCTTACCTTTCTCATAGATTTAAGACTAGTCATATTAAACCCTCTACTCCATTTGTGGAGGATTTTCACTACCTCGGTATGGTATTAATACTAGTGTTCATTCTCATGGTGGTGATATTGGATACATGAATGTTGGGTATCCACCTTAGATTCCTTTTGATGTCCCATCGACCACCACACTATTTCCTTTGAATGTAGTTGTCATGATTAATCTTCCCTATATCTTATAGTTTGTGCTCTTTACTATTTTTTTCTAGTTGTTTTGGAGTAATATTATTGTCATGTAGGGTCCATTTTTTATACACTCTTGCTAAGCTATGGAACCATTCATTTCTATTGTAGGTATAATTTTGAACTGGTATATAGGATACGACCACTTTTTCATATGCATCATGCATTATCCTATGACCATGTTGCCTTAAACTATAAGTAAGAACCCATTTCGCAATGTTATAGAACCTCACACTTCTACTAGAAGTTGGACTATGTAAGTGGTAGAGCCTTCCTATTCATGGATGTCCTAGTTGAATCCTCCTTTGTTATTTGGTACTCGTGCCAAGATGATTCCCTTAGATCTGGGAGTCCCTTATAGTCATGCCATGTCTTTGACGGAGAACCTCATATATTTCTTGAGATTTATTATATCCATATCGCATAGGGAATCCCATTTATATATATGGAAATCGAACCCAGGATATAGATCAATTACACTCACAAAATTGCTAATAAAACATGCAAAATTCACACAAAAGGAGACTGAAATTGAAGCATAACTTAATCCTGTATTGAATAAGTGTACATTAGCCGACCATATGAAGTAATAGGATGCTCAAATATATAATTAAATTAGATATTTGAAATCACTATGTTGCTATTTGAATTGCTCAAAAAGCAGGCTTACTAAAACAAGTCAAATCCCCCATAGGTGCAAAAAGGACTTTCCAAATCCATGAAGATCCTCACGAATTAGCTAAAGAAAGTGAGAAAGCTAATATGTGGTGTAAATACAAATCATTCATGCTTTTTTATGGATAAAAGGAAGGAGGATGATGTGGTTAAAAAAAAAGGCAAGTTCCCCTAGACTACCTTTTCCTTTATGCCTTAAAACATATGTAAAGCAAGGAAGCTTTCAGAAAAATCAGATATGCACTTTAAGGAACCAGGATTAAAGTAGACATGCTAAATATGTTTCTAGGATGATTCCAAAGTGCTCCATGACCTAGTTTAGCAAGTATTGACTTCTAAGAACATGTAGAATCCAACTAGCATAGAGAGAGAATCTAGGATTCTAGGAATAAGACAAAAATGATTTAATTAATATCAAATATGGGTAACTATGGGTTAATTATTGTAACACCCCCATTAAGCTTTAATTTATGAGTAAATATCATAAAATTATAGGGCCTAGCAACAAGTCTTAGTAACCCTTTTACATACTGCATGTCCATACAACCAAGCAAAGAGGCAAAAACCCACTGGGAAAATCCTCCCTTAAACATGGACATGAAAACAAAATTTTGTAAATATTGTCATCAATCATTATTCACCATACGATCAGAAAATCCCAGTAGTTATTTGAGATTACTGAAGGTATTCTCATATAATAGTTTGGTGAAGATGTCTACTAGTTGTTCTGAATATGCACAATAGAGTAGAGCAATGGTACCATAATGCAAAAGCTCCCTAATATAGTGCATATGGATCTCAATATGCTTGGTTCTCAAAGTGATCTTATGGGTTGGCTAAAGACTCAAGTGTCCTCAACCAGGTTCTGAAGCATCCTGGTGGTTTTTTACCTTGTCTTAACCCGCGGGATCTCTTCGTGAGGTGATATTCTCTCTTAGTCATTGACTTTGATAGGAGAAAGACTCTATCACATCACAGCCTCACAGACAATGCACAACCTTCCCATCTACTTTCCTTCTCTCCTGCAATATCTCACGCCGCAACTCCACCGATGGTGTGATATCGCCTTTCTGTATTTGCGATATCTCCTATAGTAGGGCTTAATATGACTCTCGAGGTCTAAGGGCCTTCTCCCTTAGGTACACTAGCCAAGTTAACAGCCTCACTTAGACTTCTATGGTCTAATCTGCTTAACATCGACTATCCGCAATCTTGCTGAACTTGTATACACTACTCACTTAACACTGTAACTATTACTATCATGAATCAAGTACTAGTAAACTCATACACAGGATACTTAATTCATTCAACTTGTATGTAAACCTCTATGCTACTTGTAACTGAAATATATCATACATACATTAACTGTAAGCAAGTTCATGTAATGAATGATAGATTGCAATAAGTAGACACAATCACATGAATCAATCACACAATACACTGATTTTACGTGGTTCACTTCCAGGGTAGAAGCTACGTCCACGGGAACTGGTTTATATATTATAACTTGGGAGAGTAAACACAGTTCCACTACAACCTCATATGCAACTGAGATCTTCTGGGTAACTCTACGCACACCGCCAGAAGCCCTTCTCTCTTAGATCTCTTCTCTTCTTATATTTCTTCTCTTACAATATACTCTTCCTCTCTCTCTCTCTCTCAATCCCTGTGGATTGTTACATACATACTCTAGGAGTCAGCTACTGGTTACAGTAAGATACTAAAGACTGAATAACAGAACCAAAGCTCAAATCTTCTATAATACAAAATATCTATGAGCTAGCAGATCATCAACTGACTAGCTAAATGTCTGAATAGCTAACAGACTGTCTGACTAGCTAACCTTTCACTATACAAAATACATGATTATATAGGAGACTTGAAGGTCTCACCATTACAACACTATGGGCCTGTCCCAACAGTAACCCAAACCCTAACTGTGACAGTTGGTCTATCTGTACTCAAACTGTCGCTTTCCGTCACACCACAGCTCTCTGCAGTCTTCCACGCTTCCTGGCACTGATCGTGGGTACAGGTGCCGCTTCCTCGGTTGCTTCCCTTCTATACTTCGTCTTCAATACCTCGGCCTGTTGTTCCTTTTCTATTTATGAGGGTAGCTGAGCCCTCCTATCTACGCCGCTGCCTTAAGTGCAGTGGTTGAGATCTCTCTTCTCAGTCGCTCAGGTACTGTTACCTTTGACTTTCTCGTTCCAAAACAACAGCTTTTCCTGTAGCTGCGGGACCCTGCTCCAACAGTCCCCTAACACTTACTTGTGGCTCACCCCTGAGCCACTAACAACTGGTTTCTCATGCTGTAGTTTCTCCTTGGCTTCCTGCGAAGTCCTTGTAAATCTCTGTAGAAGTCCTGCGACTTCTTTCTCCATAGTTTCGACACACTCTTGTGCCATTTCAAGCATAGCTTGATTGATGCTTGAGTCTTCTGTAACTTCAATTTCACTTCTGCTTGTAGTGAACTCCTTAACCTTCTGCTCAACCACATCGACTAGCTCTGTGATTTGTTCCTGATAGGGTTGAAGCAGGTTATTGAATTGTATCTCTTTTGCTCTCAACCATTGCGCTTCCTGTTGCAAACAGTTTATTTTTGTCATCTTCTTCATCTTTGCAAGAGTTCCTAAGCTCTTGACTTCTTCCTTCATTGCTACTGTGTCCTTCTCTATGTTCTGGATGCTCTGCTACAATTCTAGTTTTTCTGGGGGCGCTTCTAGCTCCGACCATGTCTTTGTCGCCTCATCTAGTAATGACTGTGCGTCATCTATGCGACTCTTCATCTGTGTAGCCATAAGTCTAAAGGCCTCTGCCCTTGCTTCCTTGTCTACCTGGGGTGTGCCTGGTGCTCGAGCCTCAAGCTCAGCAATCTGCGCTTTGTGGTCTTCCTCCATCTTGGCCACTGTTTCCTTCAAAGCCTTTTCTCTGTCTACAACTTTTCTTACCTTTTGCGTTATAGGTAAGGCAAACTCAATGTTACACTGGGGTAACTCTAATGCGATGCTCTGCAGGACCTAACTGAGATCATGTTCTCTTTCTTGATATGTTCTTAACTCCTCCGCTTTTGTCTGAAAGCTTGCGGTGAGTTTTTCATTATTTTGTCTCAGCTGGGTGTTTTGTTTATAAGTCGCAAGCTCCCTATCCCTGAGCTCTGCGCTTAGCTGCTGCTGGATCATCTGTAATTGATCCATAGGGAACTCTGCGAGGTTAACCTTGACAGGTTGTATAATCTGTATTTCTGCACATCCATCATGGATGCAGGGAATCGGATGCTCCCTGGTGGTATCAACACTGTATTGATGCGATCTTTTGCTAAGATTTCCTCACAAGAAATCTATTGTGTTGAACTTTCTCCTGCTGTCGCCTTTACTGGTGGAACCTGTATCATGGAAGCCTTCTCAATGATTGCTTTTAAATAAAGAAGCTGCTTATCTAACGCACCCTATATCTTATCTTGCAATGTCTGCATCTCCTGAAATGTGTCCTTCATTTTCTCCTTTAGTCTTGCTTTGATTTGATCATAGTCATCGTCAGTCAGTGCGGTCTCTAAAGCTGGCTTTGTGGCTTTGGATTTTTTCCTCTTCGGTCTGTCTGCTGGCACTTCTTCTGTATCATTCTTCTCTTGTGCCTCTGGTGACACTTCTTGTGCATCTTTCTTCTTTTATGCCTCTAGTGGCACTTCTACTGGATCTTTCCTCTTGGAACCCACCTTCTCTTTTCCTTTGTCCGTTTGGTCTATGGGTGGGGTATTTGTTGGTGCATTTCCTGCTACGGCATCTTCTAATGCCTTCTTCCATTCTTCACCAAAATATTTGATGACCTCTTCTACATCCTGTGCTGTCATCCTGAATGAACCATTAGCCCATTTATTCGTTCTACACCATTTTGGCCTTAGGAAGATTCTATGGCTGTCCGACATGAAATCAAGTCGACTATCATACATGTACACCACCTCTTGGTTGATCTGTGGTGTCTTCTGAATGAATTTCTTCAATAGTTTATAGTATTCATAGAATACTATCGCATTGATCTTTTTCTTAGCTAGGGTGTTTCTCTCCCATAAATTTGCATAGCGCGCACCTCTGCAGTTGCCGCTTTGTACTTGTTGAAATTGGCTATGGGGCGGCTCTTTCCAGCTGACGAATGTGCATAATATAAGCAGCCATGAAAAATGGAAGGGGTGGTTTTCCTCCTCATGTGCTTTTAAACAATCTTGGGTAAAAATATTTAATAAGAATAAACACCAATTAAATTGTTCACCTTCTGCGACCTGTATGGCAAGGTGAATTACTGATCATGTGACTTCTTTTGGGTGAACCCTTGTTAACAGTCTGCCTGCAAGCAAACTGGCTATAAATGTGACTGTATCATCTGCTATTGCTGCGAGTTCATAAGCCCGACCTCCTCTCTGTAGCTTATACTTGGAAACCAGGGTTGCTAGTAGCTTGGAATCCTTGCTCTTACTTGATATATGTATCTGTGGGTCCTTACCGGTCTTGGACAGCCCGGTGATGTGGTGTATTAAGTCGACGTTGAGGTCGACCCGGTTACCCAACGATAGGTAGCCTCCATGTACACGGGAAAGTAGCACACGCACCACGGCATTAACCTCTGCACCTCATCCAAAATGTGGTATTCTTAGCAGATTGAGCAAGCCTGACCGCTCAAGAATATGGACATGTTCCATAGGAACAAACTCATCTTCATTGGTCCTCGGGTTCTTTTGAATCATAAGATATTGGTCTGGCTGAAACTGAGGATATGTCTTACTATCTCCAAGGTTATAGTCTATAAATTTAAGAATAGGTACATATCCTAACAGATCTCCATCTTTCTTTACATGAGGGTCAATGGCCGGTAACGAAACAAGAAACTTAGCACCCTTGAGAATGGTTACCTTTGGTGCATCCTCGACTCATGGCACAATGTAGGCTGTTGTCCTGTGAACTTCTTCTTCTTGCTCTAGGTTGGGCTCTTCTTCTATATGATCTTGACTCCTCATCCTTGGCATCTGTCTGACCTGTGATGTTCCTATTTTCACACCCTTGGGCGGCGTTGTCCTAGTAGACACGAGGCCACCACTCTGGAATTGTTTCACAATGTCTTCTAAAGGTTCCGTCTCAGATAGAAACCACTCGGTGTAGTACTCTGGACTAGCAATGGCTACGAAATTGGGGAACACCTGCACTCTGTAACTGGAATATCTCTGTAGAGGGAAAGCTCTTCAAATTGCCCTATAACTCTCGAAAATTGCAAAAGTAACCCTTCTGTATGAATGATATTTATATTTATAACAAAGGCAATAATCTCTGAAGCAACGGTCATTTAGACTCGACCCATCGGCAGTATTAATTACATGGACAAGACAACAACCATCGTTTCAATCCTCATTAATTGCTGAAAACCGATCAAATTTCCCTCGAAGCATGTGTGCAGGCGCCGGTCTCGTCGAAGATTTTACCAAATATGGAAAAAATCATTCTACTGTTGCCAAATCTAGGGCAACGGATACCTTTCGTTTCCGGATTAACTACTTGTCAGAAGGCAAAGTGACTGGCCTTCTGTCCCTTTTCAAAAGTGTCGACATGGCACAGGGAAACATCGCGTTGCTGCGATGCCTCACCACATCATCGGAAGCAATTGCTAGCGTGAACCTCCTCAACGTCCAAAACTCCGCAAGCATGCTGCGAATTGCGTAACATAAACTTATACTTAGAATTTTTTTTAATTTTTTTTAACCTGTCGGTGTAGACTCATTACCGGTGCGATGCCTCCTTTCAACTACACTAGGCATCTGCACTTCTACGAACTGAGATTTCATAAAGTCTATTCTGCCAGTTCTCTAGACCAACATCTGAGTCTGATGCGCATGAGCTGTCACATCGCCAACTAATTTTTCCTTCTGCGGTCGGGTTGATGTAATCACTCTGATTGGTGGTCATCTGATAGAGGCTCTCCATATTACGCACCTCATCCTCTGCTCGGATAGGTTCAATATATCTAGGACCCTGAAAAGGATCCAACGGTGTGATGACCCGAATCTGATTGTCCTCGAAGGTCATCTGTCTCTTCTTTAAATCGATCACAGCCATGTTACTGATTTCCAAATCAATACCTAGTAGCGCTGGATACGGTCTACTATCGCCAATGATTTCTATAAATTCAAAGTCCACAAAGCTGCGAACTCTGTCAATGTCAACTGGCACTTGCGGTAATCGACCTAGTGGCGATACCCACTGCTGATTGTCTAGTCCCATATGGATAGGTGATCTAGCTAACTTAGGGTACCCATCTGTTCCCATGTCTGCTTAGTCAGAACATTTACCTTTGATCCTAAATCTAGGATTACCTCATCCATTTCTAATTCTTCGACTTGTGCTGTGAGCCTCATCTCTCTTCATGTTCTTGTATGTCCCATAATATTATGAACAGCACACTACGCACTGTTCATAGAAGAAGATGGCTGACACTGATCTATGATGCGCTGAAGCTCTCTGATATCTTTCTCATTTCTCACAAGTTTTAAGCAAGTCCACAGGAAGGATTGTACACTTCCTATTGACTCATCCTCGTCGCACCTTCTTGATGTGGGAGCCTGCGGTATCTGTACAGGGCTAACGCCACATGGTGTTTGCTGTGGTATGCCCCTAGACGGTAGTACCTGCGATCCTAATGGTGTGGTGTCATTAAAGAAATTTTTAGCTTCCTAAAATGTTTCTTTATTCTTCTGCAGGTCAAGTGGTGTTGATTTATTAGTAGCTTTGTGCACCCACCCCAGACCTATATTCTTCTTGTCATCTTGCGATGTCCTACTAGTAGAAGCACTGCTGCAAGTCACAATGTTGACTCTTGGTTCTAGTTCTTTCTGCTTAGCAGCAATTAGCTAAATGTTCTGGTTTACTACTGGATTAGGTTCCCTGATCTTGGCTAACAAGATCGGACACTCTTCTATAGGATGGTCGTAGGACTTGCAATAATTACATGTCGTAATAGGGCTCTGGAAATCCCTAGCATAATGTCCTACAACTCCATAGTTGTAACAAGTAATTGGTCCACGGCCATGGCCAACTTGCCTTCACTACAGCCAAAGCCTCCTCCACGGCCTCGTCCTCTGAATCCTCCTCCACGACTGATATAAGCCGGTTCATGCTGTGATCCTCCTGCTGGACCTGGTGTCTCTGATTGGACTCTGTACAAGTCATGTTTTCTCTCGACCATGAGATTGTAATCTCGACAATTATGTCCATCATGTCCTACTGACTTACAGAAGTTACAGTATAAGTTCTTAGGGGTCTGTACATACTTCTGAAGTAAAGGGAATTCTTGTGGTCTATGTCCTCGGGTTCTGTAGAGTTCACACCATGGCCCTTGGGTCTGTGCTAAGGGGTTAGGAGCCCCACTTGCTAGATATTCAACAAATACTAGAAAGTTATCTTTTGTATGGCCCTGTCCTTTACACTTTGTGCACCATAGTTCCTGTGCAATCTCTTTGCCTTTCTTAATCTCATGCATCTGTAAGGTGATATTAGCTAACTGGTTTTGCAGGTTTTTCATACCTATACTAGTCTCAGCTAGAGGGGAAGCCTCTAGTTTCATTGCCATCCCCAACGCATCATCCTCTGTCTGGAGTTTCTGCTGCATCAGTGGCAGTCTGATATGGGGGAGCAGTGCTGCAATAAACCATTCCTTATGCCGCTCCGGTGTAAACTCAAAGCTAACTTGGTCTATCAGGGATTTGAATTTCTGATCAAAGTCCCATACTGACTCTGAAGGTAGATGTTTAATGTCTTTGAGCTCTATAATGCACTGTGACTCAGACTTAGGTTTCTTAAATTCTTTGATCATGGCGGTCCTGACCTGTATGAGCGTTCTGGGTAGTACTGAGGTATACTTCATATACCATGTTAAGGCTCGTTCCCTAAGTGTGGTGACCAACTGTACAAGTTTAATATTATCATCTAGGATCCCCTTAATCGTCCACATGGCTTCACATAGAAACCAATGTTGTTCCGATTCTTCTGCCCCTGTACCCTTAAAGGTAGGTAGCTTCATGTCATCCCCCATTCTATTTCTATGTGGTTGATGTTGATTTGCTATGTGACTACCACTCGGTGGTGTATATGTAGGTGATGTAGTGGTAGTATGTACTATATGTGAGATACTAGATGGAGTTCATGTAGGATTATTCTGAGTCCCGGTTGATTTATGTGGGGTATAAGGGTGGTAGGGGATACCCCCTTCTATTCTTTCTGTATTACTATGACTATGTTCTCTAGTATGGTCTGAACTGTTTTCAAATATAGAAGATCTGAAATCTACTTTATATTTCTTTCCACTATGTGTATGTCCAAGTTCATCAAAATCACTCTCAAACTCTTGTGACATTACACTTACTGAACTTATTCATCTGAATATATATCGAGTACTCCTTTTTCATGTAATAGCATCTTAATGGACAAATTTAAAGAGTTCAGGTACTTACCACGATATCCTTTGAAGAAGAACCGCTCGGCTTCACTGAAGCTTTTTCTTTGATCAACTGCAAACTCTGTGATGAAGCCTTCTATCACACTCGCAAGCCAGAAGTCTACTGCTCGTGAAGTGGGATTATCAACGCTTTTCATGGTCTAAATCAGCTCCAGTGTCCAGACAATGTTTCTTTTCTTTTTGAATATACTCCTATCAGTCAACTTTGATAACCAGTCATACAACTCATTTCCATAGGTCGCAAAAAATATCATATGTAGGTCTTTGAAGATATGTTTTTATAACCAGTCCTCTGTACTCAATGTAGGACTCTTGTTTTGTGTCGCAGTAAATTATTTCTCCTAAGACTTAACCCAGTGGTTAATTTCTTCTTTAGTAGGATGCCAATAGAACATTAGCTCTTCAGTTTGTTCAAAACCGGCAACGGAACCATTTGTTGGTTTACCTCTGGGCAGACCCGGGTTTACTTGTTATGTACCAACAACACCCCTAACTCACTGGCCCTTTCAGCAACAGACTGCAGAACGGCCTGAAGTCTCACCCGAAGTGATCTTATGGGTTGGATAAAGACTCAAGTGTCCTCAACCAGGTTTTGAAGCATCCTGGTGGTCATTTACCTTGTATTAACCCACGGGATCTCTCCACAAGGTGATATTCTCTCTTAGTCACTGACTCTAATAGGAGAAAGACTCTATTGCATCGCAGCCTCGCAGACGATGCGCAACCTTCCCGTCTATTTTCCTTCTCTCCTGCGATATTTCCATTCTGTACTTACGATATCTCCTATAGTAGGGTTTAATACAACTCTCGAGGTCTAAGGGCCTTCTCCCTTAGGTACACTAGCCAAGTTAACAGCCTCACTTAGACTTCTATGGTCTAATCTGCTTAACATCGACTATGCGCAATCTTGCTGAACTTGTATACCTAACTCACTTAACACTGTAACTGTTACTATCATGAATCAATCATTGGTAAACTCATACACAGGATACTTAATTCATTCAACTTGTATGTAAACCTCTATGCTACTTGTAACTGAAATATAGCATACATACATTAACTGTAAGCAAGTTCATGTAATGAATGACAGATAGCAATAAGTAGACACAATCACATGAATCAATCACACAACACACTGATTTTACGTGGTTCACTTCCAGGGTAGAAGCTACGTCCACGTGAACTGGTTTATATATTATAACTTGGGAGAGTAAACACAGTTCCACTGCAACCTCATATGCAGTTGAGATCTTCTGGGTAACTCCGCGCACACTACTAGGAGCCCTTCTCTCTTAGATCTCTTCTCTTCTTATATTGCTTCTCTTACAATATACTCTTCCTCTCTCTCTCTCTCTCAATCCCTGTGGATTATTACATACATACTCTAGGAGTCAACTACTGGTTACAGTAAGATACTACAGATTGAATAACAGAACCAAAGCTCGGCTCTTCTATAATACAAAATATCTATGAGCTAGTAGATCATCGACTGACTAGCTAAATGTCTAAATAGCTAACAGACTGTCCGACTAGCTAACCTTTCACTATACAAAATACATTCTTATATAGGCAGCCTGAAGGTATCACCATTACAAAACTGTGG
This sequence comes from Pseudotsuga menziesii, assembly GCA_001517045.1. Taxonomy (NCBI): domain Eukaryota; kingdom Viridiplantae; phylum Streptophyta; class Pinopsida; order Pinales; family Pinaceae; genus Pseudotsuga; species Pseudotsuga menziesii. The sequence goes on from LPNX011105629.1 coordinate 155,457, forward strand.
GCCTATCCCAATAGTAACCCAAACCCTAATTGTGACACTCAGTCTATCTATAATCAAACTGCCGCTTTCCATCACACCACAGCTCTCTGCAGTCTTCCACGCTTCTCGGTGCTAATCGTGGGTACAGGCGCCGCTTCCTCGGTTGCTTCCCTTCTGTACTTCATCTTCAATACCTCGGCCCATTGCTCCTGATCTATTTATGAGGGTAGTTGAGCCCTACTATCTACACCACTACCTTAAGTGTAGTGGTTGAGCTCTCTCTTCTCGGCCACTCAGGTACTATTACCTTTGACTTTCTCATTCCAAAACAGCAGCTTTTCTTGTAGCTGCAGGACCCTGCTCCAACAGCGACACCATTTTGTTGTGGTGTGTAAGGGATAGAATGCCGCATCTGGATAACTACATATTTGCAATATTGGATGAACTCAGACTTGACATACTCACCACCATTTTCATATCTAAGGATCTTGAGTTTCCTCCTAGACTCGTTTTCAACCAAGGCTCTAAAGACTTTTAAGAGGTCAAAAAATTCAAACTTATGCTTTAGGAAGTGAACCCAATAATACCTGGAAAAGTCATCTATGAAGGTGAGTGCATATTTGGCTTGACTCATGGACATATGAGGGAATGGACTAGAAATGTCGCTATGGATCAACTCAATAGGTGTAGAGGTTCTCTCATGACTATCTCTCTCATACTTGTGCTTTGGGTGTTTTCCTAGGATACAACCTTAACAGAATCCCTTAGAAAAAATGATCTTTGGTAACCCTATGACCATGTAATTTTCACTCAAATCAGAAATATAGTTGTAGTTAAGATGGCCAAATCTTTCATTCCAAAGCTTGCTTGCTTCATTAGCATGAGTAAGAAGAGCATAGGGGTTTGAGTAAGGGTAGAAAATGGGAAAACATGTATACCTTCAAATTGTGATCAACAACACCTTTTGCAATGACCTTATCATTCGAAATATCAATGATTTCAAATTCATTGGGGAAGAATATGACTTTATTTGGAGATCTAGTGTCAGTCATCTGATACATTGACAAGATATTAGAGGAAATACCTAGAACATACAACACATTATTGAAATTACCATGGTCAATATCAATCCTACCTTTCCCATACTGCCAGTCAGAGAGTTATCTCCAAAAACTATTGGTGGACCTTTCGACATGTCAAGATAAGAGAAGATCTCTTTTGTGGAAACCATATGTATGGAATCTCTAGAATCAATGATGAAACTAGGTGAGCTTGAGGTTCCAGTAACCAAGGCATGTACTCTCTCCTTGTCTTTTGAATTTGATCCTCCTTCCATCTTCTTTGATAAATCAAGAAGGGAGATGTTGTTCTTCTCTAGGAGTTGGGTCAACATGTCTATCTTCTTTTTCATACAAGAGCTCTTAGGATAATATCCCTTACTGCAGTATGCGCACTTTCTCATTTCTCCTTTTGTCTTGTTCTTTTGGGGGTTCTTCTTGGAGCCCGAGGACTCCTCTTGAGACTTTGCTATGTCCCTCTTTTTCTCAGGTAGCTTTTTATATTTTTTCTTACTTTTCTAATACACCTTCTAATCTCCAGCAACCAAAGCTTGGTCTTTGGAAGGTTTGATGGTGCCCTTCATCACCAATTTATCTTGCTCCTGAGTGAGGGATTCCATGAACTCAATAAGCTTAGGCATCTTCCAGGTTCGAGCTACCAATTTAGTGGCATAGATGGTAAAAAAAAACACTAAATAGTCAGGACCAATCTTTGAGAGAATGGTCAAAACTATTTGCTCCTCCTTCTTTTCAATCCCACGTTGTTTTAACTGCAAAACAAGGGCCTTAACTTGGTAAATTAGAGTTGCAATGATTCAAAGATGTTGGGATTCAAGGAGATCAATTCATTCTCAATTTGATGTCCTCTCATCTCATCTATCTTTCCAAAGATCTCTTCAATATTCTCCCACTCCTCATTAGGAGATGTCAATGAATCAAGATGAAAGAGGAGGTCTCTTGAAATACTCAAACACAAAAGACGATAGACCTGATCCCTCCTGTTGTGCCATTTTATTTTCTCTACAAATGCATTGGTCTCTACCTCAGTATCCATGCTAACCCTATAGATACATTTTTTCTCTCAACTATATCTCCATCTCGGGTTTCCATTTGAATAAATTGAATGGAGTCAAGATGATCCTTTGAGATTGGTCCATATCTCAGCTCTTGTGCCCTTCTTTCAGCAGAATGCACTCCCAGTTAGTGATATTGAACCTCAAATAAAAATTTCAAAGGAGATAAATTGATCCAAAAAGGCTCTGATACCATGTGGAAATTGAACCCAAGAGATATATCAATTACAGTGACCAAATTTCTAATCAAACATGAAAAATTCACACAAAAGGAGACTAAAATTGGAGCATAACTTAATCCTGTATTGAATAAGTGTAAATTAAACAACCATATGAATTAATAGGCTACTCAAATATATAATTACATATGATATATTGTAAAGCACTAGGTTGCTATACGAATTGGTCAAAAAAGCAGGCTTACTAAAACAAGTCAAATCCCCCATAGGTGCAAAAAGGACTTTCCAAATCAATGAATATCCTCAAGAATTAGCTAAAGTAACTGGGAAAGATAATATATGGTGGAAAGACAACTCATTCATGCTTTTGTATGGAGAAAAGGAAGGAGGATGATGTGGTCAAAAAACAAGGCAAGTTTCCATAGACTAGCTTTTCCTTTATTCCTTAAAACAAATGTAAAGAAAGGCATCTTTTAGAAAAAGTAGAAATGTGCTTTAGGGAAATAGGAATAAAGAGGAAATGCAAAATATGGTTCCAATATGATTTCAAAGCACTCCTTGACCCAGTTTATCAAGTATTGACTTCTAGGAACATGTAGAAGTCAACTAGCATAGAGAGGGAATCTATGATTCTAGGAATAAGACAAAAATGATTTAATTAATGTCAAATATGGGTAAATATGGGTTGATAATTATAACAATATCAAGTTGTAATTTCATTTAATGTATTTTCTTTCCATATTTATCTTTATGCCAACTCCTCACTTCAGAGATATAAGCCATATAGCCCGATATTGACTCAATCCTAGCCAAGAAGATCCTTTTATATATCTTTTGCAGCTTGATCATCCTTTACTGGGAGGAGACATTCCCTTGAGTGTCCTTATCCTGCACATGCTTCCTTTCATTTAGCATAGGTATGTTACACTTCTTAGAACTAGTTTTCTTTCCCATGACACTTGTTTCCTCCGAGATATGCAATATAAGAACTTTTCTTAGTTTTCAAGCTTCTTAATATGAAAGTCCAAAAAACCAAATATTAAAAACATAAAAAACTAGATGAGAAATGATATTACTTTTGGAATCTATCAAGTCGTGTTGCCTTTGAAAATATCACTATATATCAAGTCCATTGGTTGGGTTATTAGTATGAATTTAGGAGTTGTGCTCGTTATTTTGAGTTTTCTCCACCGACTGGTTATGATTCCAATTTCTATGGAGCCTCTGTCGATGCCTCCTATGCCATATAGTTGTCCTAATTTTCATATTGAGTCTATGATGCCCATTAGTCACCATATTTCTTATGTAGTAGTTCGAAGGAAGTTTTATCTTGAGTCGGCCATTCCTAAGTTATATTGTCTTTGCATGTCGGCCATTCTCGATACCGTTATTGGTTTGTGCTCATCTTGTTTGTACGAGTTCTTCCAAATTATATAGTATTTCTAAGTACCTCATGTTTATTGATGGGGGATTCCTTAATTCTCTCCTTCAAGCAGATTCCATTCCATCGACTTCAGATCATTTATTCTAGAATAGGAGTCTGGAGTCCATTAAGTGCCTTGAGACTTGCAATCATCAGTGGCAGGTTCTCTCCCCATTGACAGTTTTGGGAATACATCAATGTCCCTTAATCAATGTATTTTTTCAAATGTTCAACCTCAACACATCTATTCATACTTGTTGTATTTCACGCTATACCTTGATTCCCATTATCATTATCGGTGGGATATCTCACATATATTAATCGTATACAACAATGACTGGTAATAAGACGATGGTACAACATGTTCAACCTTGGCACTCTTATTCATATCATGGGAGATGTACTAGTAGCAGTTTGAGTAGAATACCTCTGAGCTGTGGCATTCCATATATGCTACCTCCTTGATCATGCCTGTATTCATGAGATGTCAACTCTTGCAACCAGATTCCATTGTATTATCAGATATCTTCATTCATTATGAAGGTCTTATTCACTATATATTGTACATGGAGATGACCACATTTGACATGTGTCTATTGTGCCTATTCATGGTTGTTGTACTCTTATATATTTGGGACTTCTACATTGTAAATTTGTAGTCACATGATGAGATTTATCATTGTATTGTAATGATGAGTGGCTAGTTCTTCCACTTGGGTCATCATTACTCCACTTCTAGGATGGATATAATTTATTTCATCTATCATGTTACCGCTATGACCTCACATATTAGGGGGCATCTGTTATAGCTGATTTTAGCACACTTGGTAAATCACACTTTTATGGCCTTCCATGTCTGTCTGCAGACTCCTTAAACCCCCCTTACTTGACCTATACTTTGATGATCCAAGGAATCCCCTAAAAAACACTTGTTTAATAGCATACGTGGATTTTAGATTAAAAGTCACATTTACATGTAGCTTACTCTGTTGTAGCCCATGTACATCAGAAAATATGCATGAAAACAAAAACATTTGGAATTTTCCTCAGTGAGTCCCAAATAACTTGACTCTTGTCCTTCCATATTCTTGGAAACACCCCGACTCAACCCTTCATTTCCTATTGAAGGGATATATATCGAGCCTCTTGTGTACATTAGAGGAGGAGATCATTTGAGAGTAAGGAAATGATAGTTAATTGTTTCCCCATTCATATATGCTTGAGTCTGCATCCCTTAGTCCTTTTGAGCACACATTACTTCTCTTCCCAACATTTCCATTGTGTTGTGAGCTTTCCATTGAGATGGAGGATTGAAGTTGTTATCACTCCAGGAAACTACCTAGGGTTATAAACTAGGTATGCCTGGTAACTTGAGAAATCAATGTTTTTTGGTGTTTTAGTAAATATGGATCAATGGGATGACTAAATCTGAGCATGGCATTCAGACCTTCAGTATGATAAATAAATGAAACAGTGCTCTCAAGAATTGATCAATCAGCATATAATATCAAAGGTGGATGAAGAACAAATGTAACCAAACCAATACATAGTAGGGCTCGAGAGACATTTAAGAAACTAATACCAAGCTGTGAGCTAAACAATGCAAAGTAAACATTCACATTCGAAGCTAGACAACACTGATACAGTGAAAGAGAAAATGGAAACTGACATCAAAGCTGAGAGAAGCCTGTGATCTATATTAGCATGAGAAAGCTGAGTACCATAGCAGAGAATTTGCATCCAAAATCGAACCCTTACAAAATCTTGGTTCTCAAGCTTTATAGCCTTTACACAATAGTTTCCAGATCCTAAAAATGTGGATCTGGTTCAGTTAACTGGAACATCAACATGGAAAAGTAATTGCAAAGATAAGGA
>LPNX011105629.1:161211-180182 GCA_001517045.1 Pseudotsuga menziesii
TTCAGATCTGAATTTGGAGTTCAGGAAGGCTGTCAAAATCTCCCCGCAATATCACGCGATTTCAGCAAAATTCTCCAATTCTTGTTACAGATCTGTGTTATTAATGTTTTGCCGAGCTCCTCTTAACTTGAATCAGAGAGTTAGATACCTTCTCAGTTGATTAAAGATACCCTCCATTTGGAGTCTCAGTTATTTGTTGAAAGAAGGAGTTCGTTTATGATTCCTGATTTGTAGCTGAAGATTTTAATTATCAGTCATAGAGCTGGATGATGACCTGTCACTGCAACTTTGAGATAATGAATGTAACAGAAAGCTGGTTACTTTAAGTCAAGTTACCAAGGACTTCAGAGGTAAGTCTAGGAGTTATACAGCAGTTCTACTATTCGGACAAACTCAGTTCGTTCCTAGCATTGATGACTGAACTCTCATTCACTAAGCCACTCTAGTTTCATTTCCATCGGTGAGAGAAGCCTTGAAACAGAAACATGTAACAACAGCTGGGCAAAGATTCAAAACTCAGAGAGAGCCTAATGAACGTGGAGCAATTCGTTTGACTGAAACTTTGGCTAGAACACAGGCTCGCTTGGTGTGGAACTGAGTACGGACCCAAATCTTTTAATTTTGCTTGTAAAAACCTTTTCGGCAGCTTATGTCTTTTCTGTTAACGCCTTTAACTGCCGAACATGGGCCCTTTCGGCAGCTAACTGGCTTCCTGCAAAACAGAGTTAGCTGCCGAAACCTGTCTTTTTACCCTTTGAAGCACAAGACTCACAGATATAAAAATTTTAACCCATCCTATCACCCAAAATGACGGTGTACTTTTTGGGAGATAACAGAAGTCATGGAGGCCTAGGTGGAGGACTCAGTTTCTCCATTTCAATGAGGTGTCGACAGAGTTTTTCATTGTTATACTTGTTCATTATTAATAGAAATATCTATTTCTCATCCATTACATGTGTATGACTATGAATATTGTTATCCATAAATGTATTTGTATGTGATTATACATGTTGGATTTATATATGATAGAGTAGGCCTAACACTCAGCATATATCATGCTTGTTTTGTTCATTGTTGTTGAGGATGAATTGTAGGTGCAAGCATGGTTGAAAAACTCAATGGGGATCTACTACATCTGTCTAGAATAAGGTATGTTTCATATCCCTTAGTGTTAGCAGCATTTATCTATCTTGAATATTGAAATGTATTGATTTCTGGTGTCACCAAGTCTGTTGTGGTCTACCCCAAGCCATAGGAATTTTCTCTCCATAATAGTATGAGCATCCAATAGTGATAAATTGTGACACTGCCAATGCCATAAAAATATCCAAAACCCATGTTATTCACTCCAATACAAAACACATTCCTATAAAATATGATTTTTTGAGGGATCAAGTATCACATAAGGTGGTGAAACTATAATACCTTGATACAAGGGAATAAATAGTTGATATGTTTACTAAGGAACTAGCCAAAGAAGCATTTGAGCATCTTAGACAAAAGTTGGGAGTAATATCCCTACAATAGATATAGAAAAAAAATACATTGTGTCAGGGGGAGATGTCAAAAAGATACCTTTGTCATTAATGTCAAAGGGGGATAAAATGAAGAGTTTTTTCCATCAATTCCAAAGGGGGAGAATGTTGAGTATGGTTCTCATTGATGTCAAAGGAGTTAATTAATGACAAGGGAAGTGGCATGACATGTATGATGATGTGACATGTGTGATAAGGTTTCAAATTCATATGATGATGTTCTAGTTCTCTCATGAAGACATTTTTACAATTTGACACCATTCTATAAAAGTATGGAAACTTGTTGAAACTCTAAAAATTGACTAAGTATAGGATGTGATGACAAAATAATAATAAAGGATGTGATGACATGGCATGTGGCATGTGTGATGAGGTTGCAAATTCATATGATGGTGTTCTATTCCTCTCAAGAAGGCATTGTTAAAATATGGCACCATTATGTAAAAGTATGCAAACTTGCTGAAATTCTTGCTGAAACTCTGAAAATTTGACTATATAAATTCTTCTTAGTATTTCTAAAGGGCCTCTATAAAATACATTCCATATTATGTATTTGATGAATAAATGATTATGAGAATATAGACAAATATATTGTTTTATTGCACATCTAACCATATGATTGTTTTATCAATACAATCTCTTAAGGTGAAGTTATTAGTATTCCAAAAGTGTTTTCTGGGATGATTTGCACTGTTTCAGTTTTGGTAAATCTGCCTAAGCGGTCTTAGTAAAATTCCCTCCATATTTTGTAGGATAATGATAAAAGTGGTATGATACCATCAGGGTTTATCTTGTTGATGTGTGGATATGACCATGGTCTCAGTTACCCTAAAACTTGCTTGCGGAAAAATTTATAAGTATGCCGAAATGAGGTTTCAGACTATTTTGGGAAATTCGTTGAAAATTGACTAAGTACTGAAAAATCAATCTAAGTTTCCCTAGTGAAATGCATTCCATATTTTGTAGGAAATTGATAAAACTAATATGAGACCATTAGGATGTATCTTATTGATGTGTGCATCTGACCATGGTCTTATTTATCCTAAAATTTGCTTTGATAAAAGTTATAGGTGTTCCAACATTGGGTTTCATGTTGTTTTGCACCAGTTTATAAAAATGCATGTTTCCATAATGAAGAGATGCATTGGTTAAAAGGTTTTAATAAAGGGACACAATGATGAATATACACAATGTTTCAAACACATGACGAAAGAAGTATTTAAATAGAAGTGCAAAGTGGAGAAAATATGTCTAATCAATCTAGATCAATGTAACAACAAGAGAAGAAAAATACCAATGACGTGAAGAATAATCAGTAACATAATTGAAGAAAAATATTAAGTTAGGAAAGTAGGCTGGTGCTAGGCAGACTTCAAGCCTACAAAGGGGTTGTAGCATCCTTTTCTGTTGGAGCAGGAGGAAACCAAGTTGTTGTAGCATCCTTAAATTGTAGTTGAAAAACTTAGTGATTGGTATCTCTAACAAGTTTTATCTTGCAAAAATAATTGTAAATATAATTTTGCAGTTGTAGAAAGTGTTTGTTTTTTATCCCAATTGGGATTCGATGATAATTTTTTTGTTCTGTGTACCTTGTTGATTATGTGTTTCAATGAATAAGATAAACATGGTTTTAAATGGTTAAAAGTTATCAATTATGATTCACCCTCTCCTCTAAGTATTGTCCAATATTCCAACACCTCTTTCTCCTCAATTTTGGCCCTTTTGGCTAGATGATGTTTCTCATCCTCATCTATATCCATGTATATGGAAATATCATCATCTCCCCTCTTTTTTCCTACTTGATGCACCTTTTCCCTTTCTTCTTCAATTCTTCTTTCAGTTTTTAGCACCTCTTCCTAAGTCTCTAAATTTTCCATTCTTTTCCAATCTGGTCTTGGCACAAACTCATATGCATAATTATTACTCTCAATCCTCTTCTTTGAAATAACTCCCTAATTTTAATATTTAATAGATTCTTCCTTCTTCAAAGTTAATTGATTCAAGAATCCCTCCAATTATTACTAAGATTTCAACCCTCTAAGATGGAAAGGGACTATTTCATGTGGTAGGAGAAAGGTTCTCCCATGCTTGTAATACCTGAAATGTCTTTCATACACCTTAAATATTTTCCTTTCATATTTCATGGTAAATATGCTTGGTGTGAGGAATGTTGGGAGGTGATAAGGCTCCTCCTCAAATCCATACACCCTTATCAATTTATGATTTGCAAATAAGAACCAGTCCCTTCTCATAGTTTCTAGAGTAAACTAAAGCCATTTAATGTTATCAAAGAACATCTAGGATGGTACATAATTATGGAGGATGGCATATGTGATATTCATTACTTCGCCGGTGAAGTAAAAAAAATTGAGTTAATAGGTATTCTTAGGGTAAGATCAATCCACTTGCAGGCTGGGATTGGATTCCCACTTAATTTGTCATCTTCAAGTTCAAGGATTTATAGTGTTCAATGTTTTGGTGCAAGAACATATGAAACAAATAATATAGGTATCTAAATAGGGAAATAATGGGAAATTCTTCCATTTTCTCATGTGTTCTTTGGATTATGAATTCACACAGGTAATACCTAGGAAAGATATTCCAAGACATAGGGGTTAAACTCAAAAGGATTCCTAATTCCATATTGTATAATGTTTCATCATTCTAATATCCCAAGATTGTAAAAATTAGGGATATTTCTTTCCTTGAAACTTCAAAAAATACTACACTTTCATATGGTGGGGACACATAAGGGAGGACGCTTCCTTTCTCTAGGTGTTGTAATATAAAATGGTTTCATAATGGATTGATATGAAAATGATAAGGTTTTTTCATCTGGGGTCTATACTGCTTCAGATTACTAAAGGCGGAACATTGTTTTTAGGATACTAGTATCAAGGCTATAGAAAATTTCAGAGAGATTTGATGAAAAAATTTCTGCCTTACTTGGAGAGCATTGGTTAGAGAACAAGGTGAAATGTTTTGGGAAATATACCGACCATGGGAAAACTATTTAGGAAATGTTAGAATCCCATGAATGGAAATTTTCCTGGCCTATGATTGATAAGGATTGGCTTCTTGTAGGACTAAAATTAGGTCAGAATTGGTAAAATTGTATAAAAAATATTCCATGCTTATTGTATATATGATCATCAGCAACAAAAATAGTTTTGGATAACTTGGACTTAGTTTTGTAGCACATCCTATGGAAAATTCACACTGGCCAGGTAAATTGATCTAGTTGGGCATCAACAGAATTAATTAGGGAAAATTACACTTTCGTTGGACAATTTTAAAAGAAAAAAAATGGGTAGAGAGTTTGGCACTATAATTACTTAGGTAGAAGTGGTTAGTGGTTGGACAAGTCCAGTTTTCGGTGCTTGGTGGGAAGGTGCATAGTTTCAATGATCAATTTCTGTTTTAGGAAGAAAATATAACAATAAACATTAAAAAATCCCCTTTTAATAAAATCAAATTTGAATATAGGGACAATTGTTGTCTTTTCATTTCGTGATCTTTTGTCTACCCTCAGAGGAGGACTAGACCCCATATAGCTTGTGTCTTCTTTGGAATGACTAAAACCAAAATTAATTTTTTCTCACATGGAGACTTTACAAAATAATGGTTTTAGGCATAAATCATAATGGTTTTTTAAAACCAAAATTCCCAGAGGATAAGTAGTTTTGTATGTTCTTTCGGAAGAGTTATCAATCAACTGCTTCCAAGTGTTTAGGGAAACGTCAGGTACAAATCCTCCCCAGAGAAAATTATCTTCTACATGTTTTGTGAGTGTGTTATAAGTAAGGAGCGTTAATATCCCTATCATAATTTTGATTAGTACGTCCCCTGTTGTTCTCATACTATCACTTTACCAACGCACTATTAAACTCAATCGTCGATCTGGGTGAGGATAAATTGCACTTTGTTGCACCTAAATTAGAGCCTGAATATTTATCCTACAATATTTTATATGTAATGTGATCACCTGATTCCTTATTCTATACTTCGGCGCTAACCCCACAAGAATTCACCTTTTAAAATTACCAATATTAAGGTCTTATTTATACCAACTAAGACTCTGCAAAATGATCATTACTAACATCACCTCTAGCAGCGACAATAATTTTCTTTGTAAACTCTTGAGAGCTATAGATCATTCCATTTTGTTTGGTTATGGATTCCTCTTTCTTAGATAATTAAGCACATTGAGAAAATCATAATATTTTTCAAAATATTTACAAACAATAAATTGAAAATACTGAAATTGTAAATGCTAGAATTGTAAATGGAAAATAGAAGTTGAAGTACTTCTATTATAGTATGTACAAATTTGGAACCTTAATTTAGTATAAGAAGAAATGTTCGAGAATATTTCCCTTAGAAGTAGATTCAAAAACATCTCCATTCAATTCAATAAGATTGTATGCATGGTTCCCCTATACCTCTAAATGACATAGGGCCCTATCTATAGGTTATCAAACTTTCCATTTTTTCCCCTATATTTTCTTCTAGCATCCTATCTTAGGACCAAATATACTTGTCAGATGTCTCTTTCTATGGCATTTTTTTCATGTGTTTTATTCATCTTTTTCTAGCGCTCTTTGTTATTGAAAATTCTTAATAAATGTGAACAAATATGGTTTCCCTAGTATACATGGGGAAGATCTAGAAAAAAATGCACACAACAATGCATCCTTTCCCTATATTGTCAAATCACTTGAATGTAAATATTTCTTACCTCACAATGGAGATGATCCTTTCCTTATGAATGCTCTTGTGATCCGTTGTATTTGCAAAAAAATGTAAAGGAATGAGATACAAAAAAATAAATAGAATAACTCAACATTCCATGTTAATGTTCAAGTAGAAAAAATGAATAACTCACATCAAACACAAAATACAACCAAATCCTTGCTGTTAAATCCTTTTTCTCACAATGCTCTTGACTTACAATCACAAGCTCTATAATCTCTCACTTACAAGACCATACTCTTTTGCTTCTCACACTCAGAATGATTCCACCAACATAAAGGTTTTTTCCTTGGTTCCCCTCACTCATGGGGGAGAGATTGTATATATAGGCCGAAAGGGACCAAATGGGTTGATATTCTTTGGTAGGATAGTGAGGGATCATCCCCATATTTTAGGGGTACTATTTCCACCTACTCCAATTAGTTGAGATAAGCTTTCACAAGGAATTTCATCTAGAAGGTTCTCAAAATATCTTCTTTTTTCCATTTTAAGAGTGTTGATGCTCTTTACACACTAGAATAAGTCGTCATGGAGGTCTGATGCTTCTTTTACAAGAGAAAAAGTCTCTGTAGCACTTCTTGTATATAGGAAAAAGGTGTTAGGCTTGCCTAATTCCCTATGTCAAAATACAAGGTGCATCAAGGCTCCTAGAATTGGGTAAAATATCCTCCAAATGATGTTTTGGAAAATTGATTTCATGTGATTGGGAAATGTGACATTTCCTAGGTGTAACACAATTCCCTAGAAAGTATGAGGATAGAGGGATTTGATAGGTGATATACTTTGCTAGATGTGATTTTGAATAATAGGAAAAATTGTAGCGAGTGAAGACCTGACAATACCCGACACTCTGATTTATACTCTATCCAATCCAAAACATGGTTGCTGAACAATACACTACAAATCCATGTATAATGACTACATCATGGATACAAATAATACACTATAGATCCATGATAAACAAGAGTCAAATAGGGACAGAGCTACCCAATGTACAATCTAGATCTATGTCATCGTGACTCAAAACTTGAGCATAGACACGAGACGTAAATTGTGGATCCATGCAATAACTAAAAAATACTCCATCACAACTTCAGGATAGGCACATATTCAACCAAATACCTAAAAAATCAGGGTCTTCATTCCAATCCCAAATAGTATGATTCTATCCATGTGAATATATGTCCTGATGTCGAACATGGTAGAAATTGATTGATTATCGGTCATTGATGTATACTGTTGTCAAGCACAAGGGAAATTGGGATTAATGTCAATAATTACCAAGGTAACCTACTACATTCATCTGAATGTGAATATATAGATTGCAATCGAATAATGGGTGGAACTATTCAATCAGAGGGAAATGATGAAATCCTATTGTTGAAAGTGAGGAAACCTGCCATTAAGGTATGCAGGCTTCAAGGATCTCATTGGTTTATAAGACTAATTCTCAAATGATATTGATGTCCTAATGTTGAAAGGAATAGAATCCTCGAAGGAGGTCCATGATGATTCCTCCATCATCAACAAAAAACTTGGAACAAAAGTGACTATGAAGTGATTTAGATTACAAATCAACCATAGAACTAACTCAGACATAACTGACTAGAAGGAAAGTAAGGTAACTGTAGAGGTAGCCCGTGGCAAAGACTCCCATTGAAAATTGAATGACATGATAAGTGAATTGAAAGCATTATCTCAATTGAGGTAGAGACCAGATATATTTCAAGGGTAGTATGATGCATGCTTCTAATTGAATCAAAGGAGTAAAATGACTCATGAAAGTGGATCGAATTGAAGACAAGTTTATTACCCAATTGTTTGAATGAAATGAATACAGTTTCCATGCTCAAGGGTGACTATAAGATGCCATTAATACAAATGAACAATGTTTTCCCATTACCTTAAATTCCCCATAACGATAGATGAGTACCTATTTGAATTTTGACGAGCTTGAAAATGGTAACAAACACTCGATTTAGCTAATCATAGGATGATTCCAACCTCATATATTTTATAAACCCAAGAAAGCATGGGTTCATTCCCTAAAAAGGGTCCTTCATCACTTGATTTACGATTTCAAAGAAATTAAACTAGGTCATCATTTCATGTTTAGGGGGTGTTAAATGACTAAGAAAACTCCAATATATATTTTTTCATAAATTTAGTCCTCGAGGTTCGAAAAAGTATAAATTGATACCTAGGAGAAGTATTCTAGTCATGATGAACTAGAGTATAATTTTTTCATAAATGAGTCTAAACGGTCTGAAAAGGGGGTAAACTATCACCAGATAGACAACCTTTCAAATACTTTGACAAGCATGAAAGAATCAAGTTCACTTGGAGATATTTTCCTATTTATGGAGTCTAAAAAAAGCTTAAAGATGAATCCAAGGGGGTTTCCTTTTTCGTATTAAGTTTACAAGTACAAAAAAATCATAAAAGTGTACTCGATACCTTTTCTCTCAGTTTTTAACGAGCACGACTAGGGTATAAATGACACTCGAAAGCCTTTTATTTTGACACAGAGCATGACAAATTCAAAAAGAGACTCCAATGTAGCCAAAAAACACCCAATCAAGTCCTAAAATATTCAAAAAATACCATTAGAACATTTCCACATTTAAAAATTTAGAAAATATGATAAAAATAAACAATATTTAACTATTTAACTATTATTTTTGGTTTTTTAAATGAAAAATAGTATAAAAAGTGAATAGTAAAAAATATTTTACCATTTGTGTTTAACATATGAGCTTTTAGTGAAAAATAGTTCTTTGAGAGAAGATCTTTTGGTCAATATTCAGGAATTTATAGGCAACCATTCATCAAACCATTTAGTATAGGTAAGAGATTATCCCCTTCCCTTCATTTTGATAGATTTTTTTATCAATATTTTTCATAGTTTTAGGATGGATTTATGGAGGGGAAGAGCACACCCTAGGAGATGATCTTCCCTCTTTCATTTAGTGCACTGCTGCACTCCCTGAAAGGGGAAATAACATCAACCCTTCTTTGTTCCCAAATGGAAAAAGATCCAATGCCCTGTTCTCTCATCAAAAGAGTACCATCGACCCACAAATTTTCCAAAATGAAGTTTTAAAGCATTATTTCAAAACTTTTCTTCTATGAAGTGTTTCTAATGCATGTTTTGTGGATGTCCCATAGGTCTCAAAACAAATCATGGTCATTTTAAAGGAATGAGAACACGAGTTGGATGATTAACAAGCCAGTAATGATCCAAACGCGGTAATGGCTTTAAGGGAATGTGGGATTCCGAAATACTTCATATTTCTAGACATGAGATCCTTGGTTTTCTTACTAGACTATCTGATTAGGATGTGGGACCCTAAGAAAAAACACTTGAAAGTGGGTACCCATATCCTAACGATACAAGTATAGGATATCCATTTCTTATATGGACTCTCTAAAAGGCGTATTCCAGTATCACTCTTCGGACCATAAGGGGGAGAGATGATGATCGATGACCTAATTGATGAGCATTGCATGATTGGGACAAGGTCTCAAGTTGAAAAAATTCCAATTAAACATATCATGGATAAGCCATTGAGGAAATTTTAATTTACCATTGAGAAGGTGGCGGGAAATAGGGCTTCCCATCATATGACTCTATCTCCCATGTTTTATGCATTGGAGTGTATGGCTCCAACCATTTTCAACTAGAGCGAAGGGATTTTAGTGAGCCCTAAAGACCAACTAAGAAAGTGTCACTGAGTGTAACTCAAGCAGTTCAACTAAAGTGCTATAGTGGTGTCCTTCTTCTTATAGAGGGTCATGTTGTTGCATCCTAATGTTCCTATGAAAAATTTAGAGAAATAAGATCCATAGATATTGAAATGAGCATCTCCTATAGAGATACATCATTACCAACAAGAGCATCTCCTATAGAGAGGAAAGGGGTGGTGAGGGAGATTTCCATTTGAAACATAGAGGAAGCAGAATAACTACAGAGTCTGATAGTTGGGGTTCCAGATATATCCATCGACAATTTACCATAAAATTATCAGTTCCATACTACAGGGGTTTTATTCCATTTTGGGAGACTCCTCTGTATATTAGATCATGATGTGATGTGCTTCCATGAGCACGAGAATTATCTTAGAGTTTCTCTGACTTGTAGTATATAATGAAATATTCAAAGCTTCATATTTTTACCATTTTGATGTACTGAAAAACTCGTAGTTTCATATTTTGGTACATAGAAATCTTATATATTCAACTGTTTTTTCTCAATATCGATTGTATTTATACAAAAAACAACTTATTACATAAATGCATGTCTATATGATGTATTTGTATATGAATGGCTACTTATTATGTGTTTTTATGATATTTATGCATGCGATCAATATCAAATGAGCATTAAACATGAGCAAGGCCTCGTAAACAACCCATGGTTTTACTGTACATGGTTTAGTAGGGCCTTGAAAATGGTTTTAAGACCATGTGAAAGACCTTTTAAACAACCCATGGTTGTAGGAGGGCCTTGCATATGGTTTTAAAACCATGTATGGGGAAATGTTGTAATGTTCGTTTCTAACAAAATAAAAAATAATAATAAATATAATAATAAAAATATTTTATGTCGACCTGAAATAAAAATATGTGTCTTTTGGTTTGAATCAAATCATATTAAATATTAATATTAAAAATATTATATGTGGACCTTAAATAAAAAGATACATGTCTTTTGGTTTGAATCAAATCAATGGCTATATATAGGACACACCAAAGTTGATTGTTGATTGAGTGCAATACCGAAGAAGAGGTTTGAACCTCTAGAGATTTGATCCCTCTGGGTGCTTGATAGAGCCTAGGATTTGGATCTATCCTGGTAAAAGATAAAAGTCCACACTACACATGGTACACTCTATTAACAATATTTACATGGTCTCTATGCTAGATTGCTAGGCATAGTAACTTTTAAGGTAAATCGCATTTTGGAGATCTCCAAAGGGTATCCCATCATAATCTACCAGTTCATAGGCTCCTTTCTCTAAAACATGCCTCATGGTATATGTCCCATGCCACATGGATTCTAATTTCCCGCTGTTGTAAAGGAAAGTATCCTATGGCTAGGGTTTAAGAGGCCATCAACATACTGGGGTTGAAAGGTGGATGTATAATGTTCAACAAGCATATATAAGCAAGTTTCAGAGATTAGAATGGTTCATACCTTAGCCAAATGAAGGTTGATCCAAGAAGCCCTTTAATCCTCTTCTTGATCCTCTAGCTCCTCTTGCTCTAAGAGACCTGTAAAATAAATTATACCTTCCTCAAACCAAATATGACCACATATAAAGCAATGATAATCAAATAAAAATGAAATATTGATCTAACTAACATCATCATATGATCATAAACAAAGATTCAATCACATATTGAACAATAATTTGGGAAGAAGAAGGACATCACATCTTTATTAATCTTGAAAACAAGTACAAGTATACCTTATCTTCAAGTTCGAAACCTCACGAAACCTTTATCTGATTCTGTTGCTTCTCTTCCCCAAGGAACTTAGCCTCCAAGCTCTTCTACACAAGGAGATGATCACTAGGGAAAAGGTGTGGGCAAAGATAGTCCCAATTCCTCCAGTGTGACAATGAAAAAGTTTAAGTCTCTTCTCATAGACCTCCCTACCTCTATTTATATGCTTTATGAAGAGATAGGTTCAAAGACAAAGTAGTTACAACTGAAGGAGTCAGTTGCATAACTACCCAAACTACCCGAATTTTGAAAAACATATTTTTTTGACATTTTCAGGAGGAATACGCGGGTTGCAAAGACAAAAGTCGCATATGCAGGAGGTATACATGGGTTGCAATGTAAATAGTCATGTATTTAGGGCATACACAAGTATTATATATAACAAGTTGCATACAATATGTGTGTTTCCTTAAGGAAACTCGCATATACATAAAAAAAGCTCATGCTAAGGGTACGTTTGGGCATTTTTGGACTTTGGTGTATTTTGAAAAATTTTATCTGACTTAGATACCTTTCCAACAATACAAAGAAGAGGTAAAATTGAGTTACAAAACCCCATATATGGGTCCTCCAAGTTAGGTGTTTTTTCAGTGACTTTCATGAAGTGTTGTCATGGAAGTGTCGACATGCGACGAAAACATGGGAAAGTGGTCATAGGAAGAGATGCCCCCTAATGTATGAGATTAGAGGGGAAGATGATATATAAAATACATTATAAAGGAAATAACTAAGTATAGAGAGAGCATAGAATCCAAGATCGAAAGGATTGAACAAAGGTTCTTGAAAGAGAGATAAATGTCAGACAAAAACTGATCTCTAGGACATACAAGTTCATATACAAATCATTGCCATAAATATACAAGTGGATCCAACATATGTATAACTGATGAAACTATCATGGTCACTCAATATGAAAAAAGGCACCATATCAAATCTAAAGGAGTCATGGCCACAAATTAACAAGGTGGATCCATGCCAAACAATTGATCATATCCAAAAGAATATAAGGTGGATCTATGTCTCAGAAAAATGTCATATAAAATGTAACAAGGTCTTGCGAAACTCAGGAAATAGAAAAATGACGATGCTACTGTCGGCCCAAGGTCCTCAATCCAAACCGCCCAAAATATATGAATCATAACCATGCAAATAAGGGAATTGAAGTTGAACATGGAGGAAACCATTTGATTACAGGTCAATAATGAGAACCATTAACAACACGAGGGAAACCACCATTAATGAAAGTGGTCCCCAAGGTACCTAGTACATTATAACAAGTGTGAATACAAGGACTTGAAGTCAAACACTTGAAGAATCCATCGAGTAGGAGATAGTAAGGTATTCCCACTACCCAATAGCGAGCGAAATTTCCACTGATTACTACAATCCCTAAGGTACTGTCATAAAAATATAAATCTCATTCCTAGAGCAAGAGGTGTTGTAGTTGATAGGAAAAGATTTGTTGGAAGGAAGGAATTAAGGCATCCTCCATCATCCAACACAAGGTAAGTCAAAGAATAATTGGATCTGGAATTGGTATTGAATTTCACAACAAGGAACACCGAAGACATGATGTAATGAACTGATACTAGGGAATGGCTGACACAAAAGGTCAAGGAAACTGCAGAATGGCCAACACAAAAGGTCAAGGTAACTACAGAATGACCAACAAAGGTTAAATCCTTGAACAGTGAACATGACACAAAAAGTGAATTAGGAATATTTTGACACAAAAAGACCAACAAAAAAAATATGCAATGTAGGAGACATTGAAATATTCCCCATAAAATTGGAAAAGAAGCGAATTGGAGTAGTGAGAAACTCTAAATCAGGATAAGGTCAAAATGCTAGGACCCAACTATTAATAGACTCAAAAATGGTGCTTTGTTCAAGTAAACAAGACTTCCTGCTATGATGTAAAATACATGTGAATGAACTTCCCTTCCCTCTTTCTTGTAAAGGTTTAATGAGTCCAAGAAAGCAAACTCGGGACCTTATTCATTTTTGAAAATCTTGAAGAAGAGATGAAAAAATGGTTGATAAATAACTGATTCGTGGATTTTATGAGCCTGAACTAGTACATGCTCATTAGTGTTTTCATAGTTTAGAGAGTTTGAAAAATCCAAAGAAGACTCCAGGGGGGAACTTTTTTGTCCAATTTAGTCTCCTAAGACCAAAAAGGTATAAAAAAATCCAAAGGAGAACTCTCTTAGCCCAGGTGAATGAAGGAACACCTTTTATGTACTTAGTCGGGGAGGTCTGAAAAAGGTTAAATTGCCACCTACCCAATGCTCCTTCAAAAGCAACATATAGCCTGAGTTTAATGAGTGTGAAGGAAGGAAAGATCACTTGGAAAGATCCATTTGATTATGAGAAATAGGAATTACAATAGTAAACTTGATGCTTTGTTCTTTAGGGTTTAACGAGCATGACAAAGACATAAAGTACACTCGAAATCTTCTTCATGTTTAGGTCCAGCGCACGAAAAAGAGAAAACTAAGCTCATACAAGGGGTTCCTTTTCCTTAAATTTAGTCCCTAAGGTCCGAAAAAATGACAAACCTATGCCTGAGAATACTCATCTCAATTCCATAGAAAAGAGAGTGTTCCTTTCTTGTATTATTCCACATGGTTCGAGAAAGTGATAACCTACCACCAATGTGGATTCCCATTCACATATTCTTAACGAGCCTAAACAAACAAGTTTACTCAGTAGTCAAGTCTATTTTGAGGAGTTATACCTAGGCCTAAAGAAACTCAATATATTTCCTGTGAATTTTTAACCAGTCCGAAAAATTCAACTCGTGACCTCCTTACTATTTTTAATGATCTCGAAGGAGAGAAAAAAGAATGCTCTAAAGGTGAGGAGACGAGTGTCATAGGAAAGTGAAACTAGTTCCAAGCGTGAGGAACAAACCTATGCATAATGCAAGGAACATGAGAAAGATAAAGACACTCAGGGAAAGTCTCTTGAAGGTAAAGGGTGTCAAGTTGCAAAGGCAAAATGATACAAATCTTAGTGACGATGAGAACAAAGATGAGGGATTATAAAATGAGCTAAAAGCGTGCAATCCATCATCAGGCTCATAAGTATGAGCAGGGCACATGCAAATGCAATTACATCTTGAAAAACAAGACAAGGCCAGTAAACAGTTCTGAATCCAACTAAGAATCCTGTCTCCAAGAAACAACAACATCAGGAACATATTCAGAAGAAAAGATCTGATGCGGGTCACTTTGGCAGAAACACATGTGACTTTGTTATCTTCTATAAAAGTTAAAGTCAAG
The DNA here is from genome assembly GCA_001517045.1 of Pseudotsuga menziesii. Lineage (NCBI taxonomy): Eukaryota > Viridiplantae > Streptophyta > Pinopsida > Pinales > Pinaceae > Pseudotsuga > Pseudotsuga menziesii. The sequence goes on from LPNX011105629.1 coordinate 176,294, forward strand.
GAATAATCGACTGAAGAAGATTCTATAGAACCAAGACTCGAGGGTTTATAATCAATAAGATCAACCTCAGAAGGAGAACAAAAATCAACAAGGGAGACAGAGTCTGCAGAAACAAACACAGTATCACGGGAGTTGACAAATCTATAAGAAAAATCCAACTCATCACGATCAGTGACTTGTTGTTCAAAGGAAGATTCAAAAGACTCAACAACACCAACATAAGAAGACTGATCCATGGGAATATCAGGCTTATGAATTAAATCAAGGTTATGCTTAGTCACAACTGAACCAACATCCATAAGAAGGTCAGACTGTATCAAAGAATCTAGGAAGACTTCATCCAAAGGAAGGAGATCATCCGAGATAGGACACATGTCTAAACTTTCAAATGGATCGATAGAGTGGAGATCCGGCTCCATGCTCTATATAGGATGACTCACCTGGTCAACTGCTGGGACCAAGTTCTGAGAAGGTAAGCATGAAAATAGAGGCTGCTTCTCAATAGTAATTGAATGCAAAGGACATGAGGCCACATAGCTCACCGGTGGCGGGGTAGTGTCTATAGAAACACTGGGAATCAATAAAGAAAAGACCTAGTCTCTAGTTGGGTTAGGAGACAGCTCAAGAAAATCCAACTGATCAATAGTGAAAATTTCTTCACCATGATTAAAGTACATCACATGAAAGAATGTTGACACCATAGCTTGCATGGGATAGAAATAATCATGTCCAAGGGGCATATTGAAGTCCAAGGGGTATTATATCACCATGAAGTCAACTAAAATGGTATTCCCACCCAAAGTAACAGGTGTTTGATCAAGAATTCCCAAGGCTATACAAGTTCTTCTATCAAATGCCAGTAACTGACTAGCAGTTGACACAAGGATGGGAGATCCCATGCCTCGCCAAGCACGAGCATACAAGATAGTAATTGAGGCTCCTTCATCAACAATACAATGAGCAATCATGTATGGTTCAACTTTGACCTTTATCTGGAAAGGTGCATCATAAGGAAGGCATGGCTCAAATAGGTTATCCCAATCAAAGGAAGCAATCTAAGAGCTTGGTGGGGATTCATCCAAAGTGAATTCAATGCCCTCTTGTTTAGTAAGTTTTGAACTAACAGTGAAGAAAATGTGACTAGGAGACACTTCAATCTCCAAAGGAAGAGTAGGATTGATTGATAATGGAATCGATTCAACCACTTCGTGAAAGTCACTCTCCGAAGGGAGAGTGGGATTGACAAAAGCAGAGGTTAGTTCAATCAAATCAGGATCACTCTCCAAAAGAAGAGTGGGATTGACCAAATATGAGAATGATTCAACAACTTGATCAACCAAAGGTTGAGTAGGTTTTTGAGAAATTATAGGTTGCTTAGGAGAAGGAAAATATTGAGTCTTGGACCACACTCTTCGCACCTCTGCGATAGTAGGGCACTGGTGAGTAAGATGATTTCCCTCACATAGCTTACAAGGGAACTTAAGTTTGCACTTCAAACAAATATTTTTCTCAACAATGTCAACATGACTAGCAGTGGCTGACTTTTTTCTCTCAGCATGACCTACAAAGGCTGATAGTTTTCCCCCAGCATGACCACTAAAGATTGGGTGATTGGGCCCAACCTGAATAAGAGAGGCTGGTTGTTCAAAAACTTCAGAATGTTAAAAAATGGGATGACCATGAAACCAAACTCTTCATACTTCCACAATATAAGGGCATTTATAAGTAAGGTGGTCTCCCTCACAAATCTTACAAGGAAACTTGGGTTTGTGTTTTGAATAGGTAGTCTTTCCAATAGTGTTAACATGACTTGTAGTGGCAGAAAGACTAGGTCCAACATGATCTACAGAGGTTGGATGGGCACCACCAGCATGAACCACAAAGGCTAAATGGTTAGGATCAACATGATTTGCAATAGTTGAGTGTGTGCCCCCAGCATGAACCATAGAGGCTGGGTGGATAGGATCAACATGACTTGCAGAGGTTGGATGGGGAGGTTCAACTTGAACATAAGAGGTTCAACGGGTGCCCTTAGCATGAAATACAGAGGCTAAGTGACTGGATCTAATGTGACTTAGAAATATTGGAAGGATCCCACTAGAATGATCAATAAAGGATGGATGGTGAAGATCAACTTGACTTGTAGAGGTTGAGTGCTTAGATCCAACATGACCTGCAGAGGTTGGATAGGTGCCTCCAACATGAAATGCAGAGGCTAGGTGTTGAGTTTCAACTTGACTTATAGATTTTGATTTGGTGGCCCCTTTCTTATGTTCCTTCTTCCTATTCCTCCTTCTTTTACTCCTTTTAGACTGTCGGTTACTAGTATCAGTACTTTCATTGCATGAGGTAGAAGGAGGAGGAGAATCAACTACAAGTGAATGGGGAGCAGTGTTTTGATGCCCTTGATATAAGGATATTACATGAGAAGTATCATGAGCATTCAGGGCAGTTGGAGTGGAAAAAAACCACACCAGTAGCCCTAGTGTGAATCTAGGTAGATTCAAGGTGGCCATCAAAGGAACACCAACATTCCCCGTGAGAGGAATAGTACAAGGATTTCCCATCATGGGGATCTCTTGGTTGGTGTTCAAAGGCATGTTAGCCATAGTTTCAAAAAACAAGGTAAAGTATGAGGTTGGAAGGAAACCAGAAGTACAAAGCATACACCTGAAAGCAAACTAAGTACAAACAAACCACACAGCACTCACTAAAAATTCCTAAAGTCAAAAAGACAAATAGGTATAAGATATGCTTTCCAGAAGAAAGTTGATAGATAGTTACTTGGTGTCCTTGTAGATGTTCTTAGGCACAAGCGAAGGACTCACCCATCACCCTCCCACACTTTATACCAGGGTTACCTTCCTAGCCTGTCCAAGGTCAACCAGAAATAGCCTTTTGGTGTACCTATGTATGAACCCTAGATGTCAAAGAGACTAAAGGCTACCTTAACTATATTGATAGTCTAGGGACAGTCGCAAGCCTGGTTCGTACACATGGATAGGGTAGCAAATCCTGAAACCCTATCTAAGACAAAATCCCCAGATATGTAAAAACCTTGGTCTACTCTTTGACAAGGAATCATAGGGTTATCTCCTCAGTCCAAGTCTCCATGCGGCCTTGTGCTTAACTCCCATTTGAGAGGAGCTTCCCAGATACAATCAACATAGAAAAGGATTTACCTAGTGATTGGCCAACTACGTCTGAAATTTTATACTTGTGGGGAGTTTAAACTCCTTATCCCATAAGTCTAGCCTAAGCTAGTTGGTGTATGAGCATATAAAATAAAACTTACTAATAATTTTTAAATGTTATCGTTCATTTTAAAAGGCTGTTTTTAGTCAGAGGGTAAATGGCATGAAACTTATGTGGTATTTGGACTCAAAGTTGAATCAAAATGACTAAGCAAAGAGAAATAAAATTCAAAAATAAAAAAAACTATTCTCTTTTTCTTTTCAAATATAAACTTGAAAGCCACAAAAGAACAATTTCTTTTTTATTTTTTCAAAAACAATGATATGCCATGCAATCTAGACTAAAAACCTAATCTACATGCATATAAAGAAAACATGTGTTTTTGTGTTTTTCTTTTAGAAATGCAAAATAAAAACAACCTATCAACTAATGCAAGCAAGTAATGTAAGCAAAGCAAATAGTCAACTACTCTACACCCCACAAACAAACCCTAGGTTTCCCTAAAGTTGGATATAACCTCTCTTGGAAGGAAGGCTCACAAAAGCATACAAGCCAACAAATTTGGAATGAAGAGACTGAGCAATAAAATTGACATAAACTGTTGATGTATATGTAACTTCGGAATGTATTCTTATATGTATTTTATATATTGTAACCCGATGTTTATTCCGGGATGTTTCTATTATGTATTTGA
>LPNX011105630.1:10933-108477 GCA_001517045.1 Pseudotsuga menziesii
ATGGAAAAGTTCCAAAGTTTCTTTTATTTCACTAAGGCAAAAATGGTCTTCTCATTTGCTATGGCAGATGATCTGTCAAATTTTGAGCTGCTACAGTGGGAAAACTCTTTGGTTTCAACCCGCAATGGTGGGTGACCTTTTGATATTGAAGACCAGAAAGACATCCGATTTTGTTGGCACCTGCTATGGTAGAGGGTTCTTGAATTTTGAGCCACTACGACGAATTTTTTTTGAATTTGAGCCGCAATAGCGGATGCATTTTATTTTCGTCTAACCTTCTGTTTTCATTTCTGCTACAGTGAGTTACTTTTGATTTGTTATTTAGAAAGGATTTGGATATTTTTGGCCGCAATGGTGGATGTTCATCAGTTCCAAAACTACTCGGGTGGCTAGAATTTATCTTTTGCTTTCGCTTATTCTTTGATGAGAGCCTGTCTACAATGACGAGCATTTTCTTTTTCTCCTAGCCCCAATGGTGGGTGGGATATCATTTTCTGTTAATGTATTTGTAACTTGAAATGTATTCATCTATATATCTTATGTATTGTACCCCGATGTTTATTCTGGGATATGTCTGTAATGTATTTGAGTCATATCATGCCCCAATGTTCCTATCGGGAGGTTTTATAATGTAAACAAGTTAGGTCAAGTCATTGTAGGTATCCCTCCTATTGGTTAAGGGTTAAATTCCCCGCATTTGTGGGGCCGTAAGGTTATTAGACTATCCTAGAGAATTTGACCCTAGGTGAGTCATTATAAGTCCAGGAAATAGTCCCCACCATTCTGTTAACGATAACCCTCCTTGTTGGTCGCAGGAGGAAAATTCCCCACATGTTGTGGGCCACTAGAGTTATTAGACACTCCTACAGATGTTGGTGTTGGAATATATTAAACCCACTCACAACTTAGGATAAAATAATTAATCATTATTTGATTAATTATTCACCCACTAGCTTAATTAGTTGGCATCCACTTGCACCTTAAAGTCAATGCATGCCATCCATATCCTAGGAATGATTTATTTCTGATTCTGGGTTCATCTAGAATTAGTATACAGGACCTTATAGCAGATTCTTCTTTTTTCTGCTTTTTCCTGCTTTTATATGGATACGATAAAAGATAGTCAACTAGGAAACTAGGAGATTTTGTTTCCAACCCATCCTCCATTAGTTTTTCTCCATTTCCTAGGATTAGCATGTTATTTCCATCTCCTTGACAACTCACTCATGCTTTTGCCAACTCGTGAGGTCCTTGATAGATTTAGCAAGTGCTTTATCCACCTATGGGGGTTTTCTATATTTTGGTAAGTCAGCCTTTTTGAGCTTTATGAGTTGTTTCCATACAATTCGAATTTACCATGAGGGAATCACTATTTATGTACACTATTATTCATAATTATTCAATAGAAGGATACACACCAATATTCAGCTCTTCATTCATGTGATTCAGTCTCTTTTATTCTCTCTATTTTTCCTGTGTATGCTTATGAGAATTATTAGTAGCAAGATCTATTTCCTGTGCTTATTTTTAGCATCATTGCACATAGAATTGATCTATTATTTCTACATGGTATCAGAGCTACAAGGTTGATCAAGTTCTACAAAGTTGAGGAGCGTTTCCAGTCTCCTATCCCTCTTTGAAGAAGAGCTTGTCTAGCTTACAAGATTTTCTCCTAGTTTGTTTTGCAGGTTGCAAAGAGTATCTATTAGAGCATATCAACAACTTCAATATGGATTCAAAATTTCCTCTACGATCCCCTTTCAACTATGCTGATTCGAAGCCAAGATGAGTGCATACTTGAAGAGGCAATGTCTCTTTGATGTCTCCATTGGTGCATTGAGTGAACCTAAGTCTTATGAAGAGAAGATTGATTGGATAAATAATTGTGATAGAGCTTATGGAATTATGTGTTTGGGAATGTCTCCAAATATATATCATCTCATATATTCTGCTGAATTTCCATTTGATCTTTGGAAAATTTTGGAAAAAGCTTTTGGTTTGCAGGAAATTGAAGATGAAGCATGGAGCGAACCTAGCATCTCCTATTGTTCTCTCTCATGAGATTTCTTGGCCTCTACATTCTCTGACAAAGTTGATCATGATGAATAATTTTCTCCTACAGTTCATGTTGTTTCTGCCCTCTTTCATTCGAATGCTTCCTCCTTCAATGAAGAAGCAAATATTGAAGAGCCATCTTTTTCTGTGTCTCTTGAAGCTGATTTTTCTTCTTGTGATACTATTGATGAAAAAGAAGTAACATATGGAGCTGCTGATGATATTGATTATGATCCTATAACCCATTCATTGTTCTCTCAATATCCTATCTTAGATTCTGAGATCTATGTGCCATATCTTTCACACCTCTTGCTTACCTCTCTCATTGATGGTGCGCAACCTAGTGACTTCGAGGATGTTTGCTTTGCCACATCAAGCCTTATTTGTGTCATACCACTTACCTGAATTGATATCATGTGATTCAGCATATCCTTCTTTGTTCTTGGCATCAATACTCAGAGCCTTCTTGAATATTGTGAACATCTCATCCTGCCCATCCATCATTCAGATTTTTACACCTATCAGTTTTCCCCAGTTGTTCATAATTTTCCTAGTCTAGCCCTATATCGTCATGGAGCCACTGAAGCCTTTGTATTTGCTGTTCCATATGTTAATATTTCTGATATATCAGATTTTTATTAGCCTCATATCAGATCTATATAGGTGCTACATCATATTGGAAGATTGACATGTGATTCAGATCACAATTTTGCAGCTATTCAGGGAATTGGGTGTGAAATAAATTGTCTTAATCTTTGTATGCTTTGGAAAGGAGTATGCACAGATCTCTTTTCCATTTCAGATTATGTTTGCAGATCAGAGTTTGACAGCAGAAAGAAGCATTCAGATAATGCTCCTACTTCATTAGTTGATGAGATACAAGGAGTCTCGTCTTCCTTCTTGCAGGTTCTACACTCTAGCGCATGATCATGGAGTTCACGATTTCTTCAGTAAGTCCTTCATCCAGAAGTAGTTCAGTCAGCTCATTAAAGTGAAGATGAAGATATGTTGAAGACACATTTCAAATTCTGTTCCTTGTCCTATCTTGAGGGAGGATTTTTCCCATGTGGTTTTGCCTCTTTCCTCACTTTTCTGGACATAATAATTGTTAAAGGGTGACCATAGCCTTGTTGCTGGGCCCTATATGCATCCATATGCATCCATATTTTTTGCCATACCATCATAAGGTCATACTTACAGGGGGGTGTTGGAATATATTAAACCCACTCACAACTTAGGATAAAATAATTAATCATTATTTGAATAATTATTCACCCACTAGCTTAATTAGTTGGCATCCACTTGCACCTTAAAGTCAATGCATGCCATCCATATCCTAGGAATGATTTATTTCTGATTCTGGGTTCATCTAGAATTAGTATACAGGGCCTTATAGCAGATTCTACTTTTTTCTGCTTTTTCTGCTTTTTCCTGCTTTTCTATGGATAAAATAAAAGCTAGTCAACTAGAAAACTAGGAGCTTTTGTTTCCAACCCATCCTCCATTAGTTTTTGTCCATTTTCTAGGATTAGCATGTTACTTACATCTCCTTGAAAACTCACTCATTCTTTTTCCAACTCGTGAGGTCCTTGATAGATTTAGCAAGTGCTTTATCAACCTATGGGGGTTTTCTATATTTTGGTAAGTCAGCCTTTTTGAGCTTTATGAGTTGTTTCCATACAATTCGAATTTCCCATGAGGGAAGCACTATTTATGTACACTATTATTCATAATTATTCAATGGAAGGATACACACCCATATTCATCTCTTCATTCATGTGATTCAGTCTCTTTTCTTCTCTCTATTTTTCCTGTGTATGCTTATGAGAATTATTAGTAGCAAGATCTATTTCCTATGCTTCTTTTTAGCATCATTGCACATAGCATTGATCTATTATTTCTACAGTTGTCTATAGTAAGTAATCATTAAGTGAGGCCGACATGTTGTATTGGGTTTCAAGTGAATGAAAGAATATAAATATAGAGTGAGCCTCTCTATTTATCACACACACACTCACTCATTGGGGCGCATGAGTGAGAGAGAAGGTGTTGGGATCAAAGAGAGAGACTAATGTTGTCGGGAGATAATCTTTATGTTTTCAATTTTTTCTTTTGGTTATAATTCTATCTCTAAGGAAGTTGCAGGGTTTTCTTCTTTATGGTTTCCCCGAGGAAAATTATTTGTGTCTCTTGTCTCTTGTGTTTATTGTTTGGCATGTTATTCTCTCAGTTAAAGATCCTGAGATCATAATACTAGCTTGAATGATAAAAATATAACATGGAATCAGAGCTAACCTGAGAAGAAGACATTGTGCAGCTGTAGAAGCTAGGGATTCTTAATTTTTGGGTCTCTCTCCATAATCCATTGGAAAAAGTATGCTAGGCTAATGCTCCATTGAAGGGCCCATCTTTCTATTGAAGCTAAATTCTATTCCAGACATTTTTAGTTTTTGGTGCGGGAAATTAGGGCTTTCTACAGAAGAGGAATTTTTTAGTGATCCCAACATAGGATTACTCTCCTCATCATAATTTAAGTTTGGAGACCTGCGTTGATATTTTTGGTTGGGTATAACTCCAGGAAATTCAAACCCTAGTTTGACCCCGAGCTAGAAAAACTCTAAAATACTGAAAATAATGAGTTTTGGTAGATTCGCTATATCTAGGGATTGGAGAAGGCCCAGGAGCTGAAACATTCACAAGATGAAGATAAAATCCGACTTTACATAGTGTCCAAATTTCAGTCTCATATTTTCTATATTCTAGGAGATATGATCCCTCCAAGTTAAGGTTCGATCCTCTTCTAGGATTCATTCCTAAATAGGACACCTGGGGATAATTACTATATATTGGGATACAAAGGTACAAATTAAATTTATTAAGATGTCGTAGAAATGGAATAGACTGTGCTTTCTATGGTCCAAATTTTAGACCCAAAAGATGAAACAGTTGCACATGGAAGTCCATACAACTTCGTTGTTCTGAACAGTCTTGTAATAGGTCACCTTGGGAAAATGCTCATAATCCCAATTGGTTAAACCCATTTTGATTAAACATGTGGTGTTGGAATAGGGACATGAAAGGATACCTTACTACAATGTTTCAGACATAGAGGATCCGTAATTTCAGAGATATCGCAGAAACACTAGTAGGAATTTCTACAAAAGAAATTGGAAAACTAGGGCTTCCTATTTTGGGAGCTTCCCTCCACTATTTTCAGAGAAGCAGTACATTCGATAGCTCACCTTCAAGAGATCTATCTTTCTATACAATCAGATTTGAAAGATTCCATGTTTTGAAAATTAGGGTTTCTCTGACAAACCCTAGATCAGTCAGCTCCAGAACTAGGATAGACACCTCAAATTGGTATGATCTAATCTTTTGCTATTTTCATTTGAGGTTCTCATTTCAAAGTGATCTATCACATCAGCTCGATGATAATATTGGTGAATTTGACAACTTCAAAGCATGGAAATATATGATCTCTCTAAATAAAATGAATTAGACACCTACATGAGTAGAGAGGTTTGAGTTCCAGAGGGAGATGAGGCTCAAATCCTTACACAAGAAGAACTTGGTCAAGGCTAAGAAGATCATTGTTGATTCAATAACATATCAAATTGTACCATAAGTGTCTTCCCTAAAGACATCGAAAGAAATTTTTGATTCCTTGACCAAGCTATTTGAAGGGAAGAACACAAATTGGAAGACAACCGTAAGAAAACAGTTGTAGAATGTGAAGATCCAGAATGAAAATACCATATAGGCATACTTTACGAGTGTCTCTGAAATCAAAGAAAAAATTGTAGCAGTAGAATAAGAAGTGGAAAATGTAGAAGTAGTGATAGCCACCTCGAATGGCCTCCCAACATCATGGGATTTGTTCATACAAGGAATTTGTGCCAGAAGGAAGTGATTACTTTCAGGAGACTGTGGGAAGAACTAGAAGATCGACTCATAATAAGAGAAGAGAAGATGGGAGCAACTGAAGATCAAGCTCTCACCATCCAAAGAAGATACCTCAAGTGATGAGGAATATGAAGAACTCAACTCTTGAAAAACCTCTTATCCATCTTATCATTTGTATAAGAAATAATTCCATTATGAATGAAGAAGATGATGAAGTTGAAGGCTCAAGAAGGAGTCTACCCATGAAAAAAATAAAGACAAGTATTCAATCTTCATTTCATGATATTGTTTTGTTATGCATTTGTTTATATTCACTTGATGTATTATGCATGATAGAATGTTTGCATTAATGACAGTATACTACTAATATGCATGTGATGGGTAAGTATCTCATGGTGCTATAAAACTATCCATTGCTACTTATCTAGAATGAAACCCCTTTGCTGACATATTGGATTAGTGCACAATGTCAATGTTGTCATGGTAGATATGGAAGGCATCTAGAAAGTTTCCGTGAGATATGGATGAATGTTGTATTGGTTAAAATAGTTGCATAATCATGTATCTTGATGCAAAAGAATTTTTCATTATGAATATACCGTATGAAATGTTTCTAACCATACAACTAATGCATTTGACTTGTAGGAAAGATTGTGTAAAATTGCCTACAAGCAAAGAAGGATGAGACTTGTTCTGAAGAACAAGTGATGACAGTTCAAGATGACGAATAATATGATGAATGCAATGACATCATTGATGTAGAACCTTCCAGCTATGAAGAATTAACCAAGAAGAAAGGGAAGGCCAGTTCAAGAAGAATGATGTCTAGAATGCAGTATCAATACATGAAGGGAAGTTCGTAGTTCCATCATGTAGTAGATGGAAACACCGTGGGATACAAGTCAAGATTCATAGCACGAGGCTTCTCACGAAAAGAAGGCGTACACTATGAAGAGACATTTGCAGCCAGTGGGATTTGAGACACATGATAGGCAGAATCATGTGTGCAAATGAAAGAAGGACTTGTACGAGATCAAAAGACACCCATGGGATAAAACATACATGAGGATCTTGATGAAGATCTGAACTTGTGCTACACGGTTGATAGAGAATGAAAAGCTCACAGATGGGTGCAAGAAGAACTTTTGAAAAAGTTTAAGATAGAGGATCTTGGTATCCAGTGATCCTAGATGAATACATAGAATATTAGTATCATAGGAAGCTACTTGTCACTCCGATATAGAATATTTCAGTGCATAGAGTACGGAATATAGAGGGAGTATGATGCTTTGCTTTAGAGGTAGTAACTACAGAAGATCCTTAGGTTCAACATGGTATGACACGATGGATAGATCACTAATGACTCTAATATTTACTAAGAGAAAAGTGGATTCTAACCTTTGCTTCAAGGTTGAATGCGGAAGACCAGTGATGCTCCTATTATGTGTCGATGCATGGAGGTGTGGTAGAATGTGGATGGAATCTTCCTTGGACAAAGGATCTATGCAGTAGATATCCTGAAGAGGTTTAGGATGATGTACTACAAGCCCATGAGCACACCTATGGCATTGAACCTAAAGCTATTGAGTGATGCTTCATCAAAACCGGTTGATGCTACGATGTATCGTCAGATTATTGGGTCCTTGATGTACCTGACGAACACGAGACTAGATATTTGCTTTGCTATGAACACCTTGAGCCAATTCCTAATATATTCGAGACATGTTCATGTAATGTCCCCAGTTTTGACCCCGTTTGCATGATGGATATATTGTAATTGATCGTGGTGAGGAGCTCAAGGCAAAATCCCCACCATCGATTTGGTTGTGTGTGTATTTCGGCAATGGGGATAGTTGCTGATGGTTTATTGTGCCATTTAGCACATTATAATTTGGCATCATGTAAATACGCACATCAATTAAAAATAAACCACAACTAGCTATGGCAGTGCAACGTTGAATGAAAATGATGTGATTCCAAAGGATGAGGGGTGGGGGGGATTGTCAAACCTTAGTCTATGGGGGGAAAACCCATGTTTTGCCACCTTTGTTTGATTGGTCACTTTTCCTTATCTCATCCAACCTTCTCAACCTCTTTAATGCTTCAGCTGGTGGTTGAGGAGTTATGGCTGAGTGGTTAAGGGCAGTTATTACCTTTGGGAGTGGGGTGGTAGGGCTGTCAGTCCCATACCCACGCCCATACTCCACCCACGAATCCATTCTTGTTTGTCTGTTCGTCCTCTTCATGAGGAGCAGAGGTATATTCATCTCCTCTTGCAGAGGTCTGTTCGTTATCCCGATGGCCTGTTGATTCATGCGCAGAGGTGAGGCTGTTTCCCCTCACACGCAGGTTGGAATCCTCACGCAGAAATCAGGTATGTTTTTCCCGTGTATTTTGCTGTTGGGTGCAAGCTTTTCCCTCACGCACAGGCCGTTGAGGTCGATTTCCCATGTGAGAGCCATGCTCACTGTCTTTGTTTTGGGGTTGTTGTCTTCCCCACGTTTTCGGATGGTTGTGGTGTCCAATTACATTTGGCCCGCTATGCATTCGAATTGAGTTGTTTTCTACAGTGGTCCACGTCTGAGTTTCCCTGTTGTCTGGAACCAGGGATGATTTTAAGGAACCATACTTATTTAAAAGTGTATAAATGTTGGCGAATATTACCAATTCTTAAAACGGAAACTATAAAATGATTGGCGATATTTTTCAAAAAATATTTTAATTTCCAAGGATTTTATATCGTTTATATAATAATTTGGCGATTTTTAGGGTGAAAATTTTTTACCCCATCAAAATTGGGCGAAATAGGGCTTCAAAAAATGCAAAATGGCGAATCTTTTTTGGGAGGAAAACATGGAAAAATAGCCCACTGGGCTAAAATTCGCCCCTAAAATTATCCCTGTTTGGAACTGTGTATAGCTGACATCGCTGGCATTGTGGGTTGTGGCTATTGATTGCCACAATCATTGGCTGAGTCTCCCGTGGTTATGCTGGGAGTGTTGTTTCCTGTTCACTATGGGCTGTGAATTGTTTCCATTATTCGCTGGTTGATTGGGCTGCGGTTGTTTCCCTGGTTTGGGGTGTTGTTGCTGAGTTGTTTTGGCCATGTTAGGGCCAACAACAACTCTGTGCTGTCCGTTGGACTTGAGCTGTGTTCATCTGTGGTTTAGTGCTGTCCCCAGTTGTTTTACTTCTTCTCAGAGCAGTGAAGGGATTGTTTGGCTGCTGGTATGCAGTGGTTGAACCTTCGACTGTGTTGGCTTGGTCGATCTGTTGATGGCCTGATAAACCCCGCAGTGTTGGTTTGGTTGTTTTGTGTCCCCTTGGCCATGTGCAAGCCTGCAACTTACCCTTACTTCGGAGGAATCATGCCCAGCTCGGGGGTGGCAGCATTGCTAAGAGATCAATGAGCAAGCTGGCCTATGGTTGGGTGGAACATTGCAGCAACGTAGCTGGTTGCGGGATTCTTGACCAAAAGATAAGCCTGTTGTCTATATTTCATCTCTGCAATTATATATTGATGTCAATTGATTAATTATGATGAACATGTTTATGCTGGAAACGTATGTGTGTTGCTTTCGCTGTATGATTGAGGATTCAGGAATTTGTGTATGCTTAGGCATCTTAATATGCATCTTGTAATTTTTAATTCTAGTGTTGATTTATCCCTGTTTATGTTCATGGGGCGGTTTTCCCAGTCGTGTTTGATGTTCGTCACATCCTCATCGCCGGTATGAGGGATGGGGACATGACAGTTCACTTGATTGCTGGAAAGCATATTTTGAGGTACCTAAGGGGCACAATTAATTATAGGATCAAGTATAAGGTGGATCAAAAGACTAACCTAGAGGGTTATGTTGATTCAGATTGGGCAGGCAGTGCCATCAATAGAAAGAGTACTTCAGGGTGTTGCTTTAGTATGGGATCAGGTGTAATCTCTTGGTTTAGCAGGAAGAAATCCTATGTGGCACTGAGTACAGTTGAAGGAGAGTATGTCGCAGCTTGTTCAACTAGTTGTGAGGCAGTATGGCTAAGGAAGCTATTGTCTGATTTATTTGATCTCTAGTTGGATGCTACTTGTATATATTGCGACAATCAGAGTTGTGTGAAGTTGTTAGAGAACCCAGTGTTCCATGATAAGTCAAATCATATCGAGATCAAATATCACTATATCAGGGATATGGTGCGGAGAGGAGCAATGAAGCTCCAGTATGTTGCGATGGATGAACAAATAGCTCAGGTGTTGACAAAGTCATTGTCGCGAGTGAAGTTTGAATACTTCAGGGAGAAGCTTGGTGTTCTCCTGATCGAGGTTCCCTCCAAAGTGAAGTGATGCGTCCATGAGCCATTCTGACATGGTGCGACGATTTGTTCCTTCCATGGTTAGATGTAAGGGCTGAGCCATTCTATCATGGTACGAGGATTGGTTCCCTTCCATGTCAGATATGAGTGTTGAGCCATTCTGATAAGACTATAGGATTGGTTCCTACATGATTAGAGATAAGGGCCATTGCCATTCTTTGAATGGAGGTACCTGGTCAGTTAGCAGGAATACTCAGTCTAGGACTGTGGGCCATTATGATATGACTGTGGGATGTGTTCTCATATGATTAGATATGAGTGCATGGCCCTTCTGATGTGATTGAGGGATGTGTTCGCACTTGATCAGATATAAGGGTTGTTTCCATTCTTTAAATGGAGGAACCTGGTCAGTTATCATGAAAGCTAAATCTAGGACTGAGGGTCATTCTGATATGATTGTGGGATGTGTTCCCACTTGATCAGATATAAGGGCTGTTACCATTCTCTAAGTGCTAGGCCTTTCTGAAAGAGTTGTGGGATGTGTTCCCACATGGTCATATGTGAGTGTTGGGTGTGGCTTTCTGACATGGTGTTGGATGTGTTCCTCTCATGGTTAGATGTAAGTCCTGGGTAGGCCATTCTGACTTAGCGTCAGATATAAGCGCTAAAGAATACCTATGTGAAGGTTAGGCCAACAACTAGCATGAAAAAGGGCTATCTCTATAGAACTTCCTGTGATAAGAAGAATCATGAGATAGAACCTATGACAATGATCCAGCAGTTGTGATCTAGATCGAGTGATGATCCAGATCCAATGTTGATGATCCAGTAGTGATAATCGAGATCGAATGATGATCAAGATCTAGTGATGATGATCCAGATCCAGTGATGATGTTCCAGTGATGATCCAGATCGAGTGATGATCCAGATGATACAAAGAAGAATACATGTGTTAATAAATTGTGTTGAGAGAATACCTTCCTACTTAAGAGGGAATGATGATGTATTTGTAACTTTGGAATGCATTCATCCGTATATCTTATGTATTGTACCCCGATGTTTATCTTGAGATGTGTCTATAATGTATTTGAGTCATTTCATGCCCCAATGTTCCTATCCAGAGGTTTTATAATGTAAACAAGTCAGGTCAAGTCATTGTGGGTAACCCTCCTATTGGTCAAGGGTTAAAGTCCCTGTACTTGTGGGCCCCTAGGGTTATTAGACTATCCTAGAGAAGCCAACCCTATGTGAGTCATTATAAGTCAAGGAAATAATCTCCACCATTGTGTTAAGAATAACAATCCTTGTTGGTTGGAGGAGGCAAAGTCTCCACAAGTTGTGGGGCACTAGAGTTATTAGACACTCCTAGAGATGTGAGCTCTAGTAAGTAATTGTCAAGTGAGGCCGACATGTTGCGGTGGGTTTAAATTGAAATAAAGAATATAAATAAAAAGCGAGCCTCTCTATTTATCACACACACACTCACTCATTAGGGCGCATGAGTGAAAGAGAAGTTGCTGGGATTAGAGAGAGAGACCATGTTTATGTTTATGTTTTTGGTTTTTGCTTTTGGTGTTGATTCTATCTCTAAGGAATTTGTGGGGTTTTCTCCTTTATGGTTTACCCGAGGAAAATTATTTTTGTCTCTTATCCCTTATCTTTATTACTGTGCATGTCATTCTCTCAGTTAAAGATCCTAAGATCATAATGCTAGCTTGAATGATAAAAATCTAACATTTTGAAGATCGAAGCTCATTTTGATTTGTTGTGCTTGCTTCACTGGAGGATTTTCGCCACCTTGCCATAGGAATGGGTGTAGTTTCTTCGATCGTCTGATTCATGCCAAGCCACATCAATGGAAGGATTTTTTATTGCTAAGCCACTATAATGGCAACCTTCTAACTTTGTTTCTTGATGCTTTTTGACCATAGAGCCGTAACGTAAGTTCATCAGGTTCTAAGTTTAAGACATTATTGCAGTTGTATTAAGAAGTATCAAGCTATGGTGTCGGGGCTCATTGCATGATGGCTTTGGTTTCACTGGCCCCTGTGATAATTTTGGTGCCAACAACCTTTTACCACGCATGTGTGAAGTCAATGGCTTACCCACCAAGACTAAAGGTTTTTTCACTGGCAGTTGTCTGATTATGCCCAAGGAACGGTGCTTTTACCATCGTTGTTACGGTGAAGAATTGGAATTCTTGTGGCAATTTTACCCTGTCTTAGAGATCGCACAATCAGTAGAGTTGAGCTATGATTCCTACATGGAACATCCTCATTGAGTACACCCAACTGTGCGTTCACTTACTAGTAGGTTTTCAACCTTGTTTTTGTCAGTTTTGACAACTTATTTGTTTAGGTAGTTGTCGTTGGTCATTCCCTATGAAAGGATGAATAGGTTTGATCATGGGTTTCAAAAGGGGGGTTGTTTCCCTTTCATTTCAAGATTGTTGTTTCCTTTTAGGGTTAGAACCTGCTCTTGCCACCATTCTCGCTCTCAGATTCTCACCATTTCGACCGTAGGAGTTGCGTACAGTTTGCTAGGTTAGGACATTTATCTATGTGTATGAGTTTCTCACTTGCATGGAGAAGGTTGAATGCTTTCATTTGGGTGTTTTTATGTTTCATTGGTCTAGTGTCTCAAGAAAATACCATAGGTTTAAGCACTACATTTATGGGTCATGAACTTGTGGGGTCTATGTGTTGAAGTGCTCACAGTGGTTAAGTATTGCTTATTTTCCAAGGGGAGCAGAGGTCGAGGTTCACCTTGGTCTAAGTCATTTCCTTTTGTTGTTTGTTTCTTAGATCTGCATCATTCGTTTTCACCTTAATGGTTGAGGACATAAAGGTAACAAAAAATGTTGATATTTGTGCCAAACAACTTACATATCATATCATATTCAATTTACTTTTTTATTATTATGATATAAATGCTAAAACTTTCTCTGGATTTTTTTTCAGTCGACGCTTGCACCCGATAATATGACGAAGAAAGGGAAGAAGAAAGATAAAATTGTCGACTATGATTCAGACTCTAAGATTACAGAAGTTGAACCTGCACCGAGGATAGAAATTATTTATGAGGATACCAAGGTAATAACTGGAGTTGCGCCCGAGTTCAAATGGGGTCATATTTATCACTAGCTGGTAGAAAAGAAAATTTTGGAAGCAGTGTTGGAGGACCTGGCCCTGTATGATAATGTTCTAAGATCTAGGATAACCAAAGTAAACACTAGACCTGCAATGTTTCCTTGTGCATAAGTCATTGGATGGATTCTTCCTAGGGTAGACACAATAGGGATGTTGATGAATGATGCTAAGAATAAAACTTGTCTCCTGACATTTTTATCAGCAGCTTACAACTTGCTTAAAAACGAAGTCAGTGTGACCACAGAATGGGTGAAGGGTTTGAAGTTCGATTACACTGCCAAGGCTAGGATGATGATGATTGAAGGAAATTTTTTTAGAAACAAGCAGTAAGGAGAATACAAAACAACTCACCTAAAGACCCCATACAGATTAATAGTGTTGTTGTTGAACAAGATTTATGGAAGATCCAATGGGAGGTTCTACAAATTTTGATGGATTGCACTGATATACCACATACCTATGAAAGGAACAATTTTCAACTGGGCCGACATTATAGGAAAGAATTTGTCGACCACTATCAAAAAAACCCAAGAAGTTCTGCACCTTAGAAAATATGAATTGTACATGCCTTCCTTTTTAGTAGATTGCATATTATACCATCATCGGTTTGAAGGACTAAAGTGTACATGGAAGGGAGGGAACGCCCCCATATATACAACCTACAAGATGTTGGGTCCTCACAAGTATCATAATCATTATTAGGTGATCTATGAGGAGTTCTTGATGCCCTAATACAAGTTGATCTTTCTGGAAGAATGCCCGTGCTTATCTGAAGGAGATTGAGAGTCTATAAGAGAATATGGGGATTACTTTTGCACAGAAGAGGGTATAAATTTAAGGATTTATGGGGGAACGAAAGATCCCTTATTACTACCTAAATATGTAACAGATGATATATCCCACAAAGAAGCTACCAGAGAACCCTTTCTAAATGGATTTGAAAGACACCTATTCGATTTCAAGAAGGTTGTTTACCCACCCTTACCCTTGTATGTGGGTAGTTACAAGTTTACCAAGGTCAAGATGGCCCCTGATTTTACCAAGGAGCTTGAAAATTTTCATTTTGGGGAAAAGTATTATCATCATAATGATTCTCAAGGAAAGGTTGCTGCCTATAATGAAGGACTCAAAGTAAATTTTGAGTATACTGATTATGTAGACAAAGAAAAAGAGAGTTACAGGAAAATTTATAGGTTGACTATTGTGAAAAAGAAGCTGAAGTTGAAGACAGTAGGAGCTGGGGATAAAAGCAGTGGAAGCAACAATCTAGTATCAAAGAGTTAAGAAGAGGAATTTGATAAGAAAGAAAAAAAAGAGACCCTCCTGAAAAATGGAAGAAGGCGTCAGAAATCTCTTAGATGAGGAAAAGCAGCAAGAAGAAGAAGAGGAAGTTGCTAGGGAGGAAAAGAGAAAGAAATAGAAGGCCATCAAAGAAAATATGGTTGAGTTAGAAAAGGCCATAGCTCAAGAAACGTTGAATCTAGGACTAGAGGGACAAGACCTAGAAGAATGCACCGAATAACAAATTAAGAAAGATGAAGAAGATCTAGGTGGTGAAGACCAAGAATAGATCCCTTCTCGAGATAACCCAGAAGACTCCCCATCCACATTAGGAATCATACTTACAGGTGGCCATCTTCCCATGGTTGAAATGCGATCAATACCATTTACCCCATCCAAAAAGTATGACATGGCATGTCTATAGGATGTAAATTTTGATCCCAAAATGAAGTCAATCGTTCAGAGAACAAAAAAGACTCACAAAATTGGAGACTGACTCCCGGTCACCACAATCACAGAGAGAACAGTTGTGAAAAATGTTGAAGATAATTCGAAGCAAATGGCTTCCATGGGCATTGCATCTACATATCCAAATGCTCACAATATTGACAAAATCACATAGACCCTTGATCAGTTGAATGGAAAAATGGCCGAGATGAAAGAGTTTTTGAGGAAACATGAAAGTGTCTGCAGGCAATCCAAGAGAAATTATGAAGATACTCTCTCAGACTACGGAAAGTTGCAGCAAGATTACCAAACTCTGGGAGAATAACGAGACACTTTGAACCAGTCCAACATGAACCTAATTAAGGAAAAAGGGGAGTTGGAAAATAAAATGACATGGTTGGAAACAAACAAGGATCCCCTAGCGAATACACCAGTCAAACATTTGAAGAGAATGTAACCTGAATATGAACTGATAGGTTTTGGTAGTAATGTTGCTGAGAAGTTAGTAGAGGCAGTAAAGAAAAATAAGGACCAATGCATGGAGTTTTGTGATAAGGTACTTACAAATCACAACACGTGCCAAACATCTTCTAAGAAAAGGTTAGATGAGATTCCTTCACATGAAGAACATTTGAAACAATTGCATTCTAGATTGCAGGAAGTTGAGTTGTGCATTCAACTAATTAAATGCTTGGATGAAAAGGTTCTCAAAAGTGTAATTTCTCAGGCAATAGTTAAAAACTGTCAGTTGGAAGATCGGCTCTGAGTAATTGCAGCTAAAATGGATAACATAAAGGCTTAGGCTACCAAGCATGAAGTCATTGTCAGATTTTTGGAGCCATCATACTTTGAGAAAATAGTTACGGATGCTATGGCATGGAAGTAGTTTCTTAATGAGTTAGTCGGGTCCACTTGAAATGTTTTGTCTTATTGACACATGGAAAACCTATTTTGTAATATTTATATTTTGTCTTAATTAGTGAGAACAGTGGATGACAAATCCTTTTGTAACTGAATTGTAAAGGAATCCCAAAGGGCACAGAGATCAAAGGTCATTTGGAAATGTATAAGTATAGGTAAAATCGAATGAGAAAGGATTTTTTGATTCTCTCTTATGTGAAAGGCTTTGTGTAAGAAGGACTATCTCTTTTTATAATAAAGGACTAGTTTTTTCTGCTGGAGAAGGAGTTGTTCAAGTTTGAAATGCATGCTGTGTGGATGGTTGAATGTAGAATTATTTTTGTTTCAGCTTATTCTGTGAACCTGTTATGAATGATTTCTTGTCATTTGATAAAGCTTATGCAGAAAATTCAGTAATGAATGTTTTAATCGATGGTGAGCTATTTCTCTATTTATCTTTCTACTGTATTCATGTGTTTTGAATTATATCATCTACCTATAATATTCTTTATGCATATTTCACAGTAAATTACTCGAATAAATAATAACATTGCTCCCTAGGGGTAGGTGTGAATAACCTCTTGCAAGAAACAATCAAAATACACGATATACCAAAAATATTGAAGCACAAAAGATATTTTATTGATCGCGAGCCACTTCAAGGGGAAAACCTCCTTTGAGAAAGCTCAATACAAAATAACTCTTCTATGCTTTCATTAGCATCAACACATAATTATATACTAAGTCTAATTTAGACAACTATTACTCCACATGAATGTGGGATAATGAAACCCATTAACTAGACGACTTAACAACTATTACTTACTCCCCATGAATGTGCGATAATACATCATACTAATGGGACGACTTACAAAGCATATGCATCCGAAAAAATATACCAAGAAAATAAAGAGAGGGGTTGACATGGGTTCTTAACATCCCCTCCCTCTTAGAAAATCTTTGTCCTCAAAGCTTTAGATGTGGAAACTATTGTTGAATATGAAGGATAGGTTCCCATGTACCATCATTTGGTTGCATGTTATGCCACTGAATTAAGCCCTATGAGATGGCCTGAGAGCGAAGTTGACAAGTGTGCTTATTGAGGATGGCCTCTGGTTCCAAAATGATGGAGCCTTCTATATCCAGCTCTGGTAAAATATTTTGTGCTCTGATGTTGGTGCCAATCACTTTCTTGAGACAAGAGACATGAAATATTGGGTTAATGTGAGAAGAAGGAGCAAGTTCCAATTTATAAACAATAGACCCAATCTTCTTAAGAACTTTATATGGACCATATAACTTTAGAGCCAGCTTCTGATGCCCTTTGAGTTTCAGGGAGGATTGCTTATAATGCTGCAATAGAAGAAAAACCACATCATCGACTTGAAAGGTGTGCTCAGAATGGTGTTGATCGGCTTGCTAGTTCATGCAATTTTGTGCCATCTGAAGATTCTCTTGAAAAATGTGAAGAATCTAATCACGGTTGTGCAAAACCATGTCAAATGCCTGAACTGGTGAACTATGGGGGCTATATGGAAGGAGCACTGGGGGTGGTTTCCCATAAATAGCTTCATATGGAGTCATTTTAGATTTAGTATGGTAGGAAGTATTGTAACACCATTCAATGAGAGGGATCCAATGTTTTGATTGATGTTGTTGTTCACAGGTGAAGCAACGAAGATAAGATTCCAATCATTTGTTGGTGACTTCATTTTGACCATCTGCTTGTGGGTGATATCCTAAACTCATTTTCAGTTTGGTTCCAGTGAGGTGAAAGAGTTTGGTCCAAAAATGACTTGTGAAAGTTGCATCATAGTCTAAGACAATGGAAGAAGGGATGCCATGAAGAAGGAATATCTGGTCCATGAAAAATTGTGTGACTGAGGAGGCAATATATGGATGGCTATGTTGATTTATTTTTCACTTCAGAATAGATTCATCTGTATATATTATGTATTGTACCCTGATTTTTATTTTGGGATTTGTCTGTAATGTATTTGAGTCATGTCATGCCCTAATGTTCCTATCAGGAGTTTCTATAATGTAACAAGTCATGTCAAGTCATTGTGGGTAACCCTCCTATTTATTAAGGGTTAAATTCCCGGTAGTTGTTGGGCCCTAGGGTTATTAGTCTATCATAGGGAAGTTGACCCTAGGTGAGTTATTATAAGTTGAGGCAATAGTCCCCACCATCTAAGTCAAGGTTAACCCTCCTTGTTGAGCAGAGGGCAAAGTCCCCACAAGTTGTGGGGCACTAGGGTTATTAGACACTCCTAGAGATGTCAGCTCTAGTAATTAATTGTTAAGTGAGGGTGACATGTTGGAGTGTGCTTCAAGTGAATGAAAGAATATAAATAGAGAGTGAGCCTCTCTATTTATCACACACACACACTCAATCATTGGGGCTCATGAGAGAGAGAGGAGAATCTCTCTCAGTGTGAGAGAGAGAACAAGATGTGGAGATCATCTTTTCTATTTTCAAGTTTTACTACTACCATTGGTGCTCATTCTATCTCTGAGGAAGTTACGGGGTTTTCTCCTTTATGGTTTCCCTGAGGAAAATTATTTGTGTCTCTTGTCTCTTGTGTTTTATTGCTGTGCATGTTATTCTCTTAGTTAAAGATCCTAAGATCATAATGCTAGCTTAGAATGATAAAAATATAACATGGTATCAGAGCTAAGGTGAGAAGAAGACATTGTGAAGCTACAGAAGCTAGGGCTTCTTAATTTTTCTTTCTCTCTCTAGAATCGATCGGCAAAAGTATGCTAGGATGACTCTCCATTGAAGGGTGCATCTTTACGTCGAAGCAGAATTTGATTCCGAGCATTTTCAGTTTTGGTGTGGGAAATTAGGGCTTCTTACAGAAGAGGAATTTTTGAGTGAGCCTGGCATAGGATTTCTCTCCTCATCAAAATCTAAGTTTAGAGACCTGGATCAAGATTTTTGGTGTGGTAAAACTCTGGGAAAGTCAAACCCTAGTTTGACCCTCAGCTGGGAAAACCCTAAAATACTAAAAATGCTACATTTTTGTACATTCTCTATATCTAGGCATTGGCATATGTTCAAGAGATAAAAAATTGCATAGGATGAAGAAAAAATCATGATTTACACTGTATCCCAAATTCAGCCTCAAATTCTCTATATTCAGGGAGAGATGATCCCTCCAAGTTAGGGTTCCAGCTTCTTCCAGAATTCATCCCTAAATAGGACACCTATGGAGCATTGATATATCTTGGGCTACGAAGGTTCAAATGAAATTTATGAAGCTGTTACAAATAGGGAATGGAATTTATTTTTTGTGTTCCGAATTTTAGACCTAGAAGATGAAACAGTGACATGTGGCCATCTGTACAACTTCATTGTTCTAAACAGTCTTGTAATAGGTCACCTTGGGAAAATAATCGTAAGACCAAATTGGTGAAACAAATCCTAATGAAACCTATGGTGTTGGAACAGCGACATGTGGGGTTACCACAGTGCAAATTTTTAGACACAAAGCAGCCATAATTTCCAAGATATCATATAAATAGTAACAGGAATTTCTGCAGAAGAAATTGGAAAACTAGGGCTTCCTGTTCCGGGAGCTTCCCTCCACTGTTTTCTGCATTCTTCACTTCTTCCATGGTGGTAAGTTCTTCTTCCAATCAGATATGAAAGATTCCATGTTTTGAAAATTAGGGTTTCTCTGACAAACCTAGATTAGCCAGCTCCAGAACCAGGATGGACACCTCAAATCAGTGAGATCTAATCTTTTGCTATTTTCATTTGAGGTTCTCATTTCAAAGTGATCTATCACACTAGCTTGATGATAAGCTTGGTGAAGTTGACAAATTCCAAGCATGGAAGTATATGATCTCTTTGAAGAAAATGAGTTGGACACCTACATGAGTAGAGAGGTTCCAGTTCGAAAGGAAGATGAGGCTAGAAGCCTTACACAAGAAGAACTTGGTCAAGCTCAAGAATATCATTGTTTATTCAATCACAGATAAACTTGTACCACAAGTGTCTTCCCTAAAGGAACCGAATATGTTTGATTCCTTGACCAAGCTATTTGAAGGGATGAACATAAATCAGAATATGACCTTAAGAAACTAGTTGAAGAATGTGAAGATCCAGAATGCAGAGACCATGCAGTCATACTTTACAATGGTCTCTCAAATCAAAGAACAACGTGAAGTGGTAAAAGAAGAATTGAAGAATGTAGAAGTGGTGATAGCCACCTTGAATGGCCTCCCAGAATCATGGGATTCATTCATTCAAGGAATGTGTGCTAGAAGGAAGTGATTACTTTCAGTAGACTCTGGGAAGAAGAAGAAGCTCGACTCATAAGAAGAGAATAGAAGATGGGAGAAATTGAAGATCAAGCTCTCACCGTCGAAAGAAGATCCCGCAAGTGATGAGGAATATGAAGAACATCTTATCCATCTTAGCATTTGGATAAGAAACAATGCTATTATGAATGAAGAAGATGATAAAGCTGAAGGCTCAAGAAGGAGTCTACCTATGAAACAAATAAAGATAAGTATTCAATTGTCATTTCATGATATTGTTTTGTTATGCATTTGTTTATATTCAATTGATGTATTATGCATGGTAGAATATTTGCATTAATAACAGTATACTACTAATATGCATGTGATGGGTAACTAGCTCATGGTGCTATACAACTCTCTATTGCGACTTATCTAGAATGAAACCTCTTTGCTGACATATTGGATTAGTGCACAATCTCAATGTTGTCCTGGTAGAGATGGAAGGCATCTAGAAAGTTTCCATGAGNATTAGGTAAAGTAGTTGCATGATCATATATTTATGAATTAGAATTTGCCATTATGAATATGCCGTATGAAATGTTTCTAACCATACAAATGCATTTGACTTGTAGGAAAGATCACGTACAATCACCTACATGTAAAGAAGGATGAGACTTGTTCTGAAGAACCAGTGATGCTCCTATTATGTATCGATGCACTACATTCTAGGCATGGAGGTGTGGACTAGAGAAGTATGTAGTAGAAATCCTGAATAGGTTCAGGATGATGAAATGCAAGGAAATGACCACACCTATGGCATCGAACATGAAGCTATTGATCGTTGCTTCATCAGATTCGGTTGATGCCATGATGTATTGTTCAATGATTTATTCCTTCATGTTCCTGATGAATATGAGACCATATATTTGCTTTGCTGTGAACACATTGAAACATGTTCACTTGATGGTTGCAAAGCATGTAGTGAGGTACCTGAAGGGTACAGTTGAGTATGCGATCAAGTGTGATCTCTTGGTTTGGCAGGATGGAGTCCTGCATGGCGTTGAGTACAACTGAGACAAAAGATGTTGCCAATTTCTATTTGGAGGTAGTATGTTTCTTTTGAAAAATACTATTTGATTTGGTTGATCTGACTTGCATTTTTTGTATGATGTAAAGAGGAGCAGTGATCCAGATTGAGATCTCTTGAAAGAATGATTTCTATCATAACTGATGAGACAGGTTGTCTGAGCATAAGTCCTAGCAAAGCTTGCAGATTATCCTTGGACGTAATCAACCCTAATGTGATTCTATGCTAGAAATGGCCAAAGTGATGTTTGAGTACTTCATGGAGAAGGTTGGTGTTCTTGAGATTGAGGTTCCCTCCAAGGGGAAATGATGAGATCGAGAACCATTCTGACATGGTGAGAGGATTAAGTTCCTTCCATGGTTAGATGTAAGGGCTAAACCATTCTATCATGGTGAGCGGATTTGGTTTCTTCCATGTCAGATATGAGTGGTAAGCCATTCTGATGTGATTGTAGGACTGGTCTCTACATGATTAGATGTAAGGGATAAATGCCATTATGGGAATGGAGGTACTTGGTCAGTTACCAGGAATACTTGGTCTAGTATTGAGGGCCTTTCTAAAATGATTGTAAGATGTATTCTTACATGATCAGATGTGAGTGCATGGCCATTCTGATGTGATTGAGGGATGTTTCCCACTTGATCAGATATAAGGGATGATGCCATTCTCTGGGATAATGGAGGAATATGGTCAGTAACCAAGAATACTCATTCTAGAACTGAGATCCCTTCTGATGTGGTGCTTTTGAGCATGGTTGGATGTAAGTGCAGATCCCTTTCAATGCGGTGCTTTTAAGCATGGTAAAAAGTAAGTGCATAGCCTTTTTGATGCGGTGCTTTCAAGCATGGTCGACTATAAGTGCTGAGCCTTTCCAATGTGGTGTCTTTGGACATGGTCGGATGTAAGTGCAGAGCCCTTCCAAAGTGGTGTGCTTGCACATGGTCGGATATAAGTGTTGATCCATTCTGGCACGATGTGTTTACACATGGTCAGATGTGAGTGCTGGGCCTTTCTGACAAGATGAGGTCAGATGTGAGTGTTGGGCGTGCCTTTCTGACAAGATGAGGTCAAATGTAAGAGCTGGGTGGGAAATTCTAACTTAAGTGTCAGATATAAGCGTTGAAGAAGACCTCCATGGAGGCTAGGCCTACAACTAGCATGAGAAAAGGCTGGCTCTGTAGAACTTCCTATGATGAGAAGATTGAAGAGATAGCACCATTTGATTGAGATAGCAGAAGCAGTAATGATGATGATGATTCAGTGATGATCCAACATTGATGATGATATAGATCAAGTAATGATCCACACTTGATTATGATCTAGTAGTGACGATCTAGATCAAGTGATGATCTAGACTTGATGATGATCCAGTAGTGACGGTCCAGATCAAGTGATGATCTAGACTTGATGATAATCTAGTAGTGATGATCCAGATCAAGTGATGATCTAGAATTGATGCTGATCCAATAGTGACGATCCAGATCAAGTGATGATCCACAGTTGATGATGATCCAGCGGGGATGATCTATATCTAGTGATGATCCAGATCCAGATGAATATGACTTGAAGATGAAGATGACCTGAAGATGAAGATGATCTGAAGATGAATATGACTTGAAGATGACGAGAAATCGATGATGATATACATCCAAGTGAATATGAATTGAAGATGAAGATGACCTGAAGATGAAGACTACTTCAATATGATGAGAACTTGATGATGATTCAGATGATATAGAGAAGAAGACTTGTGCTGATAAATTGTGTCAAGAGAATACATTCCTAGTTAAGAGAGAGTGTTGATGTATTTGTAACTTTGGAATGTATTCATTCATATATCTTATGTATTTTACCCTGATGTTTATTCTAGGATGTGTCTGTAATGTATTTGAGTAATGGCATGCCCTGATGTTCCTATCGGGAGTTTCTATAATGTAGCAATTCATGTCAAGTCATTGTGGGTAACCCTCATATTTGTCAAGGGTTAAAGTCCCCGTAGTTGTGGGGCCCTAGGGTTATTAGTCTATCTTAGAGAAGTTGACCCTAGGTGAGTTATTATAAGTCAGGGCCATAGTCCCCACCATATAATTCAAGGTTAAGCCTCCTTGTTGAGCAGAGGGAAAAGTCCCCACTAGTTGTGGGGCACTAGGTTTATGAGACACTCCTAGAGATGTCGGCTCTAGTAAGTAATTGTTAAGTGAGGCCGATATGTTAGAGAAGGCTTCAAGTGAATGAAAGAATATAAATAGAGAGTGAGCCTCTCTATTTATCACACACACACTCACTCATTGGAGCACATGAGTGGGAGAGGAGAAGCTCTCACAGTGTGAGAGAGGGAACAAGCTGCGGAGATCATCTTTTCTGTTTTTTGGTTTTACTGCTACCATTGGTGCTCATTCTATCTCTAAGGAAGTTGTGGGGTTTTCTCCTTTATGGTTTCCCCAAGGAAATTTATTTGTGTCTCTTATCTCTTGTGTTTTATTACTGTGTGTGTTATTCTGTCAGTTAAATATCCTAAGATCATAATGCTATCTTAGAATGATAAAAATCTAACAGGATGAGAGCACAAAAATGACTATATTTCGAGAGTCGATCAACCACAACCAAGATTATGGTCTTCCCTCTATATTTAGGGAGCTCATCGATGAAATCAATTGAAATATCTGTCCAAACCCTTGTAGGGATGGGAAATGGCTCAAGCAAGCAAGGGAGGAGTGTAGTTTCAACCTTGTGGCACTGGTAGGTATCACATTCAGCAACCATTTGTTGAATTTCCCATTTCATTCCCTTCCAAAAGAAGTTACGTCATTCCTGCTCATACGTTTTGAGGAACCCAGAGTGCCCTACTGCTGGAGAAGCATGGATTTCATAGAATATAGCCTAGTGAAGATCTGTGCTCTGGGAAAGCACCAAGCATCCCTTGTATCTCAGAGAAGAACCATCCCAAGAGTAATGCAGCACAAGAGAAGGATTTCTGGCCAACTGTTGGATGATTTGTGATAAGGAAGATTCGTTGACATCGCGTTGCTAAACAGATTGTAACCAATTTGGAATAGGCATAAAAATATATGAAAGAGAAGCATGGTCATCAAATGTGCGACAAAGAGAATCTGCCACAAGATTGTCCTTACCCTTCTTGTAAGTGATCTCGTAGCTATAACCCATGAGTTTGCTAACCCATTTTTGTTATGTTGGGGATGACACTCGTTGTTCCAGGAAATATTTTTGACTCTGGTGATCAGTCTTGATGTATAAATGATTCCCTAAGAGGTATGGATGCCACTTCTATACGCCATGCAAAATAGCCATCATTTCCTTCTCATATGTAGAGGTGGCTAAAGTCTTACCAGACAGGGATTTCCTGGTGAATGCAATGGGATGTTCATCTTGGAGGAGGAAAACACTAATTCCATTGCGATAAGCATCCCTCTCAATAGTGAAGGGCATAGAAAATATAGGCATAGCTAGAACAAGTGTGGTACACATAGCTTGTTTGAGTTTCTCAAATGCACACTCAGCAGCAGGTGTCCATGAAAAAGCATCCTTTTTCAGTAGAGTTGTTAATGGAGCTGTAATCTTCCCATAATACTTGACAAACTTGTGGTAGTATCCAGTAAGTCCAAAAAACTCATGAAGGCTCTTCAAGGTCTAAGGAGGTTGCCAATTTTTCATGGCATCGATTTTGGCAGGATTGACACGAACCCCTTGTGCTGAAACAATATGCCCAAGATACTCTACTTCCTTTTGGAAAAAAACACATTTAGATTTTTTGGCACAGAGATGATGATCACAGAAAAGTTACATTATAATATCCAGATGTTAGAGATGCTCAGCCTAGGTTTTACTATAGATGAGGATATCATCAAAGAAGACCAGAATAAAGTTGTGCAAGTAGGGCTGAAATATTTTATTTATCAATGCCTGAAATGTGGAAGGGACATTTGTGATGCCAAATGGAATGACCAAATATTCATAATGGCCATCGTGTGTGTAGAAAGTTGCTTTAGGGAAATCATCCGCATGGACCCGAATTTGGTGATACCCAGAAGGAAGATCCAACTTCGAGAAAAAATGAGCACCATGGAGCTCATCTAGAAGCTCATCAACAATAGGAATTGGAAACTTATCCGTGATTCTCATGTGATTAAGTGCTCAAAATTTGATGCAAAGGCACCATAAGCCATCTTTTTTTGGACTAGAAGGACTGGTGAAGAGAGGGAACTAGTGCTAGGTTGAATAACACCTTGCTTTAGTAAGTCACGAACAAGCATCTCAATTTCTGTCTTGTGGTGAAATGGGTAGCGATATGGCCTGATGTTGGTAGGGAAACTTCTAGGAAGGAGTGGAATATGATGGTCCTCGGGTCGAGAAGGTGGAAACCCCACTAGCTCAGCAAACACACACACATATCGATCCAAATTTTTTTGGAGATCCAATGGAGTAGTTGAGACTACTGAAGGTTGCATATGAATGAAATGGAGCTGAGTGATGACACCCTGTGAACTTTTATTAAGAATATTTTCCATGCGATGCGAACTAATGAGGCTAAGAGACCTTGGTTGTAAGCTCCGGAATGTGGGTTTGGTACCATTCATTGAAAACTGCATCCAAATTTCAGCAAAATCCCATAAAATGGGTCAAAGTGTGAGTAACCATTAAGCGCCCAAAACCACATCACATCCATCTAAGGGCAATCCAAACATGTAAGAGAACACGTTATAATCCCTCGTAGATATGGACACATTACGACACTTCCCTTTGCAAGGTAAGGTGCCGCTATTGGCAATCATGACTTCAAAGCTAGAGCAAGGATGGCTGAAACAATTAGTTTGTTTGGCAATCCTTGGGTCAATGAAGTTGTGAGTGCTACCAGAATCAAAGAATATTATAAGAGGGAGTTTTTTGAAGAACCCTCTAACCCACATGGTTTTTGGGGTGGTGACTCTAGCTAAGGCATGGAGAGATATATCTGGCTGGTCCTCTAGAGTAGAAAGTTGTTGAATGTCACCATCATCATCTATGGGATCCTGAGCATCATAAAAAATTTCAGGTGCGGGCGCAGAATCCACATCCAAGAGATAGATATTTTGCTCAACACATCTATGTCCCTAGGTGAATTTCTCATCACAATCATAACAAATCCCTTTTTCCCGACATTCTTGCATCTCTTCTTGAGACAAATGATTGATAGGAGTGGTTCTAGAAGATGGCAGATGTTGGGTTCATTGAGCAACCATAGGTCTGAATGGAAGAAGAGTGGATTTGGAGTGTTGTTGAGCCCGTATCTTATCCTCTGCTAGATTAGCCAACCCAAGGGCTTCCATCATGGTGTTGGGCTAGGAAATTTTAACCTTAGAGCATATGGCATCCTTTAGACCACTAATAAAACAACTAAGGTAGAATGCATCAGGCAATCCCTCGGTGTGATTAGCGAGGTTCTCAAATTTTGTCTAATACTCTTGCACAGTTCCCATTTGGAAAATTTTGGTGAGTGCTCCGATGAATTCATCAAAAGCACTAGGACCAAATCACTGCAAGAGGATTTGGGAAAATTCTATCGAGTTTGGCGGGATGAGCCTTCATGTACCAACGGAATCATTGAAGTGCTTCATGTTCCAAATGAAAGGATGCAAGGGGGAATTTATTAACGTCAAAAGTGTTATGTAGACTGAAATATTGTTCTTCCCTATAAATCCATCCAGTCGGATCATCACCATTGAAGTGAGGAAAATCCAGGTTCTGCCTACTGAAGTTGCGAAATGATGAGAACCCAGTGTTTATAGAAGAATCAGGCTGGAAGCGGTTGTTCATGGGTGAATGCTGAAGATGGATGCCAAGAAATTTGTGATCTAGATCCTCAAGTTTGGAATTGATGGTGGCAATTTCTTCTTCCATTTGTTTATTTTCTCCGGCGCGGGTGACAACGATAAGCAGTTTGTTTTCCAGGTAATGGGTAGAGAAACAAAAATGGAAAGGGTTTTAGAAAAGGAGATTTTTTATTTGGGAAAAATTTGGTGGGGTAATTGGGGTTTTACGGAGTTTTGGACACTTTTTTAGGGACAAGAAGCAGAAAATGTGAATTTCAGAGGTGGGATGAAGGAATTGGAAAATTTGTCAGAGAGGCACAATGAAGCAGAAATGGAAAAAGAACACTGTGGAAAAATTTGAAGGCGATTGGGTGAGATTCAAAGAAGTTATGACAAACTCTAAAAATTGACAAATCTGGAATTCCGTCCTTGAGGAAGTGAAATTGTGGATAGGGACCTCAAGGAAGGAATTTTGTTAGCCAGAATATTTTACCTCCTGTAGACAATAAGGTGTTTCACTGGTCTTAATGGTTCAAATCCAGAACAAATAGATCACAGAGGCTGATAACTCTCCCTAGGCGTTGTAGATATCTGGAATACAAGGCTTTGATAGTCCACCTATGTACCTGCAATCAATCTCAACAAGAAATAGATCAAAGCAACTAGAATATGATCTACTAATCTATGCTAGTGAATGAGGAATCTAGAAATATATATCTGAAATCAAACATCAACAATATATATGGGACAAAAAACCAACTTGCATTATAAATATGAAGAAGTTTATAACCAAGCCTTAGTGTTGACATGCATCTCCATGAAACTAGCTCTTCATCCCCAAAAGATCCGACTTTAGCTCTCTATTCTCTCTCCAAATGATCTTGGCCCAAGAGTCAATCCAACAGCATAACAATACCTTCAATGTCCCCCCCTCAACCATGGCTATGAGCTCATATATAAAAGGTTTTAATGGATAGCGATGGTTGAGAAATTAGTGGGTGAGGTGGCATCTAAGATCCTAGGATGAGGGATTTTGAGCTCAACCAACCCACAACAGTGGGGATAAGGAAGTACACAAGGCTTATCATCTATAAGCCTCAAGAAACTTCCCTTTTTTTCCTTTTTACCTAGGGTATCATGCTTCTCCTTCTACGACAGAGCAGTTCTTGTAATAACAACCTATGGACCAAGGGCAAATGGTGCTGGCACTACTTGTGGACAACCAATGAAAGGCGGTGTGACCAAGGTACCACTCCTGGATAACGAGGCATGTGCGGTGCTAGGAATTTCTATGATAGATTGATAAAGAAACCATTTAGTCTTCACTCCAGAAGTTGGGATTTAGCACAAGTAGGTATGTCAAAGGTCTTATCACATGATGGTGACAGGATTTTAGTGCATAGGATTTTGGCACTAGAAGGAGGACCACCAATGCATAGCTTCCCAAGGATATTTGTTTCCTCGAGAACATTCTATCGGTAATAGTTTTCAAACTAATTTTCCCAAAAGACAAAGCCTTGGAGGAAAATTTAAACCTAAGTCAGATGATACAGAGTATCTATATCATGTTTCTAAGAAAGTAGTAGATCATTTGAGAAGAATCACAAGATCATATGCATAGAAGCTAGGAGGATTGCCAAATATTCCTACCCTGTCTAGAAGAGAAGTTCAGAAGAAAGAATGCCCTTACCTAGAGGATTCTCTGCTGGTCAGATATTTTGAAGAGTTGGTAGATTTAACCTTGCAAGACATTGATCAACCCCTTAACCAGTTGGGACCTGATTCGTTTGTTTGAACTCCTTTCCAATCTCCACCTCAGTCTCCTAAACTGATCATGGCCAGAAATGTACCTCCGAACGCTAATGCAAATCAGGCCAATCCACCTGCACCAGCTTGGAGGGATAGAAAACCACTGAACTTAGCTCCTCCATTTCATGCCTTGCCACTAAATTATGAAAAGGAATTTCTGAGATTTGACCCGGGGGAAGCAATATCTGTGGATGATCATCTACAGAGTTTTTTCCTAGTTTTGGAAGCACTGGAAGTTGAACATGAGGATGTGGTTTGTAGAATTTTCCCTCCTACTCTCAAAGGAAAAGCAGATCGTGGTATTTTGGTTTACAATCCAATTCAATCAGTAATTGGGACACTTTCAAAAGAATGTTTAAAAGCAAGTTTTGTAGCCAAAGGACCACTGATGCTTTAATGAAAGAAATCTTGGCTCTAAAAAAGGAAAAGAAAGAAAAGGTGCAAGAATTTACTCATAAGTTTGTTGCTCACTTAAAAAAATTTAATGCATCCTAAGACCCAGTGAGGAAACTTCAATGGGATATTAGGTGTCAGCTCTTGGTGCCGAAATGGCCATGTTTGCTAAAATATCAGTTAAATCAGAAGCCAAAATCATATTAAAGTAATGAGAGAGCCACATATGAGACACAATGTGACTCAACTAGAAGGCAAGAATGAACGGGTAAATTTTTTGCACCCTGTGTCGGGAAATTATTTCATTGAGATAGAAGCAAGAAACTACCAAGCTGAAGAAGCCAATAATGGATCAGATACACAACCCAATATCCTTTGTTTTTCATGGGTTGATAAAGTTGACTGTAACATAGTTAGTCTAGTTTCAGAGGTAGGAAGGAGAAATAGCTTAGTACATTTATCAAATACGTTTTGGGTATAGTATTTTGATAGTTCAAAAACGCAGGAAGGATGAGGAGCTGGTTGTATCCTGATGGAACCAGAAAAAAATAAACATTTTCTTTCATGTAGATTATAATTTGAATGTACAAATAATATAGTCGAATACGAAGCATTAATACAAGGATTAAAAAAGGCAATTGAATTCAAGGTTAAGAATTTAAAAGTCTATGGAGATTCTGAAATTATTGTCAAACAAGTCTGAATGACAAACCATTGTTTATCTCCGCATTGAAAAGGTTATCAAAGGGAATTCTAGGATTTGCTAGTAAATTTCGATGCATTTAATATAATTTCGATTCCTAGACTGAAAAATGCAGTGGCTGACTTATTATCTACGTCATCCGCCAGCCTTGTTCCAACTAATAATCGATGTTCTATTGAGTTACTTTTCATGTTTTTTGTACCACATAATATCACGAATATAAGAGTGTCCGATGACGACCCGCAGATCCTATCGTTTATGACAAATGAAGAGATTTTCAAGGGAGTAGTAATTGATGAAGAAGAACATCAAGCGAACTTTCAGAGTGGAAATTTTATACCCAAAGGAGTTATGAATTTGGAAGGGATGTCCAATCTAAATAACAAGTTTAAAAGACCAACTAACGTCAGAACACATAGCTCATATATGCAATTTTAGCTGGTAAATCTAGGATTGGAAGCTAAGCCTAAATATGTACACTTGGGAAAGTGCTACTCACTTGTAGAAAGGAACAAATGCATAAACTTGTTTAAGCGGTAGAAAGACATTTTTTCGTGGACATATGACACTCAAATTATACATCATGTTGTGTTGATCAAAGCAGGGTTCAAGCCATATCACCAACCATTAAGAAATATTAGACATTTGGAATGGGTTTCGAACTTAGTACCAGTAAGGAAAAATTCTGGTGAGATTAGACATTGCGTAGACTTTAGAAACTTGAATTGTGCCTCTGATAAAGATACGTATCCAGTCCCTCCCATGGAAATTTTTTTGGAGATGGTCTCTTGATTGGAATTATTTTCTCTGCTAGATAGTTTCTCAGGCTACAACCAAGTATTGGTAGCAAAAGAAGATAGATTAAAGAATACATTTAGAACTAACTGGAGGAATTTTTCATATCGGAGGATACCCTATGGACTTATCAACATCGGAGAACCATTCTAGAGGGCCATGGATATAGATTTTCATGGGCTAATTAGATGAAGCATGGTAGTATATTTGGACGACATTATAGTTTATTCCAAGAAAATAGAAGAACACATGTTTCATTTAAAGCAAATTTTTGAACGCTGTCGAAAAGACAGTATCTATCTAAATCCAAAGAAATGTTTGTTTGCAGTATTGGACGGAAAGCTTTTGGATCATATAATTTCTAAGAAAGGGATCTCAATAGACTAGACCCAGAAAATGATTAAAGCAATAGAACCTATTCCTTTACACCATAATAAAAAGGGCGTGCAATCTTTCATGAGGACTATAAACTTTGTGTGAAGGTTTGTGCCCGATTTTGCTCAGATAGTCAAACCTTTGCAACAAATGGTTAAGAAAAGTGCTCAATTTAAATAGACCAACTTAGAGAAAGGTGCATTCAACAATATTAAATCAGTGATATCTCATGTTCCCTCTCTCGAAAGTCCATATTTCGAGAAATAATTTATCTTATACACTTTTGCTTTAGACAACTCGTTAGCAGCAGTGCTTATGCAGAAAGAAGATGGGGGAGATGAGTACCCCATATCATTCATGAGCAATATAATACAAGGTGTTGAGTTTAAGTACCCCGATGTTGATAAACAAGCATATGCGGTGTTCAAGGATGTAAATCAATCCAAGCCATATATACTAAAGAACAAAACCAAGGTTATTGTACCGCACCTGGAAGTGCGAAATATTTTCGTACAAAAAGAGTTATGAGAAAGAAGAGGGAATTAGGTTACAGCCTTCCAAGAGTACAATTTGGAGTTTAAGCCAACAACTATCATAAAAAAAATGGGCTATACAAATTAATGAATGAAATCCAGCATAATGGAGAGACTGAATGGGAGAATGAGATGAAGCTGCACATGGTTGATGTATGTCCCATATTTACAACCCCATAATCTTGGTATCGAGACTTAGTTCACTATCTTCAACAAGTTTATTTTCCTAAACACTAGGACTCTAAGCAGAGAAGGGCCTTGCACTTAAAGTCTGCACCTTACCAAATAATCGACAGAGTGCTACTCAGAAAAAATTATGATGGATTTTTCCTCAGGTCTTTAGAATGAGAAGATGTAGCCGAAGTAGTTAAAGAATTGCATGAT
The DNA here is from genome assembly GCA_001517045.1 of Pseudotsuga menziesii. Taxonomy (NCBI): domain Eukaryota; kingdom Viridiplantae; phylum Streptophyta; class Pinopsida; order Pinales; family Pinaceae; genus Pseudotsuga; species Pseudotsuga menziesii. Next base: position 43,114 of record LPNX011105630.1, read on the forward strand.
GGCCCTCATGGAGGTAATTTTTTAGGAGATACTATAGCTCATAATATTTTAAGAAATGGATACTTTTGGCCAATGTTGTTCAAATATGCTCATTTCTATGTCAGAAAATGTGATACTTGCTAAAGGAGTGGTGTGAGACAAGCGAAAGTAGTCGGGCCATTAAAACCAATTATTATTTATGAACCATTCGAGTAATTGGGGATTGATATTATTGGAGAGATTAATCCAAATTCCTCATTATAGCACAAATATTTCCTCATAGAAACATATCACTTTATCAGATGGGTGGAATCCATTCCACTACAGAAAGTAAATGAAGATGCAGTTATGGATTTCTCGCAAGATCACTTCATGACCAGGTTTTGGGTTCCAATTTCCCTGGTTTTTGATAATGCATCTTATTTTTCATCTATTAGATTGACTTCAATTGCAATTGTAAATGAAAAAGGGATTAAGTTACATTATTATGCTAACTAATATCCACAAGGTAATGGGTTAAACGAATCTACAAATAAAAATATCAATTGGATTTTAAAGAAAATAGCCATAGATAATAAAAGAAGCTAGCACATCACTCTTCCAAAAGCACTTTGGGTTGATCGAGTCACACCCAATAACTCCTGAGGTGTGTCACCCTACACCTTAGTATATGGGAAGGAATCAATTCTTCCTCCTAATATTTTATTTCCTTCATCTCAGCTAGCCCAAGCGTCTAGAGGATCCAATAATCAAGTCTTACAATCCTGAATCAACACTCTACTAAAATTAGAAGAGTCTAGAGCCAAGTCCAAAGAGAGGTTTAAGCATAAACAAGAAATTGTGAAAATATGGTTTGACAAGCATAAGTCTGGGAAGAAGGAGTTTGAAGTAGGTGATTTGGTTCTAAAATGGGATCACTCACTTGATGAAAAGGGTAAACACACAATGTTTCAACATTTATGGATAGTTCCTTTCCAGATCACATAAAAGATAAGCCGCTCGACATAAAAGTTACAATATTTGCAGGGGTGGGAAGAGAACCTGCCAGTAAATGGTTTGGTTCTCAAATCTTATTTTTCTTAATGCTCTTTATTTTCTTTTCTATACATAAATAATTTTTTTTATTTTTGTTCTTGCTTTGTAGTTAGTTTTCCTTATTTTCATTTGTTTTCTTAAAGTTTGATTTACCTCAGTTTGTTTATTTGCTTTAGTTTTTCAGTTTTTTCAAATAAACCAGCACAACCTTTGGACATTTGGGGAACAATGGAATTTTGAGAAATCTACAATATTTTGATTTAAAAGTTTTTTATGAAATATCCATGTATCATCATTCAAATTATTTAAGTTGATAAACTATCTTAAGAGAGGTTACGAACACATTGAAGTCCTGTTTTAAACCCAATCAAATAACTAATGTTAGAAGAGTCTAGAATACTATTCTAGGGATCCATTCACTACACATTAAAATCTGTCCTAGGAAACTGACAGCAAAGGACCCACAAAGAGGAAGAAAATTGGATAGATGTATAGTATTGAAATGATCCCATGCCACAAATAAAATCCAAAAGGCTAAAGAGTCAAATCTCCTAGAAATAAACCATACATCAAAAACATACTGAATAAAATCAATATTGGACAAGGTTTATCGGAGGTTCTTCTTCGTCCGTGAGCTGAAAGAAAACTATCTCTAACACAAAAGGACACTGTGGATGGAAGAACCTAAGCCAAGTTTCAAATAAGAGAAGAAATTGGGTAAGACTCAAAAGTAAAAAAGTCCAAAAAGCATCAAAAAAATGAAAAAGGAATGGGAATGAGGAATAAAAAAAATGTCTATCCATACTCTGTTACGGTCATGTGGTGCTTGATAGAAGAAATCCAAATGCAGGAATAAATGAACTTCATATCTTCAACTCAGAAGAGTTATAAATACTTTAAAATCTTGGTTACCCTATCCTAGTGGACCATAATCAATGTTAAATTTATTAATCTTGCATTTCTAAAAGGTCTAGACATCTTAAAGAAATCTTAAAGTTTTGGAAAAGTTAATTTAAATGGAATACCGTGAAGCAGCTTTTGATTTTAAGAGTCATTTTTTCCATAAATCTATGTTCACCAACCAGTTGCCAATTGTTGCTGCTGCAACTATCCCAAAAAAAAAATTATATTTTTCTTGGGACCCCCTTGAAAATATTAGTTTTCCCTCTTAGGAACTTTGAGTCTTGAATTTGAACCTTTATGATTCCTTTCTATCATGGAAAAGTTTCAAAGTTTCTTTTCTTTCACTAAGGAAAAAATGGTCTTCTGATCTGCTATGGCAGATGATCTGTCCAATTTTGAGCCGCTACAGTGGGCAGATTCTTTGGTTTCAATTTGCAATAGCGCGCAACCTTTTGATATTGAATATTAGAAAGAATTTTGATTTTGTTGGCACCTGCTATGCTAGAGGGTTCTATAATTTGGAGCCACTATGGAGAAATGTTTTTGACTTTGAGCCGCAATAGCAGATGCATTTTATTTTTGGGTAACCCTCCATTTTATTTTCCGCTCCGGTGGGTGACTTTTGATTCGTTATTCAGAAAGGATTCCAATCGTTTCAGCCGCAACAACGTCTGTTCGTCAGTTTCAGAATCACTATGATGGTTGGATTTTATCTTTTTCTTTACTTTTTTTTATGAGAGCCTTTTATCCTAGGCTCAACAGCAGGTGGGATATCATTCTGAAGATCGAAGCTCTTTATGATTTGTTGCGCCCACTTTTCCGAAATATTTTTGCCACCTTTCCACAACAGTGGGTGTAGTCTCATCAATCGTCCTATCCTCTCCAAGTCACTTCGAAGGAAGGAATTTTTATTACTGATCCTTTACGACATAAACCTTCTTGATTTGTTGCTCGATACTTTTTGATCGTCGATCCGTAGCATAATTTGATCATGTTTTGAGTTTCAGCCGTTGTTGTGACTGTATTAAGAAGTACCAAGCTACCGTGTCGGGGCTCATTGCATGATAGCTTAGGTTTCATTGTCTGTTGCAATAGTTTTGGCACCAATTGTGTTTTACTGTGCACATGCAAAGTCAATGGCTTACCCACCACAAGTAAAGGTTTTTTTGCTGGCAGTTGTCTATTTATGCCCAAGGAATGGTGTTTTTACCATCGTTGTTGTGGTGAAGAATTGGAATTCTTGTGGCAATTTTACACCGTCTTAGAGCTCATGCGATTGGTGGAGTTGACCTGTGAATCCTACATGGAACATCCTTGCTTAGTACACCCAACTGTGCGTTCATTGCCAAGTAGGTTTTCAACCTTGTTTTTGTGGGTTTTGATGAGTTATTTGTTTTGGTAACTGTCATTGGTGGTTCTCCCATGAAAGGATGAAGAGGTTTGATCATGGGTTTGAAAAGGGGGGTTGTTTCCCTTTCATTTCAAGATTTTTGTTTCCTTTTAGGGTTAGAACCTGCTCTCACTACCATTCCAGTGCTCATATTCTCACCAGTTCTACCGTACGAGTTGCCTACATTCTACTAGGTTAGAACATTTATCTACATGCCTGAGTTTCTCGTAGGCATGTAGCAGGTTGAATTCTTACCTTTGGGAATTTTTAGGTTTCATTGGTCTCCTATCTCAAGAAAACCCCATAGTTTTAAGCACTACTTTTTTGGGCCTCGGGATGTTAAGCATGTAAGTTTGAGTCTAAGGCATCGCTGCTCTGTGCGTCGAAGAGTGGTTTTTGGGATATGACCCTATGGGGTCTGTGCATCAAAGTTATCGCAATGGTTAGGTCTTGTTTCTTTTCCAGGAGGACCAGAGGCCGAGGTTCACCTTGGCTGAAGCCATTGGCTTTTCTTGTTTGTTTCTCAGATCTGCATCATTGATTGTGAAAATGGCTGAGGATATGAGGGTAACAAAAAATGCTGATATTTGTGTTGAACAACTTACAATGCATATCATATTCAATTTCTTCTTTTATTATTATGATATAAATGCTAAAAATTGCTTTGGATTTGTTTGCAATCGATGCTTGCACCTGAGAGTATGATGAATAAAGGGAAGAAGAAGGCTAAAACTATCAACTATGATTCAGACAGTGATATTGCATAAGTTGAACCTAGGCCGAGGATTGAAATTATTTATGAGGATACCAAGGTAATAACTGGAGCTGATCTTGAGTTCAAATGGGGCCATATTTATCACTAGCTGTAGAAAATAAAATTTCGGAAGCAGGGTTGGAGGACCTAGCTCTACATGATAATGTGCTAAGATTTGGGATAACCAAAGTGACCACAAGACCTGAAATGTTCCCTTGTTCAGAAGCCATTGGATGTATTTTTCCTAGGGTAGACACAACAGGGATGTTGAAGAATTATACTGAGAATAAAGCTTTTGAATCTTTCTCCCCCGCATTTTTATCAGCAACTTAGAGCTTACGCGAAAAGGGAGTCAGCGTGACCACAGAATGGGTGAAAGGTTTGAAGTTTGATTACACTAGCCAGGCTAGGATGATGATGATTGATGGGGAAATTTTTTATAAACAAGCAGTCGGGAGAATACAAAACAACTCACCTAAAGACCCCATAGAGATTGATAGTGTTGTTTTTCAACAAGATTTATGGCAGAGCCGATGGGAGGTTCCATAAATTTGGATGGATTTCACTGATACCACATAGCTATGAAAGGAATAGTTTTCAACTAGGATGACATTATAGCCAAGAATTTTTCCACCACTATCAAGGCATCCCAAGAATATTTCACCTTAGAAAATATGAATTTTACATGCCTTCCTTTGTAGTAGACTGCATACTATACTGTCATCGGTTTGAAGGACTAAAGTGTACATGGAAGGGAGGGAATTCCCCCATATATACAACCTACCATATGTTGGGGTCTCCCAAGTATCATAATGGTTATCAAGTGATATGTGAGGAGTTATTGATGCCCTTGTACAAGTTGATCTTTCTAAAAGAATGTCTGTGCTTATCTGAAGGAGATTTAGAGTCTATTAGAGAATATGGGGATTAATTTTGCATAGAAAAAGGTATGTATTTAAGGATGTATGGGGGGACAAAATCTCCCTTATTACTACCTAAATACACAAGAGATTATATATCCCAAAAAGAAGCTATCAGACAACCCGTTCTGAATGGATTCGAAAGCCACCTATTCGATTTGAAGAAGGTTGTTTACCCACCCTTACCCTTCTATGTGGGTAGTTACAAGTTTACCAAGGTTAAGAGCACCCCTAAATTTATCAAGGAGCTTGAAAAATTTTATTTGGGGGGAAATTATTTTCATCAGAATGATTCTTAAGGAAAGGTTGTTGCCTATAAGGAAACACTCAAACTAAATTTTGAGTACACTGATTATATAGAAAAATAAGAAGACACGTATAGGAACATTTATAGCTTGACTGCTATGAAAAAGAAGCTGAAGCTTAAGACAATAGCCATTGGGGATAAAAGCAGTTGAAGCAACAACCTAGTATCAAAGAGTCAAGAAGAGGAAGCTTCTAAGAAATCAAAGGAAGATACTGCCCGAAGAATGGTAGATGGGGCTAGAAAGCTCTTAGCTGAGGAAAAACAATGAGAAGAAGAAGAAGTTTCTAGGGAGCGAAAGAGAAATAAAGATAAGTCCATCCAAGAAAATATGGCTGAGTTCGAAAAGGCCATAGATCAATAAGATTTGAATCCAGGACTAGAGGGACAAGACACAAAATACTACACCAAATAACAAAGTAAGAAAGATGAAGAATATCTAGCCAGTGAAGACGAAGAGGAGAGCTCTTCCGGAGATAACCTAGAAGACCCCCCATCCACTTCAGGAACCATACCTATAGGAGGAAATATTTCCGATGGTTTAAATGGGATTAGTACCATTCAACCCATCCAAAAAGTATGATGTGGCATGTCTAGAGGACCTAAAGTTCGATCCCAAAATGAAGTAAATCATTTGGAGAATAGAAAAGAATCTCAAAATGGGAGACCGACCCCCGGTCACGAAAATCACAGAGAGAACATTTGTGAAAAATGTTGAAGATAATCTGAAGCAAATGGCTTCCATGGACATTACATTTGCATATCCAAATGCTCACAATATTATTAAACTCGTATATACCCTTGAGGAGTTCAAGAGAAAAATGGTCAAGATGAAAGTAGTTTTGAGGAAAGATGAAAGAGTCTGCAGAGAATTGAAGAGAAAGTATGAAGATAGTCTCTCAGACTACGAAAAGTTGGATCAAGATTAGCAAGTTCTAGGAGAAGAACGAGACACTTTGAAGCAGTCCAACATGAACCTGATTAAGGAAAAATGGGAGTTGGAAAATAAAATGACATGGATGGAAACAACCAAGTGGTCCTCTGTGAATACACCAGTGTAATATTCTGAGAGAATACAACTTTAATACTAACTGATAGGTTTTGGTTGTAATGCTTCCGAGAAGTTGGTAGAGGTAGTCAAGAAAACTAAGGACCAATGCATGGAGTTTTGTGAGAAGGTACTTACAAATAACAATAGGTGCCAAACATCCTCCAAGAAAAGGTTAGATGATATTCCTTCACATAAAAAACATTTGAAACAATTTCATCCTAGATTGCAGGATTATGAGTTGGGCATACAACTTATTAAAATCTTGGAAAAAAAGATGCTCAAAATTGTAATTGCTCAAGCAATAGTAAACAATTGTTAGTTGGAAGATCATCTCTATGTACTTCCAGCTAGAATGTCTAACATAAAGGCCCAGGCTTCAAAGCACGAAGTCACCATCAGGTTTTTGGAGCCATCAAAATTTGAGAAAATAGTTACGGATGCTATGGCATGGAAGCAATTTGTTGATGAATTAGTCGGGTCCACTTGAAGTGTTTTGTCTTATTGACACATGGGAAACCTATTTTTGAACATTTATATTTTGTCTTAATTAGCAAGCAAACTAGATGACCAATCCTTTTGTAACCAAATTATAAAGGAATCCCAAAGGTTAGGGAGATCAAAGGTCATTTGGAAATTTATAAGTATAGGTAAAATCGAACGAGAAAGGACCTTTTTATGCTCTCTTATGTGAAAGGATTTGTGTAAGAAGAACTATTTCTTTCTCAAATAAAGAAGGACTGATTTTTTCTGCTGGGGAAGGAGTTCTTCAAGTTTCAAATGCATGTTGCGTGGATGGTTGAATGTAGAATTATTTCTGTTTTATGTTATTCTACAAACCTATGAGATAGTTCTGACTTCTAAATGACTTCTATGTTAGGAATGATTTCCTATGATTTGATGAAGCTTATGCATCAAATTGAGTAATGAATTTTTTAATCAACGTTGATCTATCTCTATGTTTATCTTTCTACTGTATTCATGTGTTTTGAATTATATCAGCTACCTATAATATCCTTTATGCGTATTTTATAGTAAATTACTAGCATAAATAATAATATTGCTCCCGAGGGATAGGTTAGTTAGTATTAGATAGGTTTAGCTTAGTTATTATTTTCTTTATATGATTCATGAACGAAGGAGATAGGACAGGAGGTAAGAACCTACACATCACATTGTGAACCCTTTGTTTCCTACTCAGTTTCATTTAATTTTAGGCACTTGCATATCATTCTTAAAAAAACAAAAAAAAAACACATAAACGATGGATCGGGCCACAACTGGTAAAGCAGATTTTAACTGTTACTTAACTCTATGGTAGCCATACTGTTAACTAAACGGATTCCCCATACCAAACAATAAGTGAACTAATTGGGAGTGTCTATTGTGGACAATCCCTACTATCGGTACCTGATATTTTCCATCCTCAATAGTTTTGGCACTAGAAGGAGGGAGACCAATGCATGGATGGCCAGGAAATCCGTTTCCTCGAGAACATTCTACCAATGATAGTTTTCAAACTAATTTTCCCAAAAGACCAAGACCTGAAGGAAAAGTTAAACCTGATTCAGATGATATAGAGTATCACTATCCTTTTTTTAATGAAGTAATAGATAAATTGAGAAGAATCATAAGATCATATGCAAATAAGCTAGGAGGATTTCCAGATATTCCTTCCCTACCTAGAATAAAAGTTGACAAGAAAGAGTGCCCTTACATAGAGGACTCTCTGCTGGTCAGAGATTTTGAGGAGTTGGTAGATTTAACCTTGCAAGATATTGATCAAACCCTTGACCAGTTGGGACCTGATTCACCTACTTGAACTCCTTTCCAATATCCACCCCAGTCTCCTAAACTGATCATGGCCAGGAATGTACCTCCAAACCCTAATGAAAATCAGGCCAATCCACCTGCACCTACTTGGAGGGATAGAACACCACTGAACTTAGCTCCTCCAGTGCATTCCTTGCAACATAATTATGAAAAGGCACTGCCTAGATGTGACTCAGGGGAAGGCATATCTGTGGTCGATCATCTACAAAGTTTTTTTATTGTTTTGGAAGCACTAGGAGTTGAACATGAGGATGTAGTTTGTAGTATTTTCCCTCATACTCTCAAAGCAAAAGCAACATCCTAGTATTTTGTCTTACAAGATAGTTCAATCACTGATTGGGACACTTTGAAAGAATTTTTAAATGCAAGTTTTGTAGGCAAAGGACCACTGCTGCTTTAATGAAATAACTATTGGCTCTAAAAAAGGAAAATAAAGAAAAGGTCCAAGACATTACTCATAAGTTTTCTACTCACTTAAAAACTTTTAATGCATCCATAATACCTGCTGAGGAAACTTTAATCGAATATTACACATCGTCTCTTGGTGTGGAGATGGCCATATTTGCTAAAATATCAGTTAAAGCCACCTTGGCTACAACATATGAAGATGCTAAGAAGATCGAGGATAAGATATAAAGCATAAAAAAGTATCCAGTGAAGACAAAAGCAAAGACCTTCAATAATAAGAAGCCTCTATTTTTATCCAGACCCAAGGAAGAAAGATCACATGAATTGGAGGGAGTAGTCAAGATGGTCTAGAAATTATCTAATAAGATTGTTGATATGGAAATGGAGAGGGAAGCCAAGAAGAAATTCAAGCCCTATTATAAGAGAAGAGACAAATGTGGTCCCTATCAACCTCCTACAAATAGTCCTTCTGTCATGAATCTCACTAAAGTTGGGATGGATAACTTCTACACTTTCCATCAACAGCCTCACTGTGAGAAAAATTACCCATAGTGGATTATTTCTATGACTTTAGTTATGAATCAGTTACTTGATTCCAAGTTAACTGAGCCTATGGATGAGGAAGAAAAATTGCATGAATCAGAGGAGGCACTGAAAGAAACTACCATGGTATTGTGGGATTGTGCACCTATGCTTGGTTTAGAAGAAGAAGAACCTAATCAAGAGATACAATTGTTGGATGTTAATTTCACAACCAGGAGCAAGGGTCCAATAATTGAAGATAACACATTGCTACCCAAGATTTAAAGAATTCAGTAAAACTTGAAGAAGGTCAGGAATAACACTTAGACCCAACTCATACCTGATTTGCTCATAACAAGGAGAATACTCCAATGATCAGTAATCCTGTAAAAGGAGGCTAAAAGAAAAGTAGAAGGTGTGAAGAAAAACTTAATAGACTGTGAGATGGGGTATGATATAATAGAAGGCATCAAGAAGACCAATGCTAATATTTCTTTGTTTGAGATGTGTAGTTTACCCCAGGAGAAGAAGAAAGTTTTGGAAGCATTAAACCCACCAAACAGTAAACCCCAAGAAAACATTCACTTGGAAGAAGAAATCAGCGAAGCTAGTATTGGGGAAAAGTCTAAGTCCAGAACTTTACCTTTTCTACTTACATTTGAAATTTTCAATTATAATGTGCACAACTATTTGGTTGATTCAGGAACATCGACGAATGTTATGCCTTTGTCAGTGTACAAAAGGATATATGGCCAAACTAAGCCATCTAATGGCAAGATAATACAGTTTGAAAGAACAACAGTGAAATTGATAGGAGAGATGGAAGACGTGCTGATACGTTTATCTGAAAATGAGAGAGTGTGTCAGCTCATAGACATCATGGTGGATGTCATACTAGCAGCTTATGGATTAATCTTGAGTTGAGACTAGTCTGTGAAACTAGATGGATATTTTGCAACTGATTGGTCTCATTTATGGTTTCCCTATCAAGGATGCCAAAATTAGATTAAAGTAATGAGAGAGCCGCATATGAGACACAACGTGACTCAACTAGAAGGCAAGAATGAACCGATAAATTTTTTATACCCTGTGTTGGGAAATTATTTCATTGAGCTAGAACCAAGAAATTACCAAGCTGAAGAAGCTAATAATAGATCATATACAAAAACTGATTTCCTTCAGCTTTTGCGAGCTGATAAAGGTTACCGTAATATAGTTAGTCTATTTTCAGAGGTAGGAAGTAGCAATAGCTTAGTAGATTTATCAGATAAGTTTTGGGTACTGTATTTTGATGGTTCAAAAACATAGGAAGGCTTAGTAGCTGGTTGTATCGTGAAGGATCTAGTAAAAATAAATATTTTCTTTCATGTAGATTAGAATTTTAATGTACAATTAATACAACCGAATACGAAGCGTTAATACAAGGATTAAAAAAGGAAATTCAATTCAAGGTTAAGAATTTAAAAGTCTATGGATATTTTGAAATTATTGTAAAACAAGTCCGAAATACAATCCATTATTTATCTCCACATCTAAAAGGTTATCAAAGCAAAATCTAGGATTTTCTAGTAAATTTTGATGCATTTAATATAATTTCGATTCCTACGCTAAAAATGTAGCGGCTGATTTATTAGCTACATCAGCCTCGAGGCTTGTTTCAGCAAATAATCAATGTTCGATTGAATTTATTTTCAGGCCTATTGTACCAGATAATATCATGAATCTAAGACTGTTCGATGACAACCCGCAGATCCCAGAATTACTGACAAATGAAGAGAGTTTCAACGGAGCAGTAATTGATGAAGAAGAACATCAAGCGAACCTTCGTAGTGGAAATTTTAAGCCGAAAGGACTTAGGACATTGGAAGGGGTGTTTGATCCAAACAAAAAATTTAAAAGATAGGCTAACGTCAAAACAAATAGCTCATCTATGCAATTTGAGCCAGTAAATGTGGGATCAGAGGCTGAGCCTAAATATGTAAACTTGGGAAAGTGCTGCTCACCTGGAGAAAGGCACAAATTCGTAAATTTTTTTAAGCAGTACAAAGACATTTTTTCCATGACATATGAATATCTCAAGACATAGGACACTCGAATTATACATCATGTTGTTTCTATCAAAGCAAGGTTAAAGCCATATCAGTAACCATTAAGAAAGATGCACCCGAAGCTAGAACCTTTGATTCAAAGCGAAGTGAAGAAGCTGCTTGATGCAAGAATTATCTTTAAATTCAAACATTCAGAATGGGTTTCAAACTTAGTGCCAATAAGGAAAGAGGCTGGTGTGATTACACTTTGTGTGGACTTTAGAAACTTGAATCATGCCTCTGATAAAGATAGCTACCTAGTCCTACCCATGGAACAAATTTTATAGATGGTCTCTCGATCAGAATTAATTTCTCTGCTAGATGGTTTCTCAGTCTACAACCAAGTATTGATAGCCGAAGAAGATAGATTAAAGACTACATATAGAACTAAGTGGGGGACTTTTGCATATAGGAGGATGCCCTTTGGAATTATGAATGTCGGAGCAACATTACAGAGGGCCACGGATATAGCTTTCCACGGGCTGATTGGCTGAAGCGTGGTAGTGTATTTGGGTGAAGTTATAGTTTATTCCAAGAAAAGAGAAGAACACATGTTTCATTTAAAGAAAATCTTTGAACGCTGTTGGAAATGCGGCATCTCTATAAATCCAAAGAAATGTGTGTTTGTTGTATTGGACGAAAATATTTTGGTTCATATAATTTCTAAGAAAGGGATCTCAATAGAGCCAGAAAGGATTAAAGCAATAGAACAGATCTCTTTACCCTATAATAAAAAGGGCATACAATATTTCATGGGGAATATAAAATTTGTGCGAAGGTTTGTGCCTGATTTTTCTCAGATAGTCAAACCTTTGCAGCAAATGGTTAAGAAAAGTGCTCAATTTAAATGGATCGACTTAGAGAAAGGTGCATTCGACAACATTAAAGTAGCGATAGCCCATGCTCCCTCTCTCAAAAGTCCAAATTTTGAGAAAGATTTTATCTTATACACTTTTTCTTTAGACAACTCGTTTGCAGCAGTGCTTACAAAGAAAGAATAAGGGGGAGACGAGTATGCCATATCATTCATGATCACTAGAATACAAGGTGTTGAGTTGAAGTACCATGCTGTTGATAAAAAATAATATATGGTGTTCAAGGTAGTAAATCAATTATGGACATATATACTAAAGAATAGAACCAAGGTTATTGTACTGCACCTGGCAATCCGAAATATTTTCATACAAAAAGAGTTAGGAGGAAGAAGAGGGATATGGGTTATAGCCTTGCAAGAGTATGATTTGGAGTTTAAGCCAGCAACTATCGTTAAAGGATAGGGGCTGTGGAAATTAATAGCTGAAAGCCAGCATAATGGAGAGAATGAATGGGAGACTGAGACAGAGTTGCACATGGTTTATGTATGTCCCATATTTACAACCCCAAAATATTGGTATCGCGACTTAGTTCACTATCTTCAACAAGGTTATTTTCCCGAACATTGGGACTCCAAGAAGAGAAGGGCCTTACGCTTAAAGTACGCATCTTACCAAATAATCGACGAAGTGTTGTTCAGAAAAAATTATGATGGAGTTTTCCTCAGGTGTTTAGAATGAGAAGATGCAGCCAAAATAGTTAAAGAATTACATGATGGCCCTCCTGGAGGTTATTTTTCAGGAGATACTACAGATCATAAGATTTTAAGAGCTCAATAATATAGAACAACGTTGTTCAAAGATGCCCACGCCTATGTCAGAAGATGTGATACTTGCAAAAGGAGTGGTTGGGAGACAAGCGAAAGCAACCGGGCCATTAAAACCAGATATTATTTTTGAACCATTTGAGCAATAAGGGATTGATATTATTGGAGATGTTACTCCAAATTCCTCATTATAACACAAATATATGCTCGCAGAGATAGATTACTTTACCATATGGGTGGAATCCATTCCACTACGGAAAGTAAATGAAGATGCAGTTATGTATTTCTTGCAATATCACATCATGACTAGGTTTGGGGTTCGAATTTCCCTAGTTTTTGGTAATGCATCTTATTTTTCATCTATTACATTGAATCCATTTGCAAATGAGAAGGGGATTAAGTTACATTATTCTGCTAACTACTATCCACAAGGTAATATGTTAGCCACATCTACAAATAAAAATCTCATTAGGATTTTAAAGAAAACAATCATAGAGAATCAAAGAAGCTAGCACATTGCTCTTCCAAATTCACTTTGGGATAATCGCGTCACACCCAAGAACTCCTTAGGTGTATCACCCTACACCTTAGTCTATGGGAAGGAAGGAATTCTGCCTCCTAATATTTTATTTCCTTCATCTCAACTAGCCCAAGCGTCTAGAGGATCCAATAGTGAAGTCTTACAAGCCCAAATGAACACTCTACTAAAATTAGAAGAGTATAGAGTGAAGTCCAAGGAGAGGTTTAAGAATCAACAAGAAATTGTGGAAAGATGGTTTGATGAGCATAAGTCCGTGAAGAATGAGTTTTAAGTGGGTGATTTGGTTCTGAAATGGGATCACCCACATGATGAAAAGGGTAAACACACTAAGTTTCAACATTTATGGATAGGCCCTTTCTAGATTGCAGAAAAGATAAGCCCCTCAACATACAAGTTACAAGATTTGCAGGGGTGGGAAGAGAACCTACCAGTTAATGGTTTGGTTCTCAAATCTTCTTTTTCTTAATGCTCTTGATGTTTTTTTTGTACATAAATAAATATTTTGATTTTTTTTTTGCTTTGTAGTTAGTTTTCTTTATTTGCATTTTTTTTGTCTTAGAGTTTGATTTACCTCAGTTTGTTTATTTTCTTTATTTTTTTAGTTTTTTCAAATAAACGAGCACAACCTTTTGATATTTGGGGAACATTGGAATTTCGAGAAATCTGCAATATTTTGATTTAAAAGTTGTTTATTAAATATGCATGTATCATCATTCAAATTCTTTAAGTTGATAGACTATATGAAGAGAGGTTATGAACACATTGAATTCCTAATTTAAACCCAATCAAAAAACTAAGGTTAGAAGAAACTAGAATACTATTCTGGGGCTCCATTCACTACACATTAAAATCTGTCCTAGGAAGTTGAGAACAAAGGACCCACAGAGAGGAAGCAAATTGGACAGATGTATAGTATTTTAATGATCCCATGACACAAATTATATCCAAAAGGTTAAAGAGTCAAATATCCCAGAAATAAATCATACTTCAAATACATCCTGCATAAAATCAGTATTGGACAAGATTGCTTAGAGGTTCTTCTCCATCCTTGAGAGGAAACAAAACTATCTCTCACACAAAAGGACACTGTGGATGGAATAACCTAATCCAAGTTTCAAATTAGAGAAGCAATCAGGGAAGAATCAAAAGGACAAAAGTCCAAAAATCATCAAAAGAATGCAAAAGGCATGGGAATGTGGAACAAACGAATATATTTGTCAATACTCTGTTAGGATCCTCTAGTGTTTGAGCTAGAAGAAATCCAAAGGCAGGAATAAATGAACTTCATATCTTGGCCTCATAAGAGTTATCAACACTTTGAAATCCTGGTTACCCTATCCTAGTGGACCATAATCAATGTTCAAGTTCTTAATCTTGCATTTCTAAAAGGTCTGGACATCTTAAAGAAATCTTGAATTTTGGGAAAAGTTGATTTAAACAGGATACCATGAAGTAGCTTTTGATTTTAAAAGTCATTTTTTCCAGAGATATGTGTTCACCAGCCAGTCGCCAATTGTTGCTGCCGGAACTATCCCCAAAAAACAAAATATATATATATACATATATATTTTTAGGACCCCCTTAAAAATCTTAGTTTTACCTCTTAGGGACTTTGAGTTTTGAAGTTCAACCTTTATGATTCCTTTCTTTCATGGAAAATTTCTAAAGTTTATTTTCTTTCACTAAGGCAAAAATGGTCTTCTAATCTGCTATGGCAGATGATCTATCAAATTTTGAGATGTTGTAGTGAGCATACTCTTTGGTTTCAAGCCGCAATGGTGGGTGACCTTTTGATATTGAATATCAAAAACACGTTCGATTCTATTGGCACCTGCTACGGCGGAGGGTTCTTGAATTTTGAGCCACTATGGCGGAAGGTTTTTGAATTTGAGCCGCAATAGTGGATGCATTTTATTTTTGGGTAACCTTTTGTTTTCTTTCCCGCTATGACATGTGACTTTTGATTCATTATTTAGAANGGTTTTGAATTTGAGCCGCAATAGTGGATGCATTTTATTTTTGGGTAACCTTTTGTTTTCTTTCCCGCTATGACATGTGACTTTTGATTCATTATTTAGAAAGGAAACCGATCTTTTAGGCCGCAATGGCAGATGTTTGTCAATTTTTGAACCGCTATGGAGACTGGCTTTTATCTTTTCCTTTCGCTTATTTTTTTATGAGAGCCTTGCCACAACGGTGGGCATTTTGTTTTTCTCCTAGCCACAATGGTGGGTGGGATATCATTTTGAAGATCAGAGCTCCTTTTGATTTGTTTCACCTGGTTCTTCAAAATATTTTCAGCACCTTGCCGCAATGGTGGTTTTAGTTTCTCCGATCATCTGATCCTCTCCAAGCTGCTTCGACGGAAGGACTTTTTATTGCCGAGCCGCTACGGCGGTAGCCTTCTTTATTTGTTTCTCGATACTTGTTGACCTCCAAGCCGCAACATAAGTTGATTGCATTTAGATTTTAAGCCGTTGTTGCAGCTGTATTAAGAAGTAGAAAGCCGTCGTGTTGGGGCTAATTACATGATGTCTTAGGTTTCATTGGCCACTGTGATAGGTTTGGAGTCAACTGCGTTTTACCTCCCACGTGAAAAGTCAATTGCTTACTCACAATGAATAAAGGTTTTTTTGCCAACAATTGTCTATATATTGTTAAAATAATCAACCCATAGTTACCTACCTTAGACATTAATTAAATCATTTTTGTCTTATTACCTAGTCTCCTAGATTCCACTCTATGCTAGTTTCCTTCTACATGACTTAGAAATCAACACTTTCTAAAAATTTGTCATGGAGCACTTTGGAAACCTCTTGGAAACCATATTTATCATTTCTACTTTATTCTAGATCCTTCAAAGTGCATATCTTCTTTTTCTGAAAAGATGCATGTTTTATTGACAATGAAGGAAAAAGGAAAAGCTAGACTAGGTGTAGTTGACTTGTTTTTTGCACACATCATCCTCCCTCATTTTATACTAATAAAATAATATATGAGTTGTATTTCCACCCCTCATTATATTTCCTACTTTACTTATCCAATTTGTGATAATCTTAGTGGATTTGGAAACTTCTTTATGCACCTATGGGGGATTTGACTAGATTTAGCAAGCCTACTTTTTGACCTTTTCGAAAGGAATCCTTATGCATTCAAATATCTCACATAATTATATATTTTAGCAGCATATTACTTCACAAATTTGGCTAATGTACACTTATTCAATATCTATTAGTGTTACGCTCCAATTTCAGTCTCCTTTGATGTTAATTTTGCATGTTTGATTAGCAATTTTGTGTGTAATTGTTCTATCTCTTGGGTTGAATTTCCACATTGTATCAGAGCCTTTTTAGATTGATTTATCTCCTTCCATATTGCTATTGTAGGTTTGACATCCTGACTGGGAGCATATTTTGTTGACTGAAGGGCACAATTTCTGAGCTATGGACCAGTCTCAGAAGATCTTCTTGAATCCATTCAATTTATTTGAGTGGAAAGTTGAGATGGAGATGTTGTTGAGAGAGAAATTTCTCTATAGGGTTCCTATGGAAACTATGGTAGATCCCAATGTAGCTGTAGAGAAAATCAAATGGCACAACAGGAGGGATGAGGCCTATGGTCTTTTGTGTCTGAGCATTTCAAGAGACCTCCTTTTCCATCCTGATGGATTGAAATCACTGAATGAAGTTTGGGATAATATTGTAGAGATTTTTGGTAAGATATATGGGATGAGAGGAAATCAAAATGAGAATGAGCTGATCTCCTTGAGTCCCAGTAGATTTGAATCCTTGCAACTCTATTTTTCCAAGTTTAAAGCCCTTGGTTTGCAGCTAAAATAATGTGGGATCCAAAAGAAGGAAGAGAAACTAGTTTTGGACATACTATAAAATCTTGGCCCTGATTATTCAGTGTTTATTTTTACCTTCCATGCCACCAACTTGATAGCTCGAGCTTGGAATATGCCTAAGCTTGAAAAGTTCATGGAATCCCTCACATAAGAACAAGATAAGTTGGTGATGATGGGCACCATCAAACCTTCCAAAGGCCAAGGTTTGGTTGCTGGAGATTCAAGGGTGGATTCAAAAAGAAAGAAAAAAGTTAAAAATCCACCTGAGCAAAAGAGAGACAAGAACAAATCTCAAGAGGATACCCAGGGTTCCAAGAAGAACTTCCAGAAGAAAAAGAACAATGGAGAAATGAGCAAGTGTGCATACTACAACAAGGGATATCATCCTGAGATCTCTTGTATAAATAAGGAAATCAACATATTGGCCCAACTCCTGGAGAAGAATAACATCTCCCTTCCTTACTGCTCAAAGAAGAGGGAAGGAGGATCAAATTCAGAGGATAGAGAGAGAGTACATTCCTTGGTTGCTAGCACATAAAGCTCACCTAGCTTCATCATAGACTCTAGAGCTTCTACACATATGGTTTCGACAAAAGAGGCATTATCCTCTCTTGACATGTTGAAAGGTCCACCAATATTTTCAGGAGATGACTCTCTCACTGACAATTTGGGGTAAGGAAGGATTGATATTGAGCATGGTAAGTTCAATAATGTTTTGTATGTTCCAGGTCTTACCTCTAATCTCTTGTCAGTGTATCAGATGACTCACACTGGGTCTCCAAATAAGGTCATATTCTCCCCTGATGATGTTGAAATCACTAAGATTTCGAATGGTAAAGTCATAGCAAAAGGTGTTGTTGATCACACTTCAACGGTATACATATTTTCCCATTTTCTACCCTACTCAAACCCCTCTGCTTTTTTGATTCATGCAAATAACACAAGTAAGATTTGGCATGAAATATTTGGCCATATTAACTACAACTATATTTCTGATTTGAGTGAAAACAATATGGTAATAAGGTTACCAAAGATCAATTTTTCCAAATGTGTCTATCAAGGTTGTATGTTAGGAAAACACCCAGAGCACAAATTTGAGAGAGCTAGTAATGAGAGAACCTATGCACCTCTTGATTTGATACATACTGACATTTATGGTCCATTTCCTCATATGTCATGCGTCAATCGAAATATGCACTGACCTTAATAGATTTTTTTTCCAAGTATTGTTGGGTTTACTTCCTGAAGCATAAGTCTAAAGTTTTTAACCTCTTCAAAGTCTTTAAGCCTTGGTTGAAAACCAGTCTAGGAGGAAACTCAAGATCCTCAGATATGACAATGGTGGTGAGTATTTCAAGTCTGGTTTCATTCAATATTGTAAATACGTAGGTATTCAGATGCACCTTTTGATCCCTTACACACCACAACAAAATGGTGTTGCTGAGAGAAAGAACGGGTCACTAAAGGAGATGGCAACCTGGATGATGGATGCTAATACTTTGCCACCAATGTTTTGGGACGAGGCTATAAAATGTGAATCCTAAATCCAAAATAGGGTTCCTCATAAATAGCTTGATGGTATGACTCCTTTAGAATCTTGGAGTGTACACAAGCCATATGTGACCCATTTCAATATTTTTGGCTCAAAGGCTTGGGCTAGAATTCCAACTGAAAATATAAAGGCTTTGCAGCCCCAAAGCTAAGAGTGCCTATTTGTTGGGTATTCTAAAGATTCAAAAGGGTACAATCTGATCAACTTGAGCACTAACAAATCTTTCATTGAAAGAAGTGTTCAGTTCCAAGAAAAGCCTTTAGTAGCAGTTGAAGTTGGAGAGTCTTCCTCACAACCAGATCCATTGATTGTAAGTGGAGAGACTAATGAGTTTGCTGATTCTGATATGTCTGATAATGATGATTTGATTGCATATCCTAATAGTCCTACAAGACAAACATGGGAAGAAAATATCATTCGTGCTACTGGGGAACTAGCCAGAAATCCTAGTGACACTAGGAGGACTAGATCTCAGTTTGAGAGTGCCCTTTGTATGAAAGATCCTTTATTTGATGATAAGTGATATCTAATTGTTGAATCAGATCCATATACATATGAATATGCAGCACATTTTCCAATATGGAAAACATCCATGAAAGAAGAATCCAGCTCGCTCCAGAAGAACAACACTTGGGAATTGGTTGATCTTCCCCAAGGGAGGAAGCTAGTTCAATGTAAGTGGGTTTTCAAGACTAAGTTTTCTGCTGATGGTTCACTTTTGATATATAAGGAAATATTGGTAGCTAAGGTCTACTCAAAATTACATGGTATTGACTACAATGAAACCTTTGCACCAGTGGCAAAGATGGACTCCATAATGCTAGCTTTAGCCATTGTAGCTTCGAAGCAGTGGGAGGTACATCACATGGATGTGAAGTGTGATTTCCTAAATGGAGATCTCACTAAAGAGATTTACATGAAGCAACCTGAAGGGTTTGTTTCCAATCCATCTTTAGTGTGCAGGTTAAAGAAATAATTGTATGGGCTCAAGCAAGCTCCCAGGGCTTAGTATGCCAAGATTGATGGCTTTCTACTGTCATTGAGTTTTGTTCGATGCAAGTCTAATCCTAATGTTTATTTGAGGATTATTTTCTTGTATGTGGATGACCTTCTTATTACAGTAAGTTCAAAGAAAGAGATTTCCTCCTTGAAGGAACCATGCATTTTCTATGACAGATTTGGGACCGTTGAGCAAATTTTTGGGTCTCAAAATTGCTCAATCCCAACATGGAATAAAAGTACATCAGGATAGGTATGCCTTAGATGTCCTGAACAAGTTCAGCATGAAATATTGCAAGCCACGCAAGACTCCTTTCCTTTTAGGATTTAAGCCTGAAGAAGCAGGTTCCTCTCCTATGGTAAATAATACACTATATAGGCAGTTGATTGGGTGTTTTCTTTATCTTACACACACTCGAACTGATCTATATTATAAAATTAGTGTGGATTGAAGATAAATGGACCAACCTCATGAGATCCAATGGAGATTAGCCAAAAGGATCCTAAACTATGTTCAAGGAACAAGAACTCATGGGATCTTCTACAAAGAAAAATCTGATCTTGATTTGATTGGATTTACTGATAGTGATTGGGAAGGTGACAACACAGATCGAAAGTCAACATAAGGATATGTGTTCATGCTTATAGAAGTACCAATCATCTGGTCAAGCAAGAAGTAGAGTGCCATACCACTCTCATATACAGAAGCAGAGTATAGAGGAGTTGTAAATGCATCAACTCAATGTTTGTTATTGCATGGAATACTTGGGGACTGTGGCTTGGAATCAGAGTTTTCAACTATTATCTATTGTAATAATTAGAGAAACATTCAAATATGAAATGATCTAGTTCAAATATAGTGAACCAAACACATTGACATCCATATGCACTACATCAGACAGCTTGTGCATGATGGTACCATTCATCTACTCTTTTGTGCATCTTCAGAACAAGTAGCAAACATCTTCACCAAAGTTTTTTTTGAGAAGAAATTCAGAAATATCAAATCATTGGTGGGGATTTCTAATCATGTTTTAAAGCATGATTGATGAAAATATTTCCAAATTTTGTTTTCCTATCAATGTTTAAGGGAGGATTTTCCCATTGGCTTTTTTCCTCTTTCCTTGGTTATATGGACAAACAATATGTAAAGGGTGACTAAGCCTTGTTGCTAGGCCCTACAGTTTTCTAATATTTACTCATAAATTAATGCTTAAGGGGGGGTGTTAGAATAATCAACTTATAGTTACCTACCTTATACATTAATTAAATAATTCATGTCTTATTACCTAGTCTCTTAGACTCCACTCTATGCTAGTTGCCTTCTACATGACTTAGAAGTCAACACTTGCTAAAACTGAGTCATGGAGAGCTTGGGAAACCTCTTGGAAACAATATTTATCATGTATTCTTTATTCTAGATTCTCCAAAGTGCATATCTACATTTTTTAAAAAGATGCCTATTTTATTGAGAATTAAGGCAAAAGGAAAAGCTAGACTAGGTGTAGTTGACTTGTCTTTTTCCCACACCATCCTCCATCCTTTTCTCCTAATAAAAGAATGTATGATTTGTATTTCCATCACTCATTAGATTTCCTATGTGACTTAGCCAATTTGTGAGCATATTAGTGGATTTGGAAACTACATTATGCAACTATGGGGGATTTGACTAGATTTAGTAAGCCTACTTTTTTACCTTTTCGAATGGCATCCTTATGCGTTCAAATATCTCATGTAATTATATATTGTAGAAGCCTATTACTTCACAAAGTTTCCTATTCTACACTTATTCAATACATATTAGTGTTATGCTCCAATTTCAGTCTCCTTTGATGTTAATTTTGCAGGTTTGACTAGAAATTTTGTGAGTGTAATTGTTATATCTCTTGGGATCAATTTCCACATACGTTCCCAAGGAATAGTGTTATTACCATTGTTGTTATGATGATGAATTGGAAGTCTTGTGGTAATTCTACCCCGTCTTGGAGCTCATGCGATTGGTGTAGTTGACCTACGATTCCTACGTGGAACATCCTCACTGTGTACACCCAACTATGCGTTCACTGCTAGGTAGGTTTTCAACATTATTTTTGTCAGTTTTGATGAGTTATTTGTTTGGGTATTTTTCATTGGTGGTTCTCCCATGAAAGGCTAAATAGGTTTTATCGTGGGTTTTAAAAGGGAGGTTGTTTCCCTTTCATTCCAGGATTGTCGTTTCCTTTTAGGGTTATACCCCGCTCTCACCACCATTTATATGTTTGTATTATCACTAGTTCAACAGTAGGAATTGCTTGCAATCTACTAGGTTAGGACGTTTATCTGCGTGCCCAAGCTTCTCACCTGCATGGAGCAGGTTGAATGCTTTCCTTCAGGAATTTTTAGGTTTAATTGGTCTCCTATCTCAAGAAAACGTCATATGTTTAAGCACTACATTTTTGGTTCATGGGATTTTAAACATGTAAATTTGATTCTAGGGCATTGCTTATCTATGCGTCAAAGAGTAGTTTTTGGGCCATGACCCTGTGGGGTCTGTCCGTCGAAGTGCTCGCAGTGGTTAGCTCTTGCTTCTTTTGCAAGGGGAGAAGAGGTCGAGTTTCACCTTGGCAGGATCGATTTCATTTTTTTTGTTTGTTTCTTGTTGAAATTGAACCCAAGATATAGAACAATTATACTCACAAAATTGATAATCAAACATGCAAAATTAACACCAAAGGAGACTGAAATTGGAGCATAACACTTATCTGTATTCAATAAGTGTACAATAGACAAACTTATGAAGTAATAGGATTCTACAATATATAATTACATGAGAGATTCAAATTCATAAGGATTCCATTCGAAATGGTTAAAAAGTAGGCTTACTAAATCTAGTCAAATCCCTCATAGGTGCATAAAGAATTTTCCAAATCTATCAAGATGCTCACGAATTCGCTAAGTCAAGTAGGAAAGATAATAAGGGATGGAAAGACAACTCATACATGTTTTTATTAGGATAAAAGGAGGAGGAGGATGTGGGAAAAAAACAAGTCAACTACACCTAATCTAGCTTTTCCTTTTGCCTTAAATCTCAGAAAACAAGTAGCTTTTCAGAAAAAAAGAAGATATGTGCTTTGGAGGATCTAGAATAAATCATACATGATAAATTGGGTTCCCAGGATGTTTCCCCATTGCTCAATGACTTAGTTTTAGCATGTGTTCACTTCTAGTACTTGTAGAAGGTAACTAACATAGAGTGGAATCTACCAAACTAGGCAATAAGACAAAAATAATTAAAATCAATGTCTAAGGTAGGTAACTATGGGTTAGTTATTCTAAATCCCCCCCTTAAGTCTAAATTTAAGAGTAAATATCAAAAAAATATAGGGCCTAGCAACAAGGCTTAGTCACCCTTTACATACCGCTTGTCCATTCAACCAAGGAAAGAGGAAAAAACCCAGTAGGAAAATCCTCCCTTAAACATGTTGATGTAATTGTAACTTCAGAATGTATTCACTTGTATATCTTATGTATTATACCCCAATGTTTATTTTGAGATGTGTTTGTAATGTAATTGAGTAATTTCATACCTCGATGTTTTGATTGGGATTTTCTATAATGTGAACAACTCATGTTAGGTCATTGTGGGTAACCCTCCTATTTATCAAGGGTTAAAGTCCCCACAGTTGTGGGGCCCTAGGGTTATTAGACTATCCTAGAGAAGTAGACCCTAGGTGATTCATTGTAAGTTTGGACAATAGTCCTCACCGTTGTGTTAAGGATAACCCTTTTTGTTGATCGAGAAGGAAAAGACCCCACAAGTTGTGGGGCACTAGGGTTATTAGACACTCCTAGAAATGTCGGATCTAGTAAGTAATTGTTAAGTGAGGCCGATATGCTGGAGTGGGTTTCAAGTGAACAAAAGAATATAAATAGAGAGTGAGCCTCTCTATTTATTACACACTCACTCACTCATTAGGGTGCATGGGTGAGAGAGGAGAAGCTCTATCAAGTGTGAGAGACAGAACAAGTTGTGGAGATCATCTTTTCTATTTTTGCGTTTTACTGCTACCATTGGTCTCATTCTATCTCTGAGCAAGTTGTGGTGTTTTCTCCTTTATAGTTTCCCTGAGGAAAATTCTTTGTGTCTCTTGTCTCTTATGTTTATTGTTGTGCATGTTATTCTCTCAGTCAAAGATCCTAAGAAAATGCCAGCTTGAATGATAAAAATCTAACATGGTATCAGAGCTAACCTAAGAAGAAGACATTATGCAGCTACAGAAGCTATGGATTCTTATTTTTTGGGTCTCTCTCCACAATCCATCAATAAAAGTATGCTAGGCTGACTCTCCATTGAAGGGCGCATCTTTCTGTTGAAGCAAAATTCAATTCCGAGCATTTTCAACTTTTGATCCGGGAAATTAGGGATTTGTACAAAAGAGAAATTTTTGAGTGATCCCGACATAGGATTTATCTCTTCATCAAAATCTAAGTTTAGAAACTTGGGTCAATATTTTTGGTTGGGTGAAACTCCAGGAAAGTCAAACACTAGTTTGACCCTAATCTAGAAAAACCCTAAAATACTAAAACTGATAGGTTTTGGTACATTCACTATATCTCGGGATTCGAGATGGCTCACACACTGAAACTTTCACAAGATGAAGGGAAAATCCTAATTTACACATTATCCAAAATTGAGCCTCACATTCACTATATTCTAGGAGATATGATCCCTCCAGGTTATGGTTCCAACCTCTTCTAGGATTCATCCCTAAATAGGACACCTTGGGAGAATTGCTATATCTTGGGCTACAAAGGTCCACATGAAATTTATGAAGCTATTCCAGAAAGGGAACGGAAATTAATTTATTTGGTCCAAGATTCAGACTCAAAAGATGAGCCAGTGACACATGGTAGTCTGTACAACTTTTATGTTCTGAAAAGTCCTGTAACAGGTCACCAATTCTGATGGAAACTATGGTGTTGGAACAGGGAGATGAAAGGAGACCTCAGTGCAAAGTTTTAGACATAGAGGGGTAGTAATTTCTAATATACCATAGAAACAATATCAGTCATTTATACAGAAGAAATTGGAAAACTAGGGCTTCCTATTCCACGAGCTTTCCTCCACTGTTTTCAGAAAAGGAGTGCATTGGACAGCTCACCTTGAAGAGATCTATATTTCTATCCAATCATATCTGAAAGATTCCAATTTTTGAAAATTAGGGTTTCTCTGAAAAAACCCTAGATTAGCCAGCTTCGAAACCAGGACGGACACTTCAAATCGGTAAGATCTAATCTTTTGCTATTTTCATTTGAGGGTATCATTTCAAAGTGGTCTATCACATCAGTTTGATGATAAGATTGGTGAAGTTGACAAATTCCAAGCATGGAAGTATATGATCTCTCTGAAGAAAATGAATTGGACATGTACATGAGTAGAGAGGTTCCAGTTTCAGAGGGAGATAAGGCTAAAATCCTTACACAAGAAGAACTTGGTCAAGGCCAAGAATATCATTGTTGATTCAGCCACGGAAAAACTTGTACCAAAAGTGTATTTCCTAATGAAACCGAAAGAGATGTTTGACTCCTTGATCAAGATATTTGAAGGTAAGAACATAAATAAGAAGATGGCTTTGAGAAAACAGTTGAAGAATGTGAAGATCTAGAGTGTATAACAACTTGAAGGAGTAGAAGAAGAAGTGGAGAATGCAGAAGTGGTGATAGCCACCTTGAATGGCCTCCCAGGATCATGGGATTCATTCATGAGAGGAATGTGTGCCAGAAGGAAGTGATTACTTTCAGTAGACTCTGGGAAGAAGAAGAAGCTTGACTCATAAGATTAGAGAATATGGGCGCAACTGAAGATCAAGATCTCACCATCCAAAAAAGATCCCTCAAGCGATGAGGAATACGAAGAACTCAACTCTTGAAGAAACTCTTATCTATCTCAGTATTTGGATAAGAAATGATGAATGAAGAAGATGATGAAGCTGAAGTCTCAATAAGGAGTCTACCCATGAAACAAATAAGGATAAGTATTCAATTGTCATTTCATGATATTGTTTTGTTATGCATTTGTTTATATTCAGTTGATGTATTATGCATGATAGAATGTTTGTATTACTGACAGTACACTACTACTATGCATGTGATGGGTAAGTAGCTCATGGTGCTATAAAACTCTCCATTGTTACTTATCTAGAATGAAACTTCTTTTCTGACATATTGGATTAGTGCACAATCTGAATGTTGTCCTGGTAGAGATGGAAGGCATCTAGGAAGTTTCCATAAGATATGGATGGATGTTGTATTGGATAAAATAGTTGCATGATCATATATTTATGCATAAGAATTTTTCATTATGAATATACCTTATGAAATGTTTGTAACCATACAACTAATGAATTTGAATTGTAGGTAAGATCGTGTAAAATCACCTACAACCAAAGAAGGATGAGACTTGTTCCGAAGAACAAGTGTAAACATTTCAAAATAAAGAATAATATGACGAATGCAATGACATCATTGATGTAGAACCTTCTAGCTATGAAGAAGTAACGAAGAAGAAAGAAAAGACCAGTTCAAGAAGAATGATGTCTAGGATGCAGTATCGATACATAAACAGAATTCCATAGTTCCATCATGTAGTAGATGGAAACATCATGGGATACAAGGCAAGATTCATAGCACAAGGCATAGACTACGAAGAGCCATTCATAGCCACTACAAATACACATGACAGGAAGAATCATGTGTACAAATGTAAGAAGGCCTTGTATGAGCTCAGAAGACACCCATGAGATAACACATACATGATGAGCTTTATGAAGATATTAACCTTTGCTACAAGGTTGAAGATGGAAGTCTATAGAGGATGATAAGCCCACAGATGGGTGCAAGAAGAAATTTTGAAAAAGATCAAGATAGAGGATCTTGGTATCTAGTGATCCTAGATGGATACATAGAATATTAGTAGCAGAGGAAGCTACTTGTCACTTCGGTATAGAATGTTTTAGTGCATAGAGTATGAAAGACAGAGGGAGTTACTGTAGAAGATACTGAGGCTCGACATGGTACGCCAGGATGGATAGATTACTGATAACTCTAGGCTTTACTAAGAGTAAAGAAGATTCTAACCTTTGCTTCAATGTTGAAGGCAGAAGACCAACGATGCTTCTGTTATGTGTCAATGCACTATTTTCTAGGCATGGAGGTGTCGTAGAATGTGAATGGAATCTTCCTCGGACAAGGGAAGTATGCAGTAGAGATCCTGAAGAGGTTTAGGACCACACCAATGGCATCAAACCTGAGCCATTGAGTGTTGCTTCATTATATTTGGTTGATGCCACGATGTATTGTTAGATGATTTACCTGACAAATATGAGACCAAATATTTGCTTTGCTGTGAACACATTTAGACATGTTCACCTGATGGTTGTAAAGCATGCAGTGAGGTACCTGAAGGGTATAGTTTATTATGGGTTCAATTATGAGCCAAATCAAAAGATTATGTGGATTCATATTGGGCAGGCAGTGCCATTGTTAAGAAGAGCACTTTGAGGTGCTACTTTAGTATGGGATCAAGTGTGATCTCTTGGTTTGGTAAGATGGAATCCTGCATGGTGCTGAGTAAAGCTAAGGAAAAATATGTTGCCACTTGCTATTTGGGAGGTAGTATGTTTCTTTTGAAAACTACTATTTGATTTCGTTGATCTGACTTGCATTTTTTGTATGATGTAGAGAGGAGCAACAATCAAAATCGAGATCTATTGAAAAAGGGATCTCTAGCATAGCTGATGAGACACGTTTTCTAAGCATAAATCCTAGCGAAGCTCGTACGTTGCTTAGATGTAAATGGTCCTGTAGGTTTCCCTCAGATGTAATCGGTCCTGGAGAAGCTCGTAGGTTATCCTTGAACGTAATCATCCATGATGCGATTTTATGATAGAAATGGCCAAAGTGAAATTTGAGTACTTCAAGGAGAAGCTTGGTGTTCTCAAGATCGAGGTTCCCTCCAAGTGGAAATGATGAGACCTAGATCCATTCTCACATCATGAGAGGATTAGGTTCCTTCCATGGTCAGATGTAAGGGCTGAGCAATTATGTCATGGTGAGAGGATTTGGTTCCTTACATGTTAGATGTGAGTGCTGAGCCATTCTGATGTGACTATAGGATTGGTTCCTACATGATCAGATATAAGTGCTGAATGCCATTCTTGGAATGGAGGCACTTGGTTAGTTACCAAGAATACTCAGTCTGAGACTGAGGGCCATTCTGATATGACTGTGGGATGTAGTATTACATGATCAGATGTGAGTGCATGGCCATTCTGATGTGATTGAGGGATGTGTTCCCACTTGATCATATATAAGGGCTGATGCCATTCTCTAGGAGAATGGAAGCACCTAGTTAGTTACCAGGAATCCTCGGTCTAGGACTGAGAGCCCTTTCGATGCGATGTGTTTACACATGGTCGGATGTAAGTGTAGATCCTTTCTAACAAGATGATGTTGGATGTAATTGCTAAGCCATTCTAACGCGATGTATTTACACATGGTCAGATGTGAGTGCTACGCCTTCCTGATAATATGAGGTCAGATGTGAGTGTTGGGCATGCCTTTCGAACAAGATGAGGTCAGATGTAAGAGTTGGGCAGGCCATTCTAACTTAGGGTCAGATATAAGCGCTGATGAAGACCTACATGAAGGGTAGGCCTACAACCAACATGAAAAGGGGATAGCTCTGTAGAACTTCCTGTGATGAGAAGAATGAGGATATAGCACCATTTGATTGAGATAGTAGAAGTAGTAATGATGATGATGATTCAGTGATGATATAGGTTTGATGATGCTCTAGATCAAGTGATGATCCAGACTTTATGATGATCCAGCAGTGATGACCCAGATCAAGTGATGATCCAGACTTGATGATGATCTAGCAGTGACGATCCAGATCAAGTGATGATATGGACTTGGTTATGATCCAGTAGTGACGATCCATATCAAGTGATGATCCCGAATTGATGATTATATAGTAGTGATGATCTAGACTTGATGATGATCCAGCAGTGACAATCCATATCAAGTGATGATCTAGACTTGATGATGATCCAGCACTGATGATCCAGATCGAGTGATGATCTAGATCCAGTGATAATGATCCAGATCGAGTGATGATCCAGATCCAAATGAAGATGACCTAAAGATGAATATGACTTAACGATGAAGAGAAATCGATGATGATCCAGATGATACATAGAAGAAGACTTGTGTTGATAAATTGTGTCGATAGAATACCTTCCTAGTGAAGAGGGAGTGTTGATGTAATTGTAACTTTGGAATGTATTCACTTGTATATCTTATGTATTATACCCTGATGTTTATTCTATGATGTTTTTGTAATGTAATTGAGTCATGTCATGCCCCAATGTTTCGATCAAGATTTTCTATAATGTGAACAAGTCATGTCAAGTCATTGTGGATAACCCTCCTATTTGTCAGGGGTTAAATTCCCCGCAGTTTTGGGGCCCTAGGGTTATTAGACTATCCTAGAGAATTCAACCCTAGGTGAGTCATTGTAAGTCGGGGCAATATTCCCCACTGTTGTGTTAAGGATAACCCTCCTTATCAATCAGAGGAGGCAAATTCCCCACAAGTTGTGGGGAATTAAGGTTATTAGACACTCCTAGAGATATCGACTCTAGTAAGTAATTGTTAAGTGAGGCCGACATGTTGGAGTTGGTTTCAAGTCAACAGAATAATATAAATAGAGAGTGAGTCACTCTATTTATTACACACTCACTCACTCATTAGGGTGCATGAGTGAGAGAGGAGAAGCTATCTCAAGTGTGTGAGAGAGAATAAGCTGTGGAGATCATCTTTTCTATTTTTTGGTTTTACTATTGCCATCGGTACTCATTCTATCTCTAAATAAGTTGCAGTGTTTTCTCCTTTATGGTTTCCCTGAGGAAAATTCTTTGTGTCTCTTGTCTCTTGTGTTTATTGTTGTGCATGTTATTCTCTCAGTTAAAGATCCTAAGATAATGCTAGCTTGAATGATAAAAATCTAAAAAAACGTCGACAGGGAAAACAAAAAAATTTGAAATCTTGTCATCAACCATGCTTCACAGCATGATCAACAATCCCCAACAGTGATTTGATATTGCTGAAGGTCTTCTCACAAAAACAATTGGTGAAGATGTCTGCTACTTGTTATGAAGATGCACAAAAGAATAGATCAACGGTTCCATCATGCACAAGCTGTTTGATGTAATGCATATGGATATCAATGTGCTTGGTTCGTTGTCTCTAAACTAGATCATTGCAGATTTGAATGGTATTCTGATTATCATAGTAGATAATAGTTGAAAACTCTGATTCGAAACCACATTCTTGAAGTATCCCTTGCAACCACACAAATTGAGTTGTTGCATTTACAACTCCTCTACACTCTTCTTCTATAGATGAGAGTGTTATGGCACTTTGATTCTTGCTTGACCAGCTGATTGGTCCTTTTGCAAGCATGAACACATATCTTGATGTAGACTTTCAATTTCTGTTTCCACCTACCCAATCACTATTAGTAAACCCAATCAAATCAATATAACATTTTTCTTTGTAGAAGATCCCATGAATTATTGTTCCTTGAACAAAATTTAGGATCATTTTGGCTTCTCTCCAATGGATTTGATGAGGTAGATCCATGTATCTCGAAGCCACAGCTGCCACACTAAGTGCTTCTTCAAGCTTAACTCCTAAAAGGAAGGGAGTTTTGCTTGGCTTGCAATATTTCATGTTGAACTTGTTCAGAAAATCCATAGCATATTTGGACTGATATAATTTTATTCCATGTTGGGATTGAGCAATTTAGAGACCCAAGAATTGGCTCAACAATCCCAAATATGTCATGGAAAATGCATGGTTCATTGCATCCTTCAAGGAGGCAATCTCTTTCTTTGAACTTATTGTAATCAGAAGGTCATCCACATACAAGACAATAATCATCAAAGAACCATGAATCAGATTCAAAAAGACATTAGTATCAGACTTGCATCAAACAAAACTCAGTGATAGAAAAAATCCATCAATCTTGGCATACCAAGCCCAGGGGGCTTGCTTGAGCCTATATAATTATTTCTTTAACCTGCACACTAAAGATGGATTAGAAACACACCCTTCAGGTTGCTGCATGTAAATCTCTTCAATGAAATCTCCATTTAGGAAAGCACACTTCACATCCATATGATGTACCTCCCACTGCTTTGAAGCTGCAATGGTTGGAGATAGCCTTATGGAGTCCATCTTTCCCACTGGTGCAAAGGTTTCATTGTATTCAATACCATGTACTCATGAATATCCATTGGCTACCAATATTGCCTTATATTTCAAAGGTGAACCATCCACAGAAAACTTAGTCTTGAAAACCCACTTACATTGAACTAGCTTCCTCCTTCGAGGAAGATCAACCAGTTCCCAAGTGTTGTTCTTCTGGAGCGAGCTGGATTCTTCTTTCATGGTTGTTTTCCATATTGGATCATCTAATACATATTCATATGTCTGTGGATATCATTCAACTATCGTATAACACTTCTCAGCAAATAGAGGATCTTTCACACAAAGGGCACTCTCAAACTGAGATCTAGTCCTCCTAGTGTCACTAGGATTTCCAGCTAGTTCCCCAGCTACATGAATGGTATTTGCTGCCCATTTTAATCTTGCAGGACTGTTAGGATCTGCAATCAAATCATCATTATCAGACATATCAGAATCAGCAAACTCATTAGTCTCTCCACTTACAATCAATGGATCTGGTGGTGAAGAAGACTCTCCAACTTCAACTGCTACTAAAAGCTCTTCTTGGAACTGAACACTTCTTTCAATGAAATATTTGTTAGTGCTCAAGTTGATCAGCTTGTACCCTTTTGAATCTTTAGAATAAAGAACAAATAGGAACTCTTGTATTTGGGGCTACAAAACCTTCCTCTTTTCAGTTGGAATTCTATCCCAAGCCTTTGAGCCAAAAATCCTGGGGGTCACATCTGGCTTGTGCCCACTCCAAGCTTCGAAAAGAGTCATACCATCAAGATGCTTATGAGGCACCCTATTTTAGATGTATGATGCACATTTTATATCCTAGGCTCAAAACTTTGGTGGCAAAGTCTTAGCCTCCCTCATGCAGGTTGCCATCTCCTTCAATGATCTGTTCTTTCTCTCCGCAACACCATTTTGTTGTGGTGTGTACGAGATTGAATGCTGCATCTGAATACATACATATTTACAATAATAAATGAACTCAGACTTTACATACTCACCACCATTTTTATATATGATTATCTTGAGTTTCTTCCCAGACTAGTTTTCAACCAAGGCTCTAAAGACTTTGAAGAGGTCAAAAACTTCAGACTTATGCTTTAGGAAGTAAACCCAACAATACCTGGAAAATTCATCTATCAAGGTTAGTGCATATTTGGCTTGACTGATCAACATATGAGGGAATGGACAAGAAATTTCACTGTGTATTAGCTCAAGAGGTGCAGAGGTTCTCTCATGACTATCTTTCTCGTATTTGTGCTCTTGGTGTTTTCGTAGGATACAACCTTGACAGACTACCTTAGAAAACTTGATCTTTGGTAACCCTATGACCATAGCTTTTTCACTCAAATTAGAAAGATACTTGTAGTTAATATGGCCAAATATTTCATGCCAAATCTTGCTTACTTCATTAGAATGAATCAAAAGAGCAGAGGGGTTTGAGTAGGGTAGAAAATGGGAAAAATTGTATACCTTCAAAGTGTGACCTACAACACCTTTTGCTATGACTTTACCATTCAAAATCTCAATGATTTCAACATCATCAGGTGAGAATATGACCTTATTTAGAGACCCAATATGAGTCATCTGATACACTGACAAGAGATTAGAGGCAAGATCTAGAACATACAACACATTATTGAACTTACCATGGTAAAGATCAATCCTTCCCTTCCCCAAACTGTCAGTGAGAGACTCATCTCCCAAGACCATTGGTGGAACTTTCAACATGTCAAGGGAGGAGAATATCTCTTTTTTCAAAACCATATGTCTAGAAGCTGCAGAGTCTATGATGAAGCTAGGTGAGCTTGATGTGCCAGCAACCAAGGCATGTACTCTCTCTCTGTCATATGAATTTGATCCTCCCTCCCTCTTCTTTGAGAAATTAGGAAGGGAGATGTTATTCTTATCTAGGATTTGGGTAAACATGTTAGTTTGATGTTTCATACAAGAGCTCTCAGGATGATAGACCTTACTGCATTATGCACACTTTCTCATTTCTCCTTTGTTCTTCTTCTTCTGGGAGTTCTTATTAGAACCTTGGGACTCCTCTTGAGACTTGTTCTTGTCTCTCTTTTTGTTAGGTGGTTTTTTATATTTTTTCTTGCTTTTGAATCCAAATTTGAATCTCCAACAACCAAATCTTGGTATTTGGAAGGCTTGATGGTGCCCATCATCAACAACTTATGTGTAGGATTCCATGAGCTTTGAAAGCTTAGGCATCTTCTAGGATCGAGCTGTCAACTTGGTGGCATGTAAGGTCGAACCAAACACTAAATAGTCAAGATAAAGCTTAGAGAGTATGTCCATAACTATTTTATATTCCCTTTTTCTGATCCCACACTGTTTCAACTTCAAAACAAGGGCCTTAAACTTGGAAAAGTAGAGTTGCAATGACTTGAAAATACTGGGACTCAAGGAGATCAGCTCATTCTTGATTTGATGTCCTCTCATCTCATCTGCATTTCAAAAAATATCTTATATATTCTCCCACAATTCATTAGGTGATGTCAATCCATCAAGATGGAAGAGGAGATATCTTGTAATGCTTAGACACAAAAGACCATAGGCCTCATCCCTCCTGTTGTGCCATTTGATTTTCTGTGTATCTGAATTGAGCTCTCCCTCTGTTTCCATAGTCACCCTGTAGATACTTTTTTCTCTCAACAATATCTCCATCTTAGCTTTCCACTCAAAGAAAATGAATGAAGTCAAGATGATCTTCTTAGATTGGTCCACAGCTTGGAAACCATGCCCTCCAATTAGCAGAATGCGCTCCCAGTCAAGATGTTGAACCTACAATAGCAATTAAAAAGTAGAGACATCAATCTACAAAGGCTCTGATACCATGTGGAAATTTTCCAAGAGATAGAACAATTGCACTCACAAAATTGCTAATCAAACATGAAAAATTCACACCAAAGGAGATTGAAATTGGAACTTAACAGTGATCTGTATTCAATAAGTGTACAATAGCCAAAATTATGAAGTAATAGGATCCTAAAATATATAATTACATGATATATTTGAATGCATAAGGATTCCATTCGAAATGGTCAAAAAGTAGGCTTACTAAATCTAGTTAAATCCCCCATAGGTGCATAAAGAAGTTTCCAAATATACCAAGATGCTCACGAATTGGATAAGTCAAGTAGGAAAGATAGTAAGTGACGGAAATAAAAATCATACATGCTTTTATTAGGATAAAAGGAGGGAGGATGATGTGGGAAAAAAACAAGTCAACTACACCTAGTCTAGCTTTTCCTTATGCCTTAAATGTTAATAAAACAGAAATCTTTTTAGAAAAAGAAGATATACACTTTGGAGGATTTGGAATAAAGTAGACATGCTAAATTGGGTTTCCAAGATGTTTCCCAACTGCTCCATGACTCAGTTT
Source organism: Pseudotsuga menziesii (assembly GCA_001517045.1). NCBI lineage: Eukaryota > Viridiplantae > Streptophyta > Pinopsida > Pinales > Pinaceae > Pseudotsuga > Pseudotsuga menziesii. The sequence continues at coordinate 77,561 of LPNX011105630.1, forward strand.
TAGCATGTGTTGACTTTTAGCACTTTTAGAAGGCAACTAGCATCGAATGGAATCTAGGAAACTAGGTAATAAGACAAAAATAATTAAAATTAATGTCTAAGGTAGGTAACTATGGGTTGATTATTCTAACATTTCTTAGATCTGCGTCATTTGTTTTGAGCTCAATGGCAGAGGCTATAAGGGTAACAAAAAATGTTGATATTTGTGCTCAAAAGCTTACATAGCATATCATATTCAATTTTTATTATTATTATGATATAAATGCTAAAACTTGCTCTAGGTTTGTTTGGGGTCAACGCTTGCACCCAATAGTATGATGAAGAAAGGGAAGAAGAAAGATAAAATTGTCGACTATGATTCAGACACTAAGATTGTAGAAGTTGAACCTACACCGAGGATAGAAATCATTTTTGAGGATACCAAGGCAATAAAGGGAGCTGATCCTGAGTTCAAATGGGGCCAAATTTATCACTAGTTGGTAGAAAGGAAAATTTTGAAAGAAGGGTTGGGGGACGTGGCCCTATATGATAATGTGTTGAGATCCAGATAACCGAAGTGACCACTAGACCTGAAATGTTCCCTTATGTAGAATTCATTGCATTGATTCTTCCTAGGGTAGATACAACAGAGATGTTGATGAATGATTCTAAGAATAAAGCTTTTGCATCCTTCTTCCCAACATTTTTATCAACAGCTTACATCTTTCCTAAAAAGGAAGTCGACGTGACCACATAATGGGTGAAAGGTTTGAATTTCGATTACAGTGCCAAGGCTAGGATGATGATGATTGACGGGAAATTTTTTAGAAAAAACAGTCGGGAAAATATGAAATAGCTCACTTAAAGACCCCATCGATATTTATAGTGCTGCTGTTGAACAAGATTGATGGTAGAGTCAATACGAGGTTCTATCAATTTGGATGGATTGCACTGATATATCACATAGCTATGAAAGGAACAGTTTTCAACTGGATCGAAATTATATCCAGGATTTTTTCCACCATTATCAAGGTATCCCTAGAAGGTCTGCACATTAGCAAATATGAATTTTTCATGCCTTCCTTTGTAGTAGACTACATACTATACCATCATCAGTTTGAAGGACTAAATTGTACATTGAAGGGAGGGAACACCCCCATATATACAGCCTACCAGATGTTGGGGTCTCACAAGTATCATAATCACTATCAAGTGATCTATGAGGAGTTCTTGATGCCCTTGTACAAGTTGATCTTTCTAGAAGAATGCCTATGCTTATCTGAAGGATCTTTAAGTCTATTAGAGAATATGGGGATTACTTTTGCACAGAAGAGGGTATGTATTTAAGGATGTATGGGGGAACTAAAGCTCCCTTATTACTACCTAAATACACAACATATTATATATCCCACAAAGAAGCTATCAAAAAACTCTTTCTGACTGGATTCAGAAGCTGCCTGTTCGATTTGAAGAAGGTTTTTTACCCACTCTTACCCTTCTATGTAGGTAGTTACAAGTTTACCAATGTCAAGAATGCCCCTGAATTTGTCAAGGAGCTTGAAAATTTTCATTTTGGGGAAAAGGATTTTTATCGAAATGATTCCAAATTAAAGGTTTCTACCTATAAGGCAGCAATCAAAGTAAATTTTGAGTATATTGATTATGTAGACAAAGAAAAACAGAGTTACAGGAACATTTACAGCTTGACCACTATGAACAAGAAGCTAAAGCTGAAAATAGCAGTAGTTGGAGATAAAAGTAGTGGAGTAATCAATCTAGTATCAAAGAGTCAAGAAGAGGAAGCTTCTAAGAAAGAAAAAGAAGAGACTTCCCTAAGAATGGCATAAGGGGCCATAAAGATCTTAGTTGAGGAAAAGCAGTGAGAAGAAAAAGAAGAAGCTACCAGGGAGGAAAAGAGAAAGAAAGAGAAGGCCATCCAAGAAAAGATGGCTAAGTTAAAAGATGCCATAGATCAAGAATCTTTGAAACTAGGACTAGAGGGAAAATACCTAGAAAACTGCACTGAAGAACAAAGTAAGAAAGATGAACATCTTGGTGGTGAAGACCAAGAGCAGAGCCCTGCCAGAGATAACCTAGAAGACCCCCTCATCCACTTCAGGAACCATACTTATAGGAGGCCATATTCCCATGGTTGAAATGGGATTAGTACCATTTGCCCCATCCAAACAGTATAAGTATAATGTGGCATGTCTAGAGGACGTATAGTTCAATACCAAAACGAAGTCAATTGTTTGGAGAACAGAAGAAAAAAAATCTTAAAATGGGATACCAACCTCTGGTCACCACAATCATAGAGATAATAGTTTTTTAAATTTTTGAACATAATTCGAAGCAAATGGCTTCCCTGGGCAATGCTTATGCATATGCAAAGGCTCACAATATTGACAAACTCATAGATACCCTTGAGCAGTTCAAGGGAAAAATGGCTGAGATGAAAGCAGTTTTGAAGAAAGAGGAAATATTCTACATAGAATCCAAGAGAACGTATGAAGATACTCTCTCAGACTATGAAAAGCTGCAACAAGATTACCAAATTATCGAAGACAAATATGACACTTTGAATCAGTCCAACATGAACCTGATTAAGGAAAAAGGGGAGTTGGAAAATAAAATGACATGGTTGGAAAAAACAAAGGAGTCCCCAGCAAATACACCAGTCAAAGATTCGAAGAGAATGCAACTTGAATATGAACTGATAGGTTTTGGTAATAAAGCTGCTGAGAAGTTGGTAGAGGAAGTCAAGAAAACTAAGAACCAATGCATGTAGTTTTGTGAGAAGGTACTTACAAATCACAATAGGTTCCAAAAATCATTCAATAAAATGTTAGATGAGCTTCTTGCACATGAAGAACATTTGAAACAATTGCATCCTAGATTGCAGGAACATGAGTTGGGCATACAGCTGATTAAAATCTTAGACAAAAAGGTGCTCAAAAGTGTAATTGCTCAAGCAGTAGTAAACAACTTTCGGTTGGAAGATCAGCTCTAAGTACTTCCATCTATAATGGCTAACATAAACGCTCAAGCTGCCAAGCATAAAGTCACAATTAGGTTTTTGGAGCCATCAGAATTTGAGAAAATAGTTATGGACGCTATGGCATGGAAGCAGTTTATTGATGAGTTCACCGGGTCCACTTGAAGTGTTTTGTCTTATTCACACATGGGAAGCCTATTTTGTAATATTTATATTTTTTTCATAATTAGCGAGCACACTAGATGACAAATCCTTTTGTAATCGAATTGTAAAGGAAGCCCAAAGGGCAGGGAGATTAAAGGTCATTTGGAAATGTATAAGTATATGTAAAATCGAATGAGAAAGGACTTTTCCATGCTCTCTTATGTGAAAGGCTTTGTGTAAGAAGAACTATTTCTTTTTATAATAAAGAAGGAATGATTTTTTCTACTAGAGAAGGAGTTGTTAAAGTTTCAAATGCATGCTATGTGGATGGCTGAATGTAGAATTATTTATGTTTCATCTTATTCTGTGAACCTGTGAGATAGTTTTGACTTGTTAATTACTTCTATGTTATGAATGATTTCCTGTGATTTGATGAAGCTTATACAACAAATTAATTAATGAATGTTTTAATCAACGTTGAGCTATCTCTCTATTTATCTTTCTACTGTATTCATGTGTTTTGAATTATATCATCGACCTGTAATATTCTTTATGCATATTTTATAGTACATTACTCGGATAAATAATAACATTGCTCCCTAGGGATAGGTTAGTTAGTATTAGATAGGTTTAGCTTAGTTGTTATTTGCTTTCTATGATTCAGGAACAAAGGAGATAATATGGGAGGTAAGAACCTACGCATCACATTGTGAACCCTTTGCTTCCTAATCAGCTACATTTAATTTTTGCACTTGCATATCATTCTTAAAACAATAATTAAAAAAACACACATAAACGGTGGATCAGGCTGCAACAGGTAAAGAATATTTAAACCATTACTTAACTCTACGATAGTCGAACCGTTAACCGGACAAATTCCCCATACCAAACAATAAGCGAAATAATTGGGAGGAATTATTGGGGAGAATCCCTACTATTGGTACCTGGTATTTTCAAAGCCTCAACAAGTCAATTTACCATAACTCAACCATATATACTCCTTTCTAGCTAAACTTCAAAAACAATACCATAGTTTGAGGTATAACAAAACCATATACTTTGCACAATTTATCCTCTCTAGGAAGATTCCCCTCTTTGACTCAGTCATGTCCAGTATGTCGTTGGGTTTACCTGGTCATACCATAGCCCAGTACTCACTACTAGTAGGCTTATTCAGTACCCCAGTGGGTTAGCCTCTTAAACCCTTTTTTACAACAAAGTATCATGTACCAAAGTGCCACACTTAATGTTTTCAGCAATATTAGCTATACAAGTTTGAGTGGATGGGGTGGAAGCTTTGAAAACCTTGCTATAGGATGGGATGGTATATGGGTTGGAGGATAATTTATTTAAAAACTTGTTCAACCAAATAAATATATTTCTCCCAATGTATTCGATCCTACAAGTGAGCTTAACCGAATCAAATACATAGATGGTTGAGCTTATTAATATGAAGTGGATGGAGCCATAAGATAATGAATGAAAGGTGTATATAGCCCCTAAATTTGTCTTCTTTCATATACAATTATAATAGTGTTTCCCAACAAACTAGGAATTTTGGTCACCCTTATGCTACTTTGTGATAAAAATGCTTGAGATAATAGGCTTTGATAATGAAGCTAAGATGTAGAGTGACCTCTAGGTTTTTATATAGACCTTAAACCCGTGGTAAACCCTCATGATATTTAAAGTTAGTCTTAAGCAACAGTTATAGTAAAAATATGCATGTATGGAAAGAATTAATAATGTAATTTTTTTTTGGTTTAGTTATTAACATTATCTTCTTCTTCGTTCTTTTATTTGAAAAAGAAAAAAAAAGCTAATTTGTAGTAATTTCTAAACTAAACATGTAATTCTTTATTTATATGCATATTTTCCTATCTAAGAAAAAAACATTTTTATTTAGGTATATGAGCTCTTACAATGTAACCAAGTGCGAAGCAATATAGAAAATATACCTTTATCCACATATGAGATAGTTATTGAAGTGATTTCCTGAATGTGGAATACCAACCAAATTACGTGTTTCAACATCAGAAGATTTTGAAGGAAAGAATGGTATTGTGGCTGAGTTACCTCTTGAAACCAGATTTCAATGTAGTCGTGGCACTCACTTTCCTTCAATATATCCTACAAATCCCCTTCTCCTAGATGATCAATTTCTTGAGCACAAGATGGACCTTCTAGCTTCCATGTAGAGAACTCTGTAATTTTTGGTTACTCTCCTTCAGATGTAACCCCCAATATGTCAGTTTATTCCACATAATTCTAAATAAAATCCTTTTGTAGTTCCTGGGACTTTAGTTTTTCTGCGATTTTAGGAGAGGTTGATAAGCTCTCAACTGCTATCAAAATATTCTCTTCTTGAGCAATAGAGATCCAGGTCCCATTTGTTTCTAGGATTTCAAAAAGTTCTCTTATACTAATGATCACCTTTGATTCCATTTTGTTGGTTGGTAGATCCGTATTCACATAAGTATTAGTCCTTGGGATTCTTACAACACCCAAACAAAAAAAATATGTGTTTTTTTAAAAGACTGTCTACTACTAAAACAAATTTGCAAATTAAACACACCACAATTTTATGAAATAAAACACCTCTATGAAATTAAGTTGCTTAAAGTAAACAAAACCAAACTTACTGAAAGAATAACACACTTGTAGAGAAAGAATGCAAAATTTATGAAATAAATTGTGGAAAATAAAACTACCTAAATTTACAAAATAAAAGCACACATACATGAATTTAAACTAAGGGAAAGTAAATTATCTTCGTTTGTGGAAAGAAAAAGACACCTAACTATTGGAAATAATCTATCTATGTCCACGGAATAGAAACATACACCTAACTATGAGAAAGTAAACTATCTACGTTTGTGGAAAGAAGACCACACTTAAGGGAAATAAATCAAACTTTGCATAAAGTAAACACACTTGTCCGAAAAAGAAACAACAAGGATTTGGGGCACCCACTATAGTGGATGCATAGATTCTTACCTATTGTCTTAACGTTCTCCCCTCCCCCTTGTTGTGTAATGTAGAAGCATCCTATCTACCTATAATTCAACCCCTTTAGCACCTCCCCAGCAACGGTGCCAAAATTTTGGTGAAAATATATGTTAATTAATTCCAACTTAAATTGTCAACCCGGGGGCTCGTAAGCTTAGAGTTGTCGGCACAATATGTGCAGGACTGAAGCTTAAACTAATCTAGGCTAACCTGACCTAAAGATGGTAAAAATAAAAATAAACAAATTGGCACAGCTTCTAGGAAAGAAACCCGTTATAGGGTGATCATATCTCACGAGTTAGATACATAATCTATTTGTCGGTGGTCAACTGCAAATTAAAACCTAGAAATCATAAGTGCAGAAATTAAACAAATCAACTGAAAGGAAAGAAAAACAATATTATTCTATCTATATGACAAATTCTATTACAACTATGGTACATAATAAAAAATTATACTGGCAAGCACATTGTCTATTATACTAAACAAATCTACACTAATCTAATCAAAATATATGAATGAATGAAATACTACTATACTTGAATATCAGAGAACAACTATGCTAATAGTATTCGAATTAACAACTATTTGATCCAAATATTACTTCACTAAAGAAAGGAAACTATATTACTTGCTTTTCAATCACAACTATTTGACTAAATCAAAGATTATTCTATGATCAAATAAACCAAATACTAATGCATTGAGGACAAAATATAATTATACTATGTGAATTCAAATTGCAAATTATCAAAGGAAAGCTTACTATACTATGTAAAAGAAATTACTTTATTCCATTCAATGTAAAGACTAATTCCTATTGTTAATTAACTCAACGAAACTGAAAATGCAATCCTTTCTAATCAATGAAAGCTAAAGCAATGTAACTATCTATTGGATCCAATGTGCATATGAGGTATAAAAGAATTCAAACGCATAAGAAATAAACAAAATTCAAACCCTATCCTACACTACAAAGGACAATACTACTTGCACGAAATAAACTAGAATGATATTGTGCGAGACAAATTAATCACTACTTGTCCAAGATGAATTGAAATGTTATCTATGAAGTTTAGTAAACACAATCTATCAAATTCACATAAACACTATCTATGGATTGAAAGGTTGTCTACGAAATGCAACAAAACACTATCTATGAAATACATAAAACATGGATCTCTTTTTCTACTTAACAATCGAGGATGAACTCATATAATTTAACACATAGGATGCATGAATGGAATGAAACATTTATACATCAATACAAGGTAAAAATTATTTGATCATATACAGGGAAAATAAATATTCACACACAACAAGAACAGAGGACACAATACTTAGCTAAACGATAACAATGAAAGGAAAACACAATGAAATAAACTGCTGCTGAGGGACCCTCTCAAATGACAGTGGCTCAATCATCACTAACTAACCATTCATAGGAGCATGAGAAAAATGAAATTAAACCAAGAATAGAGAAACAATTCCATATTATCAAATTTTAGAATATGTACATTACAGTGTATAAACCTTGAGAAAGGCTAGGAGCTTGTATGTATAGGAGTTTATACATTAGAGATTAATGCCTAGAACTAAATACATTAAGGAGAAAACTGAAGAGATTTGGTTTAATCCATTAGGGAAAAAATAAATTTCTACATTCAGGAAATTCGGCCTTGAGATTCTTGTGGATGAATAAACAACCTCAGTGGAATCTTGGAGGTGGAGAAGGATGATAATACCACTACAAACAAAATCCATGTTTCTCTTTTTTCCATGAATTCCTCTAAGTACCCAAACCAATGATTTCGTAGGTGCGAATGAGAGTCTGAATGAATGCCCCAATCACAATGACGGTTCGTATGGGCGTCCGAATGACATGTAACTCCAATTTAATTCATAAATCTAGATTCATGTATGAATTTGTGTCGAGTTGTTTGCCAAATTGATTGTTGGGTGGTAGGTTTAGATTGTGGTTGTGTTGTTGAACTGTATGTTGGATTCATGTTGTTCCTCCTTCATGTGATTCTTTAATCTGTTTGGCATGAGTTAACCCATGACCTGCACATTAAAAACAATCTGTTACATTGAATGAAACTTAAAACAAATTAAATCCAAACTCCAGATGTTATTTTATTAAGTTAATGTTTGATGTGGAATAAAGTCTTTATGAGGTGGCTCAATATTCTAAGTTAAAATCTTTTCCCATTTCATAATTTTCAAATTTTCAAATTAATTTGGAATGTATCAATTCACTTTGTTTATATTATTAGATTTCCATGATTTATCTTCCATATTTACTTTGTCATCATTCACATTAATTATATTTTTAAGTGTCTCATTTGGATTTAAAATAGTTATTTTTTATTAAAATGTAAAAAAAATTATTTACTTTAATATTTTGTCTTTTAACAAGGCTTCAATGGTAACTCATGTTTTTTATTTGCATAAGCGGATCAACAAGATTAGTAAGAATCAGAAGATAAAGGTATCACATAATCAATGAGCTCGATACCAAATGGAATGCCGTAATGATGATCATTTGTACAATATTGCGTTTAATACATCAAAAATAACATATTAGGCTTCTTTTACATTTAAGAGTTTTAATTAATGAAATAGAGTAAAAGATAGCCCTTTTAAAGATAGATATATTACATTTTGATAAATAGGTCAGGAAATTAGTGTAAAAAAAATCATTATAACGGACAATTATAGAGCCCAACACTCCTTGAAACCGAAGATATGGCATGTCCTCGTGCCATAAATAAATTAAAACTGGGTTGTATTCTTTTGTATCCATATTCATCACTATTAACAATAAACAAACAATTCTAGGAAGCCATCATTATTCTAAATAAAAGGTAGAATGTTTTCAAGAAAAAGAAATATTCATGATATGACCAAAACAAAATCATAGTAAGTTAGTTTGTTCAATACATGCAAATTCGTCATTTTATGCTCACGAAGACCACATATAAGCTTATGATAGGGGATTTTCCTCATGTCTCTTAAAATATAAAACATGATGGTAGGGATAGTCTGTAAATCCTATATGAAACTGGTCATCTCTGCTACTTCTCAAAGTCTTATCATTATTCAAGTAATACAAAAAAAGTTTGCATTTGAGTTCATTAGGATCTTGAGCTTATGGGTGCTACTTATAGGATAGTGATATCCTAGGTATAGTATGAATTAGACGTCAGGGTCTTAAGTGCAACTTACAAACATTCTCAAATTGCAGTTATATGAGGTCCATTTACCATAACTTAATCATAAATACTCCTTTCTAGCTGAACTTCACAAACAATACAATAAATCAAGGTATAACAAAACCATATAATTTGCACAAATTATCCTCTCGAGGAAGATTCCCCTCTTTGATTCAATCATGTTCAGTACCCCGGTGGGTTAGCCTCTTAAACCGTTATTTATAATAGAGGTTCCTGTCCGAAAGTTCCACCCTTAAATTTTTCAACAATATTTCCTATAAGAATTTGAGTGGATTGAGGAATAGCTATGAAAAACTTTCTATAGGATGGCATGGTATATGGGTCGGAGGATAATTGTTTCACCTAAAAAATACACCAGTTCGTGATGAACTTTTAGGAATCCCAGCTCAATATTCCCGAGGTTCAATCTGTCTACGGATATTTCATAGAACCCTCACAGGAGTTGTTGCAAAATGGTATATAGGGATACCACAACATTCTTTCTAGTATTTGAATTCTTTAGCAATGGATTTCTTAAACCACTTTCAGCTACCAATCTAATACGAGACAGGTATAGACCTATTAACCTTACTTCAACAAACTTATTCGATGCACATCTCCGATCACATCCATGAATGGAGATGAATATGTAGGTTAATCAAGACTCATATTCCTGACCAGCTACTTGTTAATTGGTTCACAAAATATTTACTTCCCCCTACTGCTATAGAAGTTCCCATGGGAGGTGTTTTTAGGGAGGGGAAATATATTAGTCACACTTAGTACTTAGACTTAGTTTATTCCCGGTTGGGTACTCTATATTACTTAACTCCCCATGCTCCTCATCCCACATCGGACCCATCAAGACCTGCAACTGAACAACCTGTATATGGCATCCTTGCTTCAGTTCAAACTCATACGACGACAAAATATACCAAGGAGCAAAATGAACTTGCCACACAAATAATTCAACAAGCAACCCCCCCAAAAAACTATACCCCCTAAATTTTCTTCCGTCGAGGTAAATGTGGTTCATTCTACTCAATATTTAAGTGTAAAAAAGAAAGGTAAAAAGAAACCAAAAAAATATGATAATCATCAGGAAGGGAATAGACCACAAAATCCTGATGTCGACTCCAAAAATAAGAGAAAGGTAATCCACCCCTTCCTAATTTGTGGAGGTGATCATTTGATCAAAGAGTGTCCTTATCGAGATGAAATTAACAAGTTTTTGAAAAGTTCACCCACCCCAACAGTTCTTACGGACCCTTTCGCCACCCAACAACAGATAGTCAATAATCAATCTTTGCATGGGCCTTCTTCATCCATTGATGAAGTCAAAATTATGTCAAGTGAGAGGATTAACTGAAATACAAGAGAAAAAAATTATGACCCCCCTCCAGAGAAGAAACATGATGAGATTCATCTTAAAAAACCTTCATCTTCTACCCCACCTCCAAGAAATGGTCTTCACATCAAAAAACCTATGCCTAGCACAATTATTTCCCTCCCAAGAGTACACTTCGTAAGTCTGTTATCAACCCTAATGCGTGTGCTTCTCAATACTACAATATTGTATAAGATTTGGCTCAGGAACCATGCGCTATGTCATCCCTAGAAGTACTCCAAACTTGTCCCACAAAACACAAAAATTTGCTAACTACACTTGAAGCCATGGATCCTGAAAATAATAACATCATTGCTTTCAAACTAAATGAATTTAAAACTAGGCTATCACATCAGTTTGCTTTCCAGTTAAACACAAATATTACTGGAAAGAACATACATCGTACCATATTAGATGAGGGAGCCTCTACTTCAGTCATGTCTCTATCTTGTTGGAGATCCATTCATTCTACTGAGATTAATCATTCACCTACAACACTCAAGGCCTTTGATGGTCATGGATTTCAACCATATGGATTACTGCACTCTATCTCGGTAGAACTAGGGGGTAAATTAGTTTCCATTCACATTAAATTCATTGTTTCTCTATTTGATTACAACCTACTCTTAGGTCGCAACTGGTTCTATGCTATGCAAGAGGTACCATCGTCGTTCTTTTGGATTGTCCAGTTCCCATTCCAAGGAAGTATTGTTACGATGGATCAATTAGATTTCATCACACCTAATATTATTACAAATGATTCAAGAAAAAATCCCCTTCTAACTACCCCGCCATATGAGAACATTGGAGTAGGCCTCATCAAAGACTCTTCTCTCATGGGAGTCTCACCTTTATCAATTCCTCCTCCCTCCCTGCAGAACACATCTATCAATATGATTTCTACCTCTATCATGGACAAAGGAAATTTTATTGCTGAACTAACATCACTTACTACTTTTAAGGAAATTTACAATTTCATTTAAACCACTAGTGACCCCACCATCAATGATCATTTGTTGGTGGCCTCTGATCCATATCACCTACCATATTGGCCTGAAAAAACCCCCATCTCTTAATTATCTTTTGCATACATTTCCCTCTAATGAATCCATTATGGAAGTTATGTCTCTATAGGAGATGCCTTCGAAAGACCATCATCATAGATCTTCTCCCCTCCCCCCTATCCATGTGGTAGAAGAGCAATTCACATATATGGTTGCATCTGATATTGTTACGGACCCTTAGTCCCCATCCCTCATCCATGGGGTTGAATCTAAGGGTAATTTATACAATATTATCAAACCATCCCAATAGATATATCAATGAAACCTGGTGTTTCATAGATTATTTAGATAGGATACAATTCTTCACCTTTAGAGATTCAGTCATATATGGCTTTATTCAAATAATTGCAAGATGTATTTGCTTGGTCTTACAAATAAATTCTAGGGATTGAACCCTCCATTGTTGTCCATGAGATTAAAATATACCCTGGTTCCAATCTAGTTCAGAAAAAAATATGCTGGGTACATCCGTGAAAAGTACTAGCCATTAAGGAGGAAGTTGAAAAATTTCTTAAGGATGGTTTCATTTATCTCATTCCCTTGACTGAATGGGTGTCCAACATCGTCCCTGTGAACAAAAAGAATAGATTATTAGGGTTTCTATCGATTTTAGTGATTTGAATTGGGCTTGTCAAAAGGACAATTTCCACACCCCCTACATCAACCAAATTATCGATAACTGTGTCGAAAGTGTTATCTTCTCATTCATGGATGGCTTCTACAGCTATAATCATATCAAAATTCTCCCTTTAGATTAACATAAAACAGGTTTCATATGCCCATGGGGGACCTTTAGCTACTGTAAACTCCCATTTGGTTTAAAAAATGTTGGTGCTACATTCCAATGCACCATGTAGTATGATTTTTATGATATCAAACACCTTGTGGAACCCTATCTTTATGAGCTTCCTTCTTATTCCAAGCAGTGGGACCTTCATGTCGATCATCTGAGACCTATTTTTCTTATATGTCGTCACTTGAACATTCATCTAAATCATGACAAATGTGTTTTCTGTTTCAAAATTGGTCGACTACTTGGATTCATTATGTCGAAGGATGGTATTTGTATTAACACTTTAAATATTGAAGCCACCTTGGCTCTACCCGCTCCCACTAATGTAATAGAACTCCAAAGTTTGCAAGAAAAGGAAAACGTTTTACATTGTTTCATCTATAACTATGGAGAAAATACAAATGGATTAATGCAGTTATTAAAAAAGGACACTCCTTTTGTTTTTGGATGACTTAGCGTAGCATGCGTTTAACAATCTCAAGCATGCTCCCACACATGCACCTATGTTACAACCACCCGATTATACCAGGGTTTTTTTGTATATGTGGCTAACTCCTTGTTAGCCATTGGCATGGTCCTAGTTCATACTAGTGAACATGACCAAGAAGATGTGATTTTCTATGTTAGTAAGAGTCTTCTTGATTCTGAAACATGGTACTTGCGTGTGGAAAAACTCGCACTAGCCACGATCATCGTGGTCCAGTAGTTCTGTTACTACATCCTGCTTTGCACAACTATTGTCTATGAAGATGTCAACCCCATATATTATGTCCCTACACGGCAAGTGCTTGGGGGAAAGTACTCTGGCTAGATGATTATCCTCTAGGAGTTTGAGCTAGAATTTTCTAGAACAAATTCGAAGAAGTCACTTGTTTTCACAAAGCTCATGTGTGACCTTCCCTGTGTTACTGAGGAAAAATACCGCATCGATACATTTTCAAATGAATCTTTGTTTCTCATTAGAATGAATGATCATTGGTATGGATATTTTATTCTCTATCTCCGAACTCAATGATATCAGCCCAATTCCGCTCATGATGAACGTCATTGCATTCATCATCAAGCTTGGTATTACATCATTTTGAATGATACCTTATACTGCCATGCCGTTGATTCTATATTGCGGCGTTGTCTCACACATTAAGAAGCTGAAATCGTCTTGAATGATTTCCACTTTGTAGCTTGTGGCGGTCACCTCTCTGGGTTGGCTACTTCCCAGAGAATCTTGTGTCCAGGGTATTTTTGGCCTTTGATCTTTAAATACTGTATTGAAAATGTCAAGAAATACCTGCCCTATCAAATGTTTACCAGTAAGAAGTGCACCCATCCTGCTCCGCTCCATCCCATTGTAGTAGTTGGACCTTTCACAAAATGGGGCATCGACTTCATGCATTGTAGACCTATCTCAACTAGGGGTCATGGATACATTATGGTGGCTGTGGAATAATTTAATAAATGGGTTGAGGCTATGCCCACATATGCCAAAAACATAAAAACAACTGCATTGTTCTTATTTAACCATATCATCGCTAGGTTTGGGATTCCTAGGGCCATTGTGACTGATCATGGGTCACATTCCCAAAATCAAATGATGGTAGAACTGAGTACGAAATTAGGGATTCAACACTATAACTCTACACCTTAATACCATCAGGATAATGGCTAGGTTGAAGTGATAAAAAAAGTTTTAAAAACAATGCTTCATTGAATGGTAGGACAGGACTAATCAAATTGTCATTTGCAACTGTTTTATGCACTTGAGGCCTACAAGAAAACTATGAAGACCTCTACTAGGATCGCACCATTACAATTCGTGTACAGACTTGAGGCTACTCTCCCAATAGAATGTGAAATTCCTTCTCTAAATATCACTGTGGAACTTTTTCCTAATACCACCATAGATGAAGAATGATTTATGTATTTGAATAAGCTTGATGAACCCCACTGTGACACTGCTTTAGATAATGAGGAACACAAGCGAAGGATGAAATCCCATTATGATGAATCTATTGGTTGCAGAGCATGATATTCGAGATCCAAATATATTAATCATTCATGTTTGTACCCCATTTCTACTGTACACTCCTTCTCCCTGCTTTTTGGGTTCGGGGGGGTTAGAACCCCCGAGAATGGATGTGTGCTGGCCAACAGTTATGCGGAAGCATGGTATAAGGTTAACTCTAGTATTTTCCCATCGTATTTTTCCCCTATAAAAGAAAGCATTGTAACACAGGTGTGTATGGTATTATTTCATTGTAAGCAATCTATGTGATTGTGTGAGAGAGAGTGTGAGAACATGAAGATGAAGTGCAGCAGTTTTGCTACATGTTGTATCCCTTCATATTTCTAGACTGTAATAAATGGATTGGAAATTTCTTTGTTGACGTAGCCCAACATTTGGGTGAACCACGTTATATATGTGTCTCTCTGTAATGTGTTTAATTTGTTTTGCATTTTGTTTAATGATTCAACTATATATTTTTTATTGATATGTGGTCATGTTTTCTAACAATTCATATCAGACCCAAAAGATCTATTTGGCTGGTAAACTCGCAAGAAAGAAGGGTTCCTGGTTTGAGTGGGAGCAATGGTGGAAGAAGGAAAGTTTAGGGTCAAGAAATTTAATGGCCAAAAACTATCAGTTATGGAAGATGAAAATGGTGGACTATCTGTACTAGAAGGACCTATACCTGCCGGTGGGCAGAAAATAAAACAACCGACGACTATGAAAAATTAAGAATGGGAAGTTTTTGACAGAAAGGCACTGGGAACAATACGAATGTTCTTGGATTCATCGGTGGATTTCAATATTTCAAAAGAAAAAAAAATGGAGGGCATGATGAGCACATTAGGTAAGATGTACGAAAAACCCTCGACTTCCAACAAGGTATTTTTAATGAAGAGTTTATTTAATATGAAAATGTCGGAAGTTGGATATGTTGCCAATCATTTAAATGAGTTTAATACACTTACCAGTTAGTTAAGTTGTATAAACGTGAACTTTGATTATGGGGTTATGGCTCTTCTAATCTTGTGTTCATTGATAGAAAGATGGAATAGCCTAGTCATGGCTATAAGTAACTCTATCCCTAGTTCAAACACTCTTAAGTTTGATGATGTTGTTCGTGTTATTATTAGCGAGGAAATGTGAAAAAAATGAGACATCAGGAAATGCATTGACCATGGAGAGCAGAGGGAGACAAAATGAGAGAGGAAGGACACCCAAAAATTGTGTCATCATTATCATCATCATTATTGTCATCCTTGTTCATCATCATCATCATCATCATCATCATCATCATCATCATCATCATCATCTTCATCGTCATCATCATCGTCATCATCATCATCATCGCCGTCATCGTTGTCATCATCATGACCATCATCATCATCCTCATCATCACCCTCATGATCATGATCATGATCATCATCATCACCATAATAATCATCAACATCATCATCATCATCATCATCATCATGGTCATCATCATCAATCATCATCAGCATCATGGTCATCATCCTCATCCTCATGGTCATCATCACTATCATCATCATCGTCGTCAACATCATTTTGCATCATCATCGCCAACATAATTTTTTATCAACATCATCATCATCATAATTGCTCATCGTCATCATAATCATCATCATCATCATCACTATTTTAATTTCAGGTAGGGTGATGTGTTCTGTGTGTGTGTGAGTGACAGAGAGAGAGAGAGAGAGTTAGGTGACGTGTTATTTGTATGTGTGTGTGTGAGAGAGATAGATAGAGAGAGAATTAGAGAGACAAATTGTGTGTGGATTGTTAGATCATGTTTTTGTTTTCCATATTTTAATACTTTTTTTATTTTTTGAAGCTCAGTTTTATTCATTACTCCTAGAAAATTTTGTTTCTTAGGATAGTTTGAATCTTTTTCCTTTAACTTTCATGTTATTTGTTTTCTTAGTTTTTTTTTTATTTTTTTATTTTGGTTTGATTTCATAGTTAGAGGGGTTATACATGGCTTATATGGATTAAAAGTTCTAAAAAATAACATAAAAGCTTGATTAAGGTTCTTAAACCAAATTTAAACCTTTATCATAAGTTAAATTTTTAAAAAATCATTAACTTAGACTTTCTTGTAGCGCAAGCCTAGAAAATTTGCACGCATGTGCTATAGGAAAATCACGCAGTTCAAAAATAATCATTTATGGGTTAGTTTTTTTTTAAATTCTCACACATGAGATGTCATTCATACTGGATGATGGATTTGATATGTGTTTCCTCTAGAATAATCACTGTGACAGGTGTGAATACCATTGTGAGAGTGAGTTGTGATGGTCTGTTGCAGAAGTGATGGAATAATGATGGTTGAACATAGTGAGACAAGTGAGGCTTGAATCTCATATTCCCTAAAGTGCACCTAGATCAGATGAAGGTCGTGATAAAAAATCAGTAGTCTATAATCAAAATTTTGAAACAGGGTGAATAATTAGGGCTTTGAAGAGTAGTCGTTTGGAGTTATCAATGTGGTCAGAGAATATTGGGGAATATAATTGGACACCTGACAGTCAAGAAAACACAATTCCAGCACCTGGATTAATCACTTTGACAGAAATTTAGAGTGTGTTTTATTGACAGAAGCTATTTGACAATTGTCTAAAATGAAAAGAAACGGTAAGACTAAAAGAGCATAACCTTCAGACATGAGCTGGGTTCAAACCTTTTCAGATTGTGCAAACCTGTTTGCAGAAGGAGGGTGGTTAGTGTTTCTTGAAAGGATTGAAGGTTATCACTTAGAAGTCTCCTATAAATTCGTTCAATGTTTGGATAAGGATGTAGTTTCTTTTGATACTTTGAAGTTTAAACTGACCAGGGAATTGTTCGTAGAAGCAATAGGAATTTTAGATGAGGGTGAATTCTGGTTCAAAATAGCTCCTTTCCCTTTTGATGCTCATATATATCTACTTCCAGATGTAGTAGTAGATTGGGGAAAGGGAGTACCTATGCAAAATTTAAACCGAAATGGATAGATCCTATTAAAATCGTACAAAGCTATATCACTTGTGAAGGGAGATTTTCTTTTGTGTTTAAATATCATTTTAGATTCCTTCAACATCTCAGTCATGAATCCAAAATGAATCTCCCATTCTTCCTTTTGAAAAGTTTACAAAATATGTCAAGTAGGGTGAAAGAGCATCAGGATCACACCAAACAATTAGTATTTCATCATGGGCTTATAAAACTTGTCATAAGCATTGTACTTTAGAAAAGAGAGAAGACATGGAAGTATTTATTATTTTGGTTTGGATTCCAAACAGAGAAGGAAGAGCAAAGAGACAGTTAGATAAATGTTAGAATTTGATCAAGAAACTTACAAAGAAAGTCTTAGTCAAGAATGAAGAGGGTGGTGAACTAGAAAAATATCTGAACCAAGAGAATGAAAACATTGAAATTGAACAACAATTTAAAATTGAAGAAAACAAAGTTTCAAAGTCAGAAGAGAAGGAAATCGAGCCAGTAGAAGATGCTTTACCTACAAGATTAAATCAAGGTGTAAAGGAATATGTAAAATACCAGGAACAGATCCCTATTACAGTACTCTCTAAAGATGATGAAAATTCCTTATCTGATGAAGCTAGGGTTCATACTACTGATGAGGCTAGGGTTCCTACTACTAATGAAGCTAGAGTTCATTCTAAACAAGAAATACCCACCCATTTTGAAGAGGAGACAGTGTAACGAAGGAAAACAATGAACGTTGTTGAACTAGATTCAATAAATCATCAAGGGAAAGTTCTGAAAAATGTTAGGAAAGATTGGAGCAATCTAAAGGCCCAAGACAAGGCCAAAGAACAAGCTTAGGTTAAATATGAAGAAGCTATTAAATCCCAAATTGGCTGAGAAGAAGGGTACAGTAATAGAAAATTCATCATCTTAGGAGAAATTGGAAGATAGTGAAGATGAAAACAAAGAATTTATGAAGGGTAAAAAACCAATAGTTTCAAAAGATAAACCAGTCTTCACTGATACTAAGATCTTAGACATGTTCATGGAAGTTTTAAACAAGATGATTCGAGAACAACAGCAAAATGATATAAAGAGTTCTTGTATGGAGAAAACAAAGGTAATTGAAGAAGCAGTTTAGTGCAATATTGGAGCTGAAGAACATTCAGAGATTCCTGTGACCTTCACGGAGCATATGAAGGAGGATGAAGAAATATTCAAGAAACTAGAAATCCCATGGATGCCAGAAGGGATGTAGCCAATAGTAGAAGTTAAATGCATTGATTCTAAAAATGAAAATATGCAAAGGAGTATTAAGCAATACAAACATCAAATTGAATACATGCATGAAACCAATGAGGGATTAGTGACTGCAAATAGAAGACTTAGAGAATACTTGGAAGAAGTGAATAGTCACTATTAGGAATTGATTTCAGTTTCTAAAGAGGCTCTTAAAAGGAAAAGATAGACAGAGAATCAGTTTACAGAACTAAAACAAACTATCCAGGAGCTGACACAACAGAATGAGGAGCTTACGAGAGTTGCAGATTTGGAACTAGACCACCAGAAAGCTAGAAGGAAAGCCCAGGCTTTAGAGAGAATTGCTCTTTTAGCAGAGGCAGCAAAAGACTTGTAAAAGTATTTTAAGAAGAGCATTTATTAGTTAGTTAGAAAAAGTTATTTCATTTTTGTATAATGATAGTTTATATTGAAGAATTCGATAGAATACGTAAAAGTAGTTGTGGTTAATTTATGTAATTGTTTTTGAAGGAACAAGATAAATGTATCTCTGGGAAAGGACCAAGGGTTCAATTTTTGTTGCAAGGGGACGCTATCAGGTTGTGGTTTATGAGCTAAGTGTAAAAACTCTTATGTGTTTTTGATGACTGAATTATGAAATATATGCAACTATATGCCGTTTTTTACTATTGACTGGTTTCATTTCTAATTTGTGTTAATTACTCAGTTGGTATACTCATTTCCTGTTGAAGATATTTATACTTGAAATGCTTGCTAATTGTGGGTGGAACTCAGTACTATGATTATTATTTTTGGATTATAGTTTATATCTTATGCATCTCAGTTTTTCAAATGATCATGATTTAGTGTTTGCTTTGGTTTCATGAAGTTTCTGCCCTCTTGTCTACAAATTGTACAACCAAAACTCTAGAAAAAACTATTTTACTTTATTCACTACTACATTTCGATCCAAAATCCGACGGTTACTTCCGACGGCGCATGGATTTTTTCTTTTAAACCTACCAAAAATCACAAAGTTAATTTTTTCTTTTTAAATTGTGGTCATAAGCGTCGCTTAAGCGACGGCTAGGCTCATAAGCGTCGCTTAAGAAACGGCTATCCTAGCAAGCATCGCTTAAGCGATGGCGCATCTTTAGTTTTGAGTCAATCTATTCCTCCCTAAAAGAAAATTTAAAAATTTGTTATTTTCTAGCAATGGATTCAATTGGCCATTTGGGAGGGTTAGTTATTGGAATAAAAAATACTTGTAGGATGGATCACTCTTTTGTTTTTGATTTGGATCTTAGGGTGGATTTTTTTCTTTTGAAACTAGATAGTTTTTTTCTTATCCTTAATGTCTATGGCATAGTTTTTTTCTTATCCTTAATGTCTATGGCCCCTTTGAGCATTGTCAATCTCACCCTTTTCAAAGAAGAAATATGGGGGAGGGTTTTTTAAAAATTTGTTATTTTCTAGCAATTGATTCAATTAGCCATTTGGGAGGGTTAGTTATTGGAATAAAAAATACTTGTAGGATGGATCAATCTTTTCTTTTTGATTTAGATCTTAGGGTGGATTTTTTTTCTTTTGACACTAGATAGTTTTTTTCTTATCCTTAATGTCTATGGCCACTTTGAGCATTGTCAATCTTACCATTTTCAAAGAAGAAATATGGGGGAGGGATGTGCAGGAATATAGTATATCCTTCTTTGTCCAAGACTCCTTCAAGAAGGTCATGTGGATTGATTTAGAACCATTGATACTTAGACCCACCTGGTGCAACAAGCGAGTGGGGGAAGCCGAGATATAAAAATTCCTTGATCACTTACTAATTCATGAATTAATCATTGAGGCCGCTTTATCCATATTTTGATCTTTTTGTCTTAGTTTCTTCTCTAATCACTTCCCAATATTATTGGAAGTTGTGATAAAATATGCAAAGAATAGGTATACTTTCAAGTATTATTCCTCATAGTCCATAAACTCAGATGTACAAAAGATTGTAAAGGATAATTTGAATCCTATCTCTAAGGTCGATGCTCGATGTGTTGGTAGTCAATTCACAAATTCTCTCTAAATATTAAAAGGGAAAATATCCTCTTGAAGAAGAGACTAGCTTGAATTCACATTGAAGTATAACTTGAAGAGGAGCTCCCATGAGAGATAGAGCTCCAAAATCAACAAATAGACCCTTGTGCAACCTTTCCACTATGAACATATGCCATTATAGTGCAATAGTTGTCATGATTGTAGTCATTTCAACAAGAAATACCCAAAGAACCTACCCCCAACCTAGCAGAAAGAATAAGAGTTTCAAAAAGCATCCAGATCCTTGAATAGAGGGAGAAAAACATTGTACTCCCAAACCCATAAATGATACAAAATAAGACCTGAGTCAAAACCAATTTGTAACCTTAGAAACTATCCAAGCAAAGGAAGCCCTTAAATCAAGGAAAGAGCTCGACAATGAAGACATTTCAAAGTAGGGTTTTCCCATGGTTGTGAGTATTTTTTCCTTGTGACATATTTTCTTGCCATACATCAAATAATATTCCATATTGCATCATTAAAATTCCTTGAATCAAAATCATTATGAATAGGGTGACCATGCTACATAATAACTTCTCTCTTTACAAAATTAGGCATAATAGTATTGATATGAAATTACTAGGTGAGAATCAGTGTAAAAGCAGGATTGATTCAAAGCATTGTTACTTCTTTAATTTTTCAAAATCCTATTGTTGAATATCATATCAGAATAATGTTAGTTTCTTATTATTGCCACAAAATGTTAAGTAAGAGGCTAGACAATTTATGAGGTTATATGCCTCTTAGGAAAACACATGGTTATTAGTACATGGTCCCATCCCTCACATGATGATATAATATTTGTTGATGGTATAAAATACATTGAACATATTTTTCACAATTGAAAGAGAAAAGAGCTCGTCAAAACACTTCCCATTTGTTCAATATACACATTATGCGGACGACTTCCTCATAGCTATGAGACTGGGGCATTAAGGAACTGCTGATCACGTTGTTTCTGATACAACGGGGTTTATGAATGAGATTGACTTGGAGGTAAAAGCCAGTTGGGAACCGCAGGATTATTTTGGGTTTTTGCTTATATTGTTAAATTGGCATCACGAGAAGCTCTGGGTGCAGCAGAGAAGTGCTATCTGTGAGATTTAGAATGGGAATGGGAGGGGTTTCTGCCCTTTGTCCGCAGAGGAGGGTTGGGATTTCACTTGGTGGGAAGAATTCTTCAAGGGGTTACATAGGCATCACTATGTAGGATTCGTTCAAGGGGGGCCCAGATATAAGGCACCGATGATAGATCTTATCAGAGAGGGTTTTTCGTCCTGTTATGTTCAGTCTGTTGGTTGTTTTCATTGTGTCCCTGTTATTGGTACATGGCACCGGGGTTGTTCTGTTAAGGGCCAAAAATATAGGCAGGCAGTGCTTTGAGACCTCAACTACAGACAAGGACAGTCTGAAGAGGTTTAGGATTGCGATGGTGACTTGCTCGGATGAGTCTGGGACCATTCCTGCAAGGTCCTTTCAAGGGATTATGAAATTGGTTGATCCTAACAAAAGAAGCTATGCTGACAGACATCGGTATGATTTTATTGATGAGAGCAATATTGTTGATAAGAACAGGCACCCCAGCTGAAGTAAGATCCTGGCAGTCCAAAAGAATCTGCCCAAGTATGATTGGATCTTCTGGAACGATGCGGTATTCCTTGCTCCATACAATGACACCTCTCTCCAATATAAGGGATCATTTATCTATATAAGCAAATAGTAAGTCGTAACTGGTTCTACATGATCTTTTGAAATTGTTATTTTTTGGGTTATTGGGTAATTCTTCCATTTCTTAGGAGTTTACATGCTCATCATGTTTAGTCAAAATGAACATTATGGCGCAGAATTCTGCTAAAACTTATGAAGTATTCAATTTCAAGCAACTTGTCTCTACCCAATTCAGGACTCCATGCCAAAGCACCAGCTTCCTTAACATCAATATCTGATAGAGTGATCTATTAGCTTCATAGTGTGTCAATCTTATTTTATATTTTGCTTTGTAAATTTGAGAATAAACAGAGCAAGTCACGATGGTTATATATTTTTGGAGTTTTCTCTCTTTCTTGTTCTTCAGGGATAATCTTGATGTCTTATTTTACCTACTACTGCTAACATGAAAGAAGTTTGAGGAGTCAATAGTGATCCAAAAACTACCATGGTATCCACTGCCAATGGCCAAATTCACTTTGTGGTGGTGCCTCTAATGGAAACTGTAGCCTAGTGGACTAATTCGGATATACATATACCATGAACCTTGCATAAATGAATCTTCTATGCATTCCGAGAACCTATGACTAACATTTGGGCTAAACTTGTAGCTCTTAGCACAGGGATGAGGGAGTCTCTCAACCAAGGCATTAAGAAATTATTTTTGATGGTGATTTCAAGCCGTGGATAACTTGTAAAAACTTAGATGTATGTTGTGGTTGGATCTAGTTCTAACAAATGTTTGCGATTGTAAATTTTATGTTTGAGAAAGAATGCCAATCAAGTTGTGGATTGTCTATAGGCTAACATAGCCTTTCATTGGTTCCCACCATTCACCTGACTTATTTTATATTGCTTTTCATTGTCTTATGTTTATTTCCCCATTGCCCTTGTTTGGATCTACCTTGTCCCTCCTACCCTTCTCTGTTATGTGTTTTCTCCCCATTCTGTGGTACCCTGCTCTATGTCCATCATTATTCTCTAGAGCATCAATATCGATGTTGAGGCCAGCCTTGGATGAGTCTTCAAGCAGTCAAGGTGGTCCATTGTACAGCAGACAATAGTTTTTGCTTGAACCTCACTCAATGGATTCATTGATCAACAGGGTGGATCTAAATTGATACCCCTGGCCTTGATTAGGTGCTTTAAAAAAATATTGTCAGATGAGTGTATACCTGATACCATCAAACAAATTAGGACCCACATTGGAGAGAGAGATGAGGCTGAGAACTGGTTTAAGTAGGAAATGTGCAGTGCCTTGTACCAATTGGGGTTGACATTGGAATTGAGAGCATCATTGATTCATGGTAAAATGATGGAGAATTCAAAATGAAAGTGCTTATCAATCTGGAACTTATTATGGAAAATTTGCCCAGCTGTCAGTAGGCAACTATCGTTGAAGTAGAGCTCTTGGTGGATGACCTATTCGGTTGCCAATGATTCACTAAGAAAGATTCTCATCTGACTGTCAAATGAGAGTTGTTGGGCAATCTATGTTCCGAAATTATCTTGTGATGTTTTTTCTAGTTTATAGTTTTGAGGCTATGTATGGATCAGGATTATATTAACTTAGTATTATCTAGTTTTCTATGTTTTGTGGATTGAAGGCTCTTAGAGTATTGAATATATTTCTGCTGAGTTTATGATTGTAAATTTGGGCTTTTGTAAACATGGTTGTATGAGTTCTTCCACTGTAGACATCAATACATGTTTTCTCCCATAAAAAATAGTTTGACCCATGAGTACTTGCGAGTGGAGCTGGAAATTGATGAGCTAGATTTATGGGGAGTGAGCTTGACTTGTCACTGAGTGATCTTGGCTTGTTTTATGTGAAGGATTTTTAAATCATGAGTCTGAGACAAACTTGGTGAGTTTTGTAAACATTTGAAGAATCAACTATGGCTAATGGGATCATCAGTTAGACACTGACTTCTCATTCTCAAAACTGGAACATTCAATGCCAGTAGAAATATCTCTGCTAGCCAGTTCTTGACTAGACAAAGTGTTCTCGGCCAACCAACCATGATTTCTTAACTAATTTATTGAGAGTAGATTAAAGATACTTTTGGAAGAATGACCTCAGAAGAAATACAGACCTGATCCTCCATTGCCAATTGTGTTTCATAGGTGGGGATTTCTATCTATAGAGCTCAAGTTATCTCTCAGCCTATCCATAACAACTTCCTTCAAGCATAGCAATTCCAATATACAACATTATGCCAAAAATTTTGCATTTGTATAAAATTTTAGGGATTTAGTTCTTATTGATATAGTCATAGCCTTTATGCCTATGGGATGGCTTTGACGTAATACTTATCAATACAAATAGTGAGTAGGAGATTAACAAAGCTGTCAAAACTCGTCTCTTCAGTATGTTACACCTCCCATTGAGTTTGTGGGTCAAAGTCTCCCTCTTATGCTTGTAGACAGTGAGCTTGTGTTGTCGGTGGGTCAACTTGACCTGTTGTATGTGCTGAGGCCGGTTTGAATTATGAACCTAACTCAAACCTCGCAGGTTTTGTAATACTGTTTAGGAATAAATATGCCCCACTAGAGCATCAATTGGACACTAATTTCTCGTCTTAGAAAGTGGATAATACAGGACCATTTTAAACACCTCCGCTAAGAGATCTTTGAACAGTCTCTAAACAAATGTATATGGCTTACCAACCATGTTTCTTAAACATTTTCTTTGAAGGAGTTTATAGAAGCTTTGGGAGTATGGATTTAGATGAAATAGAAACCTAGTTATTGCTTGCCAGCTGTTTCACAAGATTTTATTTTTGGGATTTCTGCCTTCTCTCTGCAGTTTAGACATGGAACCTGTGGAATCCTTACACCTTTGCCTATAACAAATTCTTTCAACCAGTGGAATGTGCACATACAACAATCAACTGGCCACTGAGAATCATAATTTCTGACCTACATTATTAATGATTATTTTAGCTATCTTGTTCTTGATTTGGCAGTTGTGCATAAAGTGAGCAAAAGTATCCAAGTACAACTGATGGTGCATACTCCAAATTTTTTACTATCCATCAGATTATTTGATTCTGGCATGCCTTGTAATTTGTAAACTATGACAGTCACCCACATGATGGAACATAAATAACATGTTGGAGTGACTGCTACAACAAGAAATTAATTGAATGGGATTTGATGGATAAATACCCATCATGATGGATAAATGCCCATCATAGTGTGAATAAAGATAATGGACACATCATAATCAGTATAATGACCAATCATGTGCAGACATGAAATCAAAACAAGAGAAATGCTGGAATGCAATGATAAAATTAAAGACAACCATGCACTATGCCTTAAGAATAACCCACCCCTTAAGTATTTGAGAGTTAAAGAAATTATTTAATCCCAATGACTAATTCATTCATTTGGGGGAAGCAGTGTGTCATTTGCTACTGCCAATACTCCAGCATTTGGTGGAAGTAGTGCCTCATATGGTTCTTCCAGCACTTCATTCTATGGTTCAAGTAGTACTCCATCATTTGTCGTGGGATAGTCTTTTGGATCCTTGGGAGCTCTGCCCTCTGATAATAATTCCTTCCTGTGGCTAGGGTTGAAATATGATCCTTTGCAAATGGATTCATGTATGGCCCTGTTATTCCCGTTCTGCTGCTCACTTCTTGTTTAATAAGCATAATGGATTTGACACCCATAGAACTCTGCTCGATTTCCCATTTCATATTCAACTGTCCACATGTGCAAGCTCTCAAGTTAATTTACCCCTTCACCTTGTCTTAACTTGACCCTTGCAGAGACCAAGGTGTGAGGCATCCAATGTTGCAACCTGTTAACAGTAAATTTACCCTAGCCAGATTCAGTGTTAAGTTCCAGCAGGCTCATATTTTATGATCAGGATGAATTTCTCCAAAGTTCATCTTGATTGATTCAGCATGAATGGTCCATAGACATCAGGTGCAAATCCTGGATGATTTGACAAAAAAGTCACCCCTATCGGGCCAGCTTAGCTGAAAATAAGTTCTTAGGTTCAGTAGACCCTCGAGGGCCATGTTGGTTCCCAACCTCTTCAGGCCAGTTAAAATGCTTCTTTTGTGTTTAAAGTAACCACTTTGAAATAATGGAAAAGATTGTTCTCGTATTATTAGGGCAAAATTCAAGTGAACCCCACATGGAAGACTGGGCTGGCTAATGGTAAAGGCCGACACAGCTAAGACGAATTCTAATCCTAAGGATTTTTGCCATTGATAATTTGCAATAGAACCATCTCTTGGACTTCTAGTTAAGTTTGACTCATTTATCAGTACCTGCTACCATTATTACCTGTGATACTTACTACACATTCTCTAGGAATTTGTAGTATAGTGAATATCTAGTAAATAAAATCTGTTGATTATTGATGAAAAACTCCTACTGGAATAGTCTTATGATATAGGCTTATGGTATTCTTGGGATAGGCTCCATCACAAGAAGTTCTAGAAAGCATTCATTGAAATTCAGGTGTCATTTTTTACATGAAGTTGTTCCAGCTATTAGGGAAAAATTCAAGGTAAACTAGATTTGAACCTCTCCACTTGGGATAGTACTCAAAATGGAAAACAAAATCCTTTTTAAATCAGAAAGGAACCCAAAAAAGACAGATAAATTATATAAAAATTCTATTACAATGGTTGCCATGCAATATTTGTGTTTGCAGTCCTCAACGTATCCTCAAATACCAACTAAGAAAAACTCAAAGTCAACAAAACACAACTCATAATAGGTAAACCCTGCCCTTAGTGGGAACTGTAGATGTTCACAGTTGACCAATCAATCAATACATGCTTAAAATAAAGTTTAAAACACAAAATTATTCATATCAAGGATATAAAATAGTAGATCCATGGGCAGAAGGGTTAAACCTTAGTTGGGAAATATGTTCCACATCCTAGTTGGATAAGCAGATGGGTTTACCCTTTGCTTGCTAGTGCTGCTTTACACTGGATAGTGTCAACTGCCTTGACAAGGGTGTCAAAAGAAGTAGTACCAACTGTCACAAACACTGTTCTCTCTCTTTCTGTGTGTGCATCCATAAGTGCCCTCACTTCATCTAGGGAATAGTGCCAACCACAAATAGTATTATGTGCTAACAATGATACATCCACTTAACATAAATCACAAGTTTACATTAAGTCCTGTCACCTGTCATTCATTGATTGAAAGAGAAAATTTCAAGCAAGAAATATCTTATAGATGCTTTCTATGTCAAATTTCATGCATTAATATTTCATACCACTATCAAAATTTGTTTATTTAAAAAGAATGAATTCAGGGGTCAGCAAATAGAGTCATTATAACTAAAAATTGTGAACTGAGAATAACAGCTTTGAGGAAAAAGCCTTCAAGAGCAATAATGTTATAATAATAGAAATAGCAGTGATTAAGACTAACATTTTGAATAATTAAGACATAACACTACCTTTTTCTTGTACATTCGTTTAAGGACAGCAAACTCTATGTTCTCATAGCGAGAGAGACCCAATGTTTCATAATAATCTGAGCTACTTTTTATTCGTAGCACCTCATGTTCATGCAAAGGATTAAACCAAGCCATCCACCATGAAGTTTAGCACAATACATGGAGTATATAGTTGTGATCAGAATTGCCAACTGTGCATGGTTCAGTGTGAATAGACAATACCCATGATTTTTTCAAATGCATTTGAAGAATGAAAAGCCATGAGAAGAACTTCCAAATGAAATAGGGATGGAAGACTTGCACAAACTTCTTGGATATTTTGACCCTATGGATGTCCTTATAATAAGAATGCGAGCTACAAGAACAAGAGCATCATCAGTATAAGCAAACCTCCCATCCTCTATAGAATGCTGCTGCTGCTTCCTGTATCTTTCCTTAATTCCATTTCCCTTAATATAGTTGCTGCTTCCTGTATCTTTCCTTCATGGTAAATCCTTTTGATGAAATCAACAAACGAGATATCAAGCTCTGGCCCAAACGAGATATCACTCGCTCAGTGGCATTGCTTGAAAAAATATATTTCAATGCCTTAATATATTTTCAACCATTTGGGACACGAATGATATGATACTGCTCACATATTTGGCTTGTGGACTGTATATGGGGATTGTATTTAATGCCCCTTTTGGTCATTTTACTGAACAACAAACTTCAATAATGATAGGAGACATTGGACATGGAAGCAAACCACTTTAAATTGCTTGTGCTTGTGGTGTCACACTTTTTTATTCTATTTTAAAGAGCCATATTTGTACATAAAGAATTTATTAATAGCAAAATTTCTGAATTTGTTGAACTTGTAGGTTCCAATGTGATTTTAACAACATTAACAGCATGCAAATTGACGGCTATAACATAGCTGGTTCACATGGCATGCTCTATGTACTAATAGGATATACTTTTGGAGCTGGAATGTTTGAGATGGAACAAGTAAAAGGCGGCACTCCATATGGTTCTTGAACTTTTGCTGGTGATGGTTCACGCCAGCCAAGCAAACTAGATTTGGAGCAAGCTTTTCATCAGTGAAAATACTTGCTGGCATTACAGAGAAACTAAAGGGGGAAGCCTGATGAAAATACCATTGTTCCTTCATCATTGCTTCAACAACTATTTTCTAATTAAGTGCACATTTAGATTAATTCATATCTCCAGTGTTCAGTTCATAGGATATAAACTATTGGGGCTGCTTCACAACAGTTCATATAGCATATAGCATAGTGAAATGAATCTAGATTATGTTGTACAATTCTGAATGCTTTTTTAATCTGCTTTAGATCAATGTTAATACGTCACCTGTTTGTAGTCTGAATGACTGGCTGGGCAATGCTACGATTATTATACAATTGATACTGGAACAGTAATAGATGGGCAGTGTCTTTTGCTTGTACCTATTACTTGCTTAGGAGTTTTATGTTTGCTAGGTCATTTGTATGAATAATGAACTTTTTTCTGTCTGCTCTTTATGTTGGTTTGTAGAAGGACTTGTACATTTGCGCTTTGTAAATTTGAAATACATTGTTCTTAAATTGGGTATGAAGTCACGCAATTGTACAATTTGTATCCAATGTAAGAATATTGATGTATGAGACTGCCTTGTTTGTGGGACAAGAGATCCCTTCCATTCTATAATTTCATAGCTGAGTAGTCTATCCACCCCACTGTAGTATGCCACGCCATTAGATGCACTTGAATTCATGTTGCACTTGCACCTAAGTAATTTGCACAGTTGAACTT
Source organism: Pseudotsuga menziesii (assembly GCA_001517045.1). Taxonomy (NCBI): domain Eukaryota; kingdom Viridiplantae; phylum Streptophyta; class Pinopsida; order Pinales; family Pinaceae; genus Pseudotsuga; species Pseudotsuga menziesii. Next base: position 107,404 of record LPNX011105630.1, read on the forward strand.
GTCACACTAATGGACTCTAAAGTTACCCCTACCATGTGCACTGTGTCCATGGCACAACTTGACTTGACACTCCAGTGTAATGTTTGAAAAATTATGACATTCTGAAAGCATCAAATTTGAAAATATCTGAGTTAAATTATGTAACTTGCAGGATACTTTAACAATCCCAGTGCAACTAAAAGTACAATTGATGAGGAAGGTTGGCTCCATACTGGATATATGGGCTACTTTTATGAGGATGGAGGATTATATATTGTGGATCGTATCAAGGAAATAATCAAAGTCAAAGGATACCAGGTAATCCATCATATCCTTATGTGGAAAAGATGGAAAGGTTAAAATGTGTAACTATTTTTCTGTCCTATAAATAAAATATACTTATTATTCATCTTGAAGGCATTATAGCTCATCTCTATCTTTTCTAATTTCATTTGAGGGCATGGTTTGTGTGCTATTATTTAGCTGCAAAATAATGAATGGAAATTGTTTATTTTTATGGGTGCATCTTCTTTCGATTTTTCTTCTTTTAGTTGTTACTATCAAAGTTTTTCCTTGGGAGCACTTTATTGAGTTTTTTTTCTAATGCGCATTTTCTCATGCTTTTAGTAGTTCCCTTTCACGAATGCTATAGCTGTGCACTCAATATTTCATATTGATTGTATATGAATGATTCGGGAAGTTGCCTACGCAAATAAACAATATTTATGTTTGAAGCTTCTCATGAAATTTGACAGCCTTCGGCTCTTGCAGATGTAAAGCTTTGGAGTGCTTGTTGAGAAAAATTTGAATGGTCAGCAGTTTTGCCCAACAATTGGGGACAATTCGTTAAAATTTGGCACTCCTAGTGCTTCTACTGTGTATGGTACTTGTGTATGGTAGTAGAATAATATTTTCACAAGATAGAGGTTATATCATGCTTGTTTGATATTTCCCAATAATTTTATGAGCTGATTCCTCGTATGAATGCGTGCAGTTTGACAACAATAACGTTGCTTTTGGAAAAGTATGAAATTGATCCAAAACAAATTGGTCGCTTCGAAGTTGGTAGTGAAACTGTTATTGATAAGAGCAAGT
>LPNX011105630.1:108730-130838 GCA_001517045.1 Pseudotsuga menziesii
TAGTGCTTTGGAGTGCTTGTTGAGAAAAATTTGAATGGTCAGCAGTTTTGCCCAACAATTGGGGACAATTCGTTAAAATTTGGCACTCCTAGTGCTTCTACTGTGTATGGTACTTGTGTATGGTAGTAGAATAATATTTTCACAAGATAGAGGTTATATCATGCTTGTTTGATATTTCCCAATAATTTTATGAGCTGATTCCTCGTATGAATGCATGCAGTTTGACAACAGTAACGTTGCTTTTGGAAAAGTATGAAATTGATCCAAAACAAATTGGTCGCTTCGAAGTTGGTAGTGACACTGTTATTGATAAGAGCAAGTCAATAAAGACTTGGTTGATGCATATGATGAACATGTGATGGGAAACCATGCAACGAGGAGCTCAGAAAAAGTTTGTTCAGGTTCCCTGTGTTTTCTTTGTTCACAATTCCTCTAAACTTTGTCAGAGTTCCAAGTACAGACTCTATAAGCTTAAAGCTAGCTCCTAGCTTCCCCAACAGCTCTTCCTGCTTTGACTTGTCATAACCTGCTTGAAGCAGCAAATTTAGTGAAAATAGGGGAAGGAAGCCTAGAAAATTTAGTGAAACATGTAAAATATACTCTCAAAACCTAAAATGTTGCAGATCTCCAGCCTCGTATCAAAAAACTTCAAACTCTCAACGAAAGAGCAATGAGCTTAATTCTGCTCAGTACTAATCATATGGATGGATCTTTGGATAAGGTTGGCGGTGAAGAAATGACTAGAGGAAGGGGTAGAGGAGATGAATTAGGGTAGAAGGTCGGGAGCATCATACAGTGAGGGGGCATGGTTCAATGTTGGCTGATGGTTGTTTGTGTGGGAGGAGACTGGAACCAAGTCAGGAATGGGAGTTTTTGCTCCATTACATCTCTATAGAGAAAATCAATAGTTACAAGATTAGGTCAAATGTCTTCTGTTCAAGACATGAGGCCCAGTACAAGTCCCAGGGATATTTGACAGAATAGGGCATGGCAACTTAAGCCGAAGGAAGACCATGTTATGCAGTGCAACCCCTAACCTTGGGGTATGTTTCTCAAAGCAACTTCCCCAATAACAAACCATTTCATGATTATTGATTAAGTATTATATATGACATGACCAAGCCTACAACTCAGAATGCAGTAGCTAGATATGATGAATCACTTCAATTTGATTGGCCAGTTGCTGAATGACCCTAAGATGGTAAAATGAAAAAATTCTAAGATGTAAAGCCAATAAACGAAGTTAACATGTCACTCGTAACTCATCAAAGGATCACATTCTAAAAATGCACTTGAGGAAAGCTAGTAATTTCTATCAATCATTTGTTGGATAGACCAACCTTTACAAGGCCCGAAAACATATGGTTTAAGAATATGTGGTAGAAATGTAGAATCAGCTTTTTCATCTTTTTTTCAATACCTAAAGAAAGAAAATGGTGTTAGATGGCTTCTATCCAATAGTGTTTCTTTCAAAATTATGTCAGCTAAAAATAAAGGATACTATTGGAACATGCACTTGTCAAAGTGCTAATATACTTGCCATTGCAAATGAATATAATGTAGTAACCTAGGAATCAAAAAATGTTATTAGAATACAAACTATATATGACTAACTACTTTGATTAGGCAATGGTGAATTCCGTCCCTCTGGAAGCTTCCATTGTTTATGCCAATAAATAGACACCCTTGACCAAAGAGGAAACTCAAAATCATCCTCTAAGGGCTCATCTGTAGGCCCATCCATTGTGAGAGGCAACCAAACATAACGTGAGTCTCTTAATTCAGCTGGGTTCCACCAATCTGCCATAAATATAAACATATCAGGCATGCCAGGAAGAGGTAGAACAAACGTTCCCTGGGAAAAAAATGTAGTTCTTCTAAAATATTCATTGCCTCCCATGCATGGATTCCTCATTTTTTCCCAAGGTCCTAGCATAGACTCTGCCGAATGAGCCAACGCTGTATTTGGGGCCTAGCCAGTGCAGCCAGAAGTGATCATATAATATAGCCCCTTATGCTTGAAAACAGTAGGTGCCTCTCTATGCTCTCCAACTAAAGCCCTTTGCATGACTTTAGTAACATCCCTGTAGTCTTCTGTCAACTACACAATATGCAATTCACTATTGTCTTCTGATGAGTAGACAATATAAGCTTGACCATTGTCATCTTTAAATACTGTCATATCTCGGCTATCAAAACCATGTGGCTGTTTGCTGCCAAGATACTGGAATGGCCCAGTGGGGGAGAAACTGACTGCCACACCAACAGAAGCTTTGGAATAGTTAGCATTGTCAATGTGCATCCACATTACATACTGTTTGTTACTTTCCCTTGATTTATAACTGAATATTGTGAATGGACTTACTCGCATTACAACAAGTGATTAGGTGAATGTAACAATGGTAATTAGTCATGTAACTGATTAAGGGAATACGGTAACTAGTACCAACCGTATCACTTAAGTAGTAGCTCTAGTTAATTAAGCTGTATAGGCATCATGCTTGAACAAACTTACCAATACTGCACTGCACATACTTTTATATATATTTTTTTAAAACAGTCACAAGCGTCGCTTAAGAAACGATTCCAGATGTTGCTTTTCCGACGCTTAGTCTTAAAATCCGTCACTTATCCGACGGTTTTGTCTGTCGCTCTTTCGACGCTTATTTTAATATCCGTCGCTTATCCAACGCTTCTAGATGTCTCTTTTCTGACGCTTTTTCTTAATATCCGTCACTTATCCGATGGTCGTGTTGTCGCTTAACCGACGGCATGAAGGTTATTTTCTTAAAAAACTTTCACTACCGTCGAAGAAAAGGTTTCGCTTAATCGACGCTTTACATTTAACCAACGGTTACTTAGGTGTCGCTTAACCGACGGTTAATCAGGTGTCGAATAACCGATGACAAGTTTTTGACACTTAAAAACAAATCAAAGTGTCGTACATGCGACAGGGAAGTGTCGAAAATCTGACATGACGGCCGTCGGATTTTTGGTCAAAATGTAGTAGTGATTGTATTTATTGAGATTGTGTTGGCTTGTTCTTTCATAGTCTGAGAACAATTTTTGGCAATAACATCTTTTGCACCATTGCTGGGGACGGAGTTGAAAACCTATTTTCCCTTGGATACTCATCATTTCACTAGTTTTGAGAGGTGAACTTAAACCAACAAATTTTAAAGACTACTTTTCACCAGTATTTCACAGTGGCTACTAAGGGAGTTGGAACAAGAAGTACACCTAGTTCACCTTTACAACTAGGTGTCTCAGACCCAGAACAGATATTGAAAATAGATAGGAAAATCAGAAGGTCTTAGTCATCACCAGCCCTATGTAACCCTGATCAACTAGTCATATCATCACCTTTTTCCATTTTGAAGGGAGGAGAACAATATTCATATTGGTTGAAGCCTACAATCCATGTTAGTTATTTTCAAGTTTTTACTGATCCTCAATCTTTCAAGAAAGAAAAGACTATATCTCCTGGAAAAATCCCTTTATTTCACCTCAAAGTTGGTATAACTCTGTTTCAGCCAAGTTCTAGCCAAATCTTTCCATCACCTAAACCAGTCAATTTAAAGATGGAAGCCCAAAATCACCCATTAGACATGATGCAATGAATGGTGGTAGCTAGGTATGAACCTTTAGTTTTGCCTCAGCCTTTGAATGCACTTCCTGGGGGTGATTACCAAAAATACTTTCCTAGGTTTAATGGAGAAGGTGAAACCACAGCTAAGGAGCATTGGGAAGCATTTCTCAGCTATGATAACAATTATAATATTGAGGCAAAGGATGTGTGGATGAGAATCTTCATATAGAGTATTGATAGAGAGGTCAGAAAATATTTCAGAGAGTTTCCTGCAAATTCTATTACTATCATAGAAGAGCTTCAGGATCTTTTCATGAGACAGTGGGGTGATACCAAAGATCACACATATTACATTGCTGTGTTTGGATCCCTTAGAAAAAAGAAGGATGAAACCATAGCTGATTTTTTGAAGATTTTCAATAAAATGTATGGAAAAATCCCTCCAAAAATAAAACCTTTAGAAACTTCTGCAAAATTCACTTATGCTAATGCTTTTGATCGTGAGTTTTCCCTACTCTTGAGAGAAAGAATACCTGTTACTTTACTGAACATGCAGGATTTAGCATTATAAGAGGAGTCTAATATATTAGCTTCTAATAGATTGAAGGGAAATACAGCTTAGCAGATATATGATAGGAAGGGTAAGAAAGAGGCAGCTCCAGGGTTCTCAACATCCCATTCTATAGAAGGTAAAATTGAATAGATGGCCAAACTAGTAAAGATCTTGACAGAAAAACTAAACAAGTTGAAATTAGAGAAGAATTCAAATAAACATGTTCAAGAGGCAGACAGAAACCCTAATAATCAAAATCAATTCAGAAGATAGTTTGTACCTCGTTTCATTCCTAGAGAGACAATAAACAATGATATACAATGAGAAAGAAGGGAAACTGAGGATCAAAAAGTGCCACCACCACTTCAGAATAATGTAGTTGATGAAGAAGAAATTGAAGAGGAAGAGTTCTTTGAAGATCCAGATGAGGATATGAATTATTTTGGAGAGCAGTTGACTGAAGGTTTTGTGACTGAAGAAGATTTTTTAAACTCAGAATAATCTGACGCAGATGTGTTTCAAACATAAAATGATTTGAATCTTGAAGTGACTACTGTAACTACTGATACATATACGACTAAGCCAAAGAAAAAATTAAATTTAATATCAAGTCCAAAGTAAGTAGTTCAGAATCCTAAGAAAAAGGTAGTTTTTCCTCCTAAATAGCAGTCTAATCCTGTGTTAGAGAAAAAAAAATCTAGGATTAAAAAAAGAAGAATGTTGAAGTTGAAGAGGTAAATAAAAGTATGCCGAATTTCAATCTGGAAAATGAATTAGGCAAAATCAATATCCCTATGCCTTTCACTTAGTTGATGTGGAATCCTTCTTACAAAAATTCAATTCTGAAAATGATTGGTTCAGCAAACAGTCAACTTCCTTGTGACACAGTGAATTTAGAAGAAGAAAGTCCTAAAATATTTATTGGATCAGCTCTAGCTGAAAAAACTGAAAATGAGGCAAGTGAATCACCTCCTTTTTACATTACACTAAATATTAATGAGCAAATGATACATAATTGTCTTTTGGATTCAAGAGCATCTCATAACCTAATGCCAAAAGCTGTCATGGAAGCTTTAGGTTTGAGCATAACAAAACCCTATAATGACTTGTATGCTTTTGATTCATGAGATGTAAAATGTTTAGGGGTGATAAAAGATATGGTGGTTAGTTTAGCTCAGATACCAATGAAGAGTGTGGTTATGGATGTGGTAGTGGCAGACACTACACCCAAGTTTGGACTGCTCCTCTCTAGATCTTGGGCTAAGAAGGTCGGTGGAACTCTACAGATGGACTTAACATATGCCACCATTCCTATATTTGGAGGAGAAAATAGAAGGTTATATAGAGAGTTACAATTTTCCTATATTGTGACTGATGACAAGAACCCTACAAATCATCCCTTGTATGTTGTTGACAAGGATTTGGGTACATGTATGTTGCATTTTAGTAATGATGATAATACTCCTGGTCTATTACAGGTTGAAAAAGAAAATCCAGTCAAACACACTAGGGAACAAGAAGATGAACCTTGGCAAATGTATTTTGATGGATCATCATGCAAAGAAGGTGTTGTAGCAGGGGTTCTTTTAATATCCCCTAGTGGTGAACTAGTAAAGTTAATGCATAAATTGGAATTTGTTACCACCAATAATACTAGAGAATATGAAGCTTTGTTGTTGGGTTTGAAAGATGCAAAAGATTTAGGTATTCAGCAGATTTCTGTCTATGGCGACTCCTAGTTGGTTGTTCAGAAAATAAGGAACAACTATCAAGTAAGAGAAGATTTGATGAAAGTGTAACGTAATGAAGTATGGGTTATGATAGACAATTAATTTGTGGCTTTTAATATTACTTATATTCCTAGGGATCATAACCAAACTGTTGATTCTCTTGTCCTAGTAGCCACACATTTCAAGATTCCCAAAACAACACAGCTAAAGCATCCTATTGAGGTTAGGTACAGACCTTTTGTGCCTAATAATGTAAAGCAATGGAAATTTTTTGAAGATGAAATTGAAATAAAAAGGTTCTTGGAGCTGACATGTGAGTTTTCCAATTCCTTGATTGATTAAGAACAAGATGATGAGGTTGAAGAGTTTGAAGGTATTGCAGAAAATGAAATTGCAAGTCACAAGATTATTGAACTTAAAAGTAATTTCATTCCTAAAGGTTTGGTTCCTTTAGAGAGGATATTTTCAAAGCATGATACACCTTTAAAACCTGTTGTTCAGTCTTCAGAATATTTTGTAGTAGATTGTAATATTAGCACCCCTGAACATCCTAGAATGGTGAAGATTTCAAAAGCACTCACATCAGAGCAGAGAAACAGGTACATCAAGTTGTTAAAAGAGTATCTTGATGTTTTTGCTTGGTCATATGAATATTTGAAGACATATGATACTGGAATTATACAGCATAAAGTTCCTTTAAAACCAAATGTTAAACCTTTCAGATAGAAATTAAGGAGGATAAATCCATCTTTGTTCCCTATTATAGAAAAGGAGGTGAAAAAGTTATTAGATGCTAAGATTATTGTTCCCCTCATATATTATTCATGGGTAGCCAAATTAGTTCCTGTTAGGAAGAAGAACAGTGAAATCAGACTGTGTGTTGGTTTTCAAAATCTGAATAGGTCTTTGTTGAAGGATAATTACCCTTTTTTAAAGATAGAACAAATATTACAGAAGGTAGTTGGTGCACAAAGAATTTCTATGGTTGATGGTTTTTCAGGATATAATCGAATTGACATGCACCTAGATGATAGACAAAAAACATCTTTTAGTACACCTTAAGGTACTTTCATGTACGATAAAATGGCTTTTGGATTAATGAATGCTGGAGATATTGAGCCTTTGTAGGTTAAAGAGATAATTTTGTAGTGATTTACTTAGATGATATTACAGTATTTTCACAATCAGATGATGAACATCTAAAACACTTAAAACAAACTTTTCTGGAGTGCAGAAAATATGGTTTATCTCTCAATCCAAAGAAATCACATTTTGTTGTACAAGAAGGTAAATTATTGGGTCATTTAGTTTCAACTAATGCCATAAGGATTGATCTGGAAAGGGTTTAAGCAATACTGAACATAATTTTACCAAGGAGCAAGAAGGATGTACAATATTTTATTGGTAAAATCAAATTTCTGCGTTGGTTCATACCAAATTTTGCTGAAACCATCAAACAGATTACAGCCACGTTGAAGAAAGATCAGGAGGTCATGTGGACTGCAGAAGCAAAAAACTCATTTAAAAAGATTAAGATGGCTCATATGGAAGATCCAGTATTAGTAAGCCCATATTTTACGAAGGAATTTCTAACTTTTTCTTTTGCATCTGAAGATACATTGGCTATTGTTTTATTATAGAAGAATAGGGATGGTCTTAAACAACCTACTGCATTTTTCAGCAAGACTCTTAGAGACTCATAGCTAAAATACAACACTTTAGAGAAACAGGATTACTCATTGGTAAAAGCATTGAAGTTTTTCAGAATTTATGTTTTACATCCCAAGATTACTGCTTATGTTCTTAATGCTGCCATAAAAGATGTTTTTGACTCAAACTGACAGTGAGGTAAAAAGAGGGAAGTGGATTGCAAAAATAATGGAATATGATGTGGATATTAGACCTACAAATCTAGTAAAGGGACAAGGTCTAGCTAAATTGCTAGCTGAGTCAAATTGCCAAGATTTAGGTCTACATCTAATGGCAGAACAAACAACACAGGAAGAAATTCAGGAAGAGCTACAGAAATAAAATATTATGGATCACTATTCAGTATCCACATGGTATGCAGATATTGTACATTTTCTTTTGTATTTGCAATGTCCAAAACATTTAGAAAACAAAGCTGCTAGGTCTTTGAAGTTGAAAACTACTAAATATTGTTTGATATAACAACAACTGTTTTGGAAAGATCCAAGAGGTATTTTGTTGAGATGTTTAGATAAATCAGAAATTGTAGGAGTAATATCTGAATCCCATTAAGGTTCTTGTCGGGGTCATAAGTATTGGAAGGCAACAACATATAAAATTCTAAAAGTCGGATACTTTTGGCCTTCCCTATTCTTAGATGTATATCAGCAGGTAAGAGCATGTATCCCTTGTCATAAGTTTGTAGGTAAACAAAAGTTGCTATCATTACCATTAAAATCAATTGCAGTTAATGCCCCTTTTTAGCAATGGGGTTTGGACGTCATAGGAGAGATAAATCCATCTTCCTCAGGGCAGCATAAGTGGATTTTGACTGCTACAGATTTCTTTACTAAATGGGTTGAAGCTATTCCCACAAGAAATGCAACAGATAAGGTAATCATAGATTTTATTGAAGAAAATATTCTTAGTAGATTTGGATGTCCTTAGAAATTGTTGATTGATAATGCTAAAGATTTTAAATCTAAGGCTATGGGGGCATTTTTTGAAAATAATGGGATCATGTTGTAACACTCAACACCCTATTATCATCAGGGGAATGGGTTAGTTGACTCATCTAATAAGAATATTATTCAGAGTATCAGAAAGTTATTGAAGCACAATAAATGATCATGGGGTTCTATGTTAAAATATGCATTATGGCCAGACATAATAACAGTTAAAAAAACAATTGGAACCTCTCCTTTCCAATTAATATATGGTACTAATGCAGTTTTTCATGTTCAGTTAGGTATCCCAGTGATGAATTTTTTTCAAGATTGTCAAGAAGAAACTAATGATATGCAAAGAAGAATTTATGCACTGATAGAGGTACAGTAGAAACAGGAAACAGTGGAAGAAAATACTCACCTGTACAAGTTAAAGATGAAAGAAATATTTGATAGGAAGATCAAAGATAACACTTTTTCAGTGGGAGATATGGTTTTGAAATGGGATGGTAGGAAGGAGCAGAAAGGAAAGCATGGCAATTTTGATAACCTTTGGTTTGGTCCTTTCATAGTATTGAAGTTTCTAGAAAACAATACTTTTGTACTATAGACTTTGGAGGGTGAAGAATTGTCTAATACAGTTAATGGATGATTCCTCAAGCATTTTTACAGTTTTTGAGATGGATATTAGACTTTCATTGCAAATACTAGTGTGAATAACAGAATAAGGACTCCATGACCCAATGGAAATTTTACAGACTAGGAGGTAGCAGCACAGAAGGAATTGGTCTACACGTTCTTGAAGCCTCACAGGGAGGAATTCATCCCACAGCAGGAGCCAGATGTTAGATAATGTTTCTGTTTTCCATCTTTTAATACTTTTGTTTATGTTTTGAAGCTTGGTTTTATTCATTACTCCTAGAAAATTTTGTTTCTTAAGATAGTTTGAATCTTTTTCCTTTAACTTTCATGTTATTTGTTTTCTTAGTTTTATTTTTTATTTTTTAAATTTTGGTTTGATTTCATAGTTAGAGGGATTATAGAAGGCTTATATGGATTAAAAGGTCTAAAAAATAACATAAAAGCTTGATTAAGGTTCTTAAACCAAGTTTAAATCTTTATCATAAGTTTAATTTTTTAAAAATCATTCACTTAGACTTTCTTGTAGCGCAATCCTAGAAAAATTGCACACATGCACTACAGGAAAATCATGGAGTTCAAAAATCATCATTTATGGGTTAGTTTTTTTTTAAATTCTCACACATGAGATGTCATTCATATTAGGTGATGGATTTGATACGTGTTTCCTCTAGAATAATCACTATGATAGGTGTGAATATCATCATGAGAGCGATTCGTGACGGTTTGTTGTAGAAGTGATGGAATAATGATGGTTGAACATAATGACACAAATGAGGCTTGAATCTCGTATTCCCTGAAGTGAACATAGACCAGATGAAGGTCGTGGTGAAAAATCAGTAGTATATAATCGAAATTTTGAAACAGGGCGAATAATTAGGGCTTTGAGGATCGGTCGTTTGGAGTTATCAAAGTGGTCACCGAAGATTGGGGAATGCAATTGGATACCTGATAGTTAATAAAACACAATTCCAGAACCTGGATTAATCACTTTGATAGAAATTTGGAGTGTTTTTTATTGACAGAAGCTATTTGAAAATTGTCAAAAATGAAAAGAACCGGTAAGACTAATAGAGCAAAACCTTCAGACATGAGCTGGGTTCAAACCTTTCCAGATTGTGCAAAACTATTTGCAGAAGCATGGTGGTTAGTGTTTTTTGAAAGGATTGAAGGTCATCATTCAGAAGTCTCTTAAAAATTCACTCAATGTTTGAATAATGATGTAGTGTCTTTTGATACTTTGAAGTTTAAATTGACAAGGGACTTTCTAGCAGAAGCCAACAGGAGTTTTAGATGAGGGTGAATTCTGGTTCAAAAAAGTGGCTTTCATTTTTTATGCTCAGAGATATCTACTTCTAGGTGTAGTAGTAGATTTGGGAAAGGGAGTACCTATTCAAAAGTTTAAATTAGAATGGATAGAGCCTATCAAAATCCTACAAAGCTATATCACTTGGGAAGGGAGATTCGCTCTTGTGTTTAAATATCATTTTAGATTCCTTCAACATCTCAGTCATGAATCCAAAATGAATCTCCCATTCTTATTTTTGAAAAGTTTACAAAAGATGTCAAGTAGGGAGAAAGTGCATTAAGATCACACCAAACAATCAGTATTTCATCATGTGCTTATAAAACTTGTCATAAGCACTGTACTTCAGAAAAGAGAGAAGACATGGGAGTATTTCTTATTTTGGTCTGGTTTCCAAACAGATAAGGAAGAGCAGACTCAGAAGAGACAATCAAATAAAGGTCATAATTTGATCAAGAAACTTAGAAGAAAGTCTCATTCAAGAATGAAGACGGTGGTGAACCAAAAAAATCTCTAAACCAAGAGAATCAAAATATTGAAATTGAAAAACAATTTAATATTGAATAAATCAAAGTTTCAAAGTCAGAAGAGAAAGAAATCGAGCTAGTAGAAGATGATATACTTGTACAATTAAATCAAGGTGTAAAGGAAGGTGTGAAAGACCAAAAACAGATCCCTATTACAGTACTCTCTGAAGATGATGAAAAATCCTTATCTGATGAAGCTAGGGTTCATACTACTGATGAGGCTAGGGATCCTACTACTGATGAAGCTAGAGTTCATTCTAAACAAGAAATACACACCCATTTTGATGAGGAGACAGTGTCACCAAGGAAAAGAATGAAGGTTGTTGAACTAGCTTGAATAACTCATCAAGGGAAAGTTCTAAAAATGTTAGGAGAGATTTGAGCAGTCTGGAGGCCCAAGACAAGGCCAACGAACAAGCTCAAGTTAAATATGAAGAAGTTATTAAATCCCAAAGTTGCTGAGAAGAATCTTGCGTTAATAGAAGATTCATCATCTCAGGAGAAATTGGAAGATAGTGAATATAAAAACAAAGAAGTTATGAAGGGTTGAAAAACAATAGTTTCAAAAGATAAACCAATCTTCACTAATACTAAGATCTCAGACATATTCATGGAGGTTCGAAATAAGATGATTCAAGAACAAGAACAAAATTATATAAATATTTCTTGTATGGAGAAAAGAGAGGTAATTGAAGAAGCAGTTCAATGCAGTATTGAAGCTGAAGAACATTCAAAGATTCCTGTGACCTTCACAGAGCATATGAAGGACAATGAAGAAATATTCAAGAAGGTGAAAATCCCATGGATTCCATAAGGGATGCAGCCAATAATAGAAGGTAAATGCATTGATTCTGAAAATTAAAATCTGCAAAGGAGGATTAAGCAATACAAATATCAAATTGAATAGATGCATGAAACCAATGAAGGATTAGTGACTGCAAATAGAAGACTTAGAGAATACTTGGAAGAAGTGAATAGTCACTGTTAGGAATTGATTTCAGTTTCTAAAGAGCCTCTTAAAAGAAAAAGACAGACATAGAGTCAATTTACAGAACTAAAACAAGCTTTCCAGGAGCTAACACAACAAAATGAGGAGCTTGCAAAGAGAGTTGTAGATTTGGAAGTAGACCACCAGAAAGCTAGAAGGAAAGCCCATGATTTAGAGGGAATTTCTCTTTTAGCAAAGGCAGCAAAAGACTTGTAAAATTATTTTGGGAAGAGAAGTTATTAGTTAGTTTGAAAAAGTTATTTCATTTTTGTATAATGATAGTTTATATTGAACAGTTCAATAGAAGACCTAAAAGTAGTTGTGGTTCAGTTATGTAACTATTTTTTAAGGAACAAGATAAATGTAAGTCTTGGAAAGGACCCAAGGTTCGATTTTTCTTGCAAAGGGAGGCTATCAGGCTATGGTTTATGAGCTAAGTGTAAAAAATATTATGTGTTTTTGATGACTGAATTATGAAGTATATGCAACTATATTCACTTTTTAACTATTAACTGGTTTCATTTCTAATTTGTGTTAATTACTCAGTTGGTATACTCATTTCCTATTTAAGGTCTTTATACTTGAAATGCTTGCTAACTGTGGGTGGAACTCAATACTGTGATTATTATGTTTGGATTATAGTTTATATGTTATGCATATTAGTCTTTAAAATGCTCATGATTTAGTGTTTTCTTTGGTTTTATGAAGTTTCTTCCCTCTTTTCTACAAACTGTACAACCAAAACTCTAGAAAAACCTATTTTACTTTATTGTATTTATTGATATTATGTTGGCTTTTTCTTTCATAGTATGAGAACAATTTCCTACACTGACATGGGTGAGAGAGAGAGAGACTTTGTGTGATAGAAGGAGATACTACATGGTTAGATGGGGGGAGAGAGAGAGAGAGCAAGAGATAGGGATGGAGGGTTAGTGAGAGACATGGAGAAAGGGGAACGGGGTTAGGAAAATAGGGGAGGAGGAGGATTACAATTAGGGAGAGGGGGGGTTGATATGCTCAAAAATGAAAACAAAGAAAAATTTTGAATACTAGACAGATGCGCGCACATCTGTTTAATGCGTACGCACTCAAGACCACCATCGCGCTTTTATTGCATAGGCATTAATTTTTTAAACTACGCGCACACATGTTTGTAGCACGTACGTTCTGCTTTAAATTTTGAATTTTGGAGGGCACATCTCTCCAACCTACGTGGTGGATGACTTGGTTTCTTTGGTTTTATGTTCACGTTTCCATACCAAGTAGTTTGGACTGTCTGATGACAGAAAACATGTTTTGTACCACTTGTCATATTTCATGTATGATTTTGCATATGCCACACTCGTCCACTGCTAATGAAAATTCACACACTTGTGTAACTCTATCTGTAGATTCTGAATATGTAATTTTCATTTATATCTATTATATTTTTCTATTTTTTATTTAATTTTAAAATGACTAACGTCAATCTAACACAAAAGGTAGGCTATTTGATTTGATTATAACTTTTAATTCACTCACCTATTTAGAAAACAGAATAGAACTTGCAAATGAAGACACAAAGACCTCGATCCTAGAAACAATATTGTTCACTCGGTATGTTAATACCAAGATGTCATGGACCAACGCTCAACCTTGTCATTTTAGGTCGTCACTAACTTCCTCAATTTAAAAATAAATAAATAAATAAATAAATATATATATATATAACATAAATAAATATGAAAAAATAACACTGCACTAGACACACCTGTTATCTACAACTCTATATTATTTTTTTCACAAAATTTCATCATTTGCATACCAAACGCGTGAACCAACGCAAACATATTCACTATTTTTTGGGAAAAAAGTAACATACCAACCTCATAAGAACCTCATTTTTTGGTATTTATACTTCTTTTGCATAAATAAAAGTTATATATTCTGGAAGGTAATCTGATTGTCTATGTTTCACATTCTTACACCATATTCCAAGAAGTTGTGTAGTTACCTCTAATATTGTTTTTTGACATTCAAATTTCTATTTTTCTAGAATTCCATTGCAACGAACGCGTCATTAGTGACCAACATTAGCTTACACCAGCCTAACACACAACCTTGTCTACATCACTTGTGGGTATAATATAACACACAATATTATTTACATCACTTGTGGATATACGATGACACAATTGATTCATGTGTATTTTTCTTTGTTTCTTTTGATTTAATCCCTCTCTGTTTTTTCTTGAGCCACAAGTAAGTTGTATCTATGTTGGTTTATTTGGTTCCCTAATTGAATTATTCCTAAGTAACACATGTTACATTTTTTTAAAGTAAAGACAATTCATAAGGGGACTTTTGAAGTAAAAAATGGGCCTTAAGAAAAAATTGTACCATTAAACTTGACTTTATTGTAGAAATAATAGATCAAATCTATGAGAAATGATGCTAAGAAGAAGCACAGGAAATAGATCTTGCTACTAAGAATTCTCACAAGCATACATAGGAAAAATATAGAGAAGAAAAGAGACGGAATCACATGAATGAAGAGATGAATATTGGTGTGTATCCTTCCATTGAATAATTATGAATAATATTGTACGTAAATAGTACATCCCTCATAGGAAAATAAAATTGTATGGAAACAACTCATAAAGCTGAAAAGGGTTGACTTACCAAAATATAGCAAACCCCCAGAGGTGGCTAAAGCACTTACCAAATAAATCAAGGACCTCACAAGTTGGAAAAAGCATGAGTGAGTTGTAAAGGAGATGGAAAAAACATGCTAATCCTAGAAAATGGAGAAAAACTAATGGAGGATGGGTTGGAAACAAAATCCCCCAGTTTCCTAGTTGACTAGCTTTTATCTTATCCATAGAAAAGCAGGAAAAGCAGAAAAAGCAGAATTTGCTGTAAAGTCCTGTATACTAATTCTAGATGGTCAAAAGGTGGTCAAGATCAACCCAAAATTGGAAATAAATCATTCCTAGGATATAGATGGCATGTTTTGACTTTAAGGTGCAAGTGGATGCCAACTAATTAAGCTAGTGGGTCAATAATTAATCAAATAATGATTAATTATTTTATCCTAATTTGTAAGTGGGTTTAATATATTCCTACACCCCCCTATCAGTCTGACTTTATGATGGTATGATAAAAAATATGGATGCATATAGGGCCTAGCAACAAGGCTATTGTCACCCTTTAACAATTATTATGTCCATAAAAGTGACGAAAGAGGAAAAACCACATGGGGAAAATCCTCCCTCAAGATAGGACAAGGATCAAAATTTGAAATATGTATTCAACATATATTCATCTTCACTTTAATGATCTGACTAAACTGCTTCTGGATGAAGGACATTTTGAAGAAATCATGAACTCCATGATCATGCGCTAGAGTGTAGAACCTGCAAGAAGGAAGAGGAGAGACTTCTTGTATCTCATCAACTGATGAAGTAGGAGCATTATATAAATGATTATTTCTACTGTCAAACTCTGATTTTCAAACATAATCTTAAATGGAAAAGAGATCTATGCATACTCCTTTCCAAAGAGTACAAAAAATAAGGCAATTTATTTCACACCCAATTCCCTGAATAGCTACAAAATTGTGATGTTAATCACATGTCAATATTCCAATATGATGTAGCACCTGTATGTATCTGATATGAGGCTGACAAAACTCTGATATATAAAAAATATTAGCATATGGAACAGTAAGGAAAAAGGCTTCAATGGATCCATGAGGATATAGGGCTAGACTAGGAAAATTATGAGCAACTAGAGAAAATTGATAGGTGTAAAAATATGAATGATGGATGGGCATAAGATTTGTACCATAAGTGTTTAGAACATATCAAAACATTTTTAACATGTTTAATGACATTAGAGAATGTAGAGGCCAAAAAATCTTGATAGAGAGAACAAGAGGAGACGTTAGGTTCGCTTCGTGCTTCATATTCAATTTCCTACAAACCAAAAGCTTTGTCCAAAATTTTCCAAAGCTCAAATGGAAATTCAGAAAAATATATGAGATGATATATATTTGGATACATTCCCAAACACATAATTCCATAAGATCTATCATAATTATTTATCCAATCAATCTTCTCTTCATAAGACTCGGGTACACTCAATGCACCAATGGAGATATCAAATAGACATTGCCTCTTCCAGTATGCCCTCATCTTTGGCTTCCAATAAGCATAGTTGAAAGGAGATAGTAGAGGAACTTTTGAATACATTATTGAAGTTGTTGATATGCTCTAGTAGATACTCTTTTCAACCTGCAAAACAAACTAGGATAAAATCTTGTAAGCTAGACAAGCTCTTCTTGAGAGAGGGATAGGAGACTGGAAGCGCTCCTCAACTTTGTAGAACTTGATAAAATTTGTAGCTCTAATACCATGTATAAATAATAGATCAATGCTATGAGAAATGATTCTAAGAAGAAGCACAAGAAATAGATCTTGCTACTAAGAATTCTAACAAGCATACACAAGAAAAATAGAGAGAAGAAAAGAGAATGAATCACATGAATGAAGAGATGAATATTGGTGTGTATCCTTCCATTGAATAATTATGAATAATATTGTATATAAATAGTACATCCCTCATAGGAAAATATAATTGTATGGAAACAACTGATAAAGCTCAAAAAGGCCAACTTACCAAAATATAGCAAACCCCCATAGGTGGCTAAAGCACTTACCAAATCAATCAACGACCTAACGAGTTGGAAAAAGCATGAGTGAGTTGTAAAGGATATGGAAAAAACATGCTAATCCTAGAAAATGGAGAAAAACTAATGGAGGATGGGTTGGAAACAAAAGCTCCCAGTTTCCTAGTTTACTAGCTTTTATCTTATCCATAGAAAAGCAGGAAAAGCAGAAAAAGCAGAATAAAGAAGAATCTGCTGTAAAGTCCTGTATACTAATTATGGATTGTTAAAAGGTGGTAAAGATCAACCTACAATTGGAAATAAATCATTCCTAGGATATAGATGGAATGTATTGACTTTAAGGTGCAAGTGGATGCCAACTAATTAAGCTAGTGGGTGAATAATTAATCAAATAATGATTAATTTTTATCCTGAGTTGTGAGTGGGTTTAATATATTCCTAAATTTATAAGAACCAATAGGAACCAAGATGATGATGTCAACCATAAGGGTAAAATTTGTAAAAAAAAATTAGGAGAAAAACAAAAACTACTTTTTCTTATTGTAATTTTGACATATCTCCTTATCAGTTCACCCAATTTCAAGTTTGGTGTCTCGTTGGATGCGAAATTTAATTCCACATCTAACCCATATTGACACTGCATAATTCTAAGGTCCCCATGGCACCAAAAAATGAAAATTTCAACTAAAAAACATATTTTAATATTAAAATACGGTTTTTATTGAAATTTTTATTTTTGGGTGTTGTGGTTACCTATGAAGTATGTTGTGTGATTATGGGGTTGGATGCGGAAATAAATTCCACATCCAACAAGTCACCAAATTTGAAATTTGGGTGAACTGATAAGGAGATATGTCAAAAAACAATAAGAAAAAATAGTTTTTCTTTTTTTCCTCAAAAATTTAGATCTTTTTTATTATTATTATAACTCTTATTTTATTATTTCCCTTATGAGGCCCATTTTAGACCTCAAAACTCCCCTAATGATGTCAAAAATAACTTTATGTACAAACAAGATAGGATACATATATGCGATTGATACCTAGATGAGGGTATGGTAAAGGATAATGACCTTGAAAATGAAAAATTGTTGAAATATTTTGATACATTCATTAGATGCCGTGTTTTTTTAAGTGGTTATGAGATTATTACCTACTCTAAGTGAAGGCTTACAACCATGATTTGAAAAGGAAAGTGGAATAGCCATGTGTGAGAAGTTTATATATTTTTTGGATAATTTGGCTATTTTAGAGTTAAAAAAAATATTCCATGGAGTTTCAGTGAATCATCTTTGAGAAAAAGGAAAATTGGCTAAACTTTTCTTTGATAAAAAAGGTCCAAAAGTAACCCATGGAATAAATTTCGCCCCTAAAAGTTTCCTATGTGTTTGATTGCATTGTGAGAATGTATTTTTTATGAGAAATATTTAATTGTGGTTAAACTCTAACCACTAGAAAAAAATGAATTGCTAGTATCACATATTTCTATTGGCCATTCCATGTGTTGTTGGTATAGTAGTAATGCCAAGATTTTATGCATGAATAGTCATTTTGTTTTGAGGTATGAAAGATTTCATAAGAAGGAAAAATAAAGAGTAGATCATTTTTATAGGATAAAACCATGAGATTCAACACATGATGAAGACTAGCCATTTTTGCATGCAGAGGACAATATTATAAGAGGCATCTCATGTTCATTGAACTTGATTTTTGTTAAAAAAAATCAAAATCTTGATGACAATATCTCATGTAAGTGTGTGTCTAAGATATCCGTGGCATGATGGACTTCGATAGTGAGAATAAATGATGGATTCTATAAGCTTGAATGCATAAGGAGAATGTCATTGAAATTGCATTGGAATCTCATGCTATGCCTTAATAGCCTTGAGGTAATAATTGTTGTGATATCAAGGTGAATTTTTTAATTTTGCAAAGTTGTGAATAGATTTATATTGTTTACATTAAAATATTGGGATGAAAAAAATTATTTTGAGGTCATTGAAAACATATATTATATTTATAAGCACCACTAAAACATGATTAGTATGCATTGAGACAAAAAATTATAGAATGGAGCTTCGCAATGTGTGAACTTTCATACCTCAACAAATAAAATTCTAGAAAAAGAGAGAAATGATGGTTATTTCTTAAGTCATAAAAATTATTTGGAGACTCGAGGCAAGTTATATACAAAATGATCAATGGATACTCCAGAGGATCCATCAAGTGCAGAAGGTTGTATGACAGAATCACTCCCCTCCTCTCGAATAAAGTTGAGTTTTTCCATATTCTTCAAGCAAATAATGCTCTCGTGGATGCTCTGGCTAATTTAGGTGCATCCCTTCCTCAATGCCACATTCGCATTAATGACTTAGACATTGGTTTCAAACTGATTCCCTAATTCTTAGAAAGAACCCTCTCTTAAGAACTCACCCTATCCTAAGTCTCGGCACAATAATTTTTATGGATTATGGTTTAAAATTTGTTTTTTCCTATGGCGACATGTGGCCTCCACTCATCTTTAGCCTATCCATGCATCCTCTTGCATTAAATCACCATCCCTTCAGGATTAAATGCTCACTCATGATAAGGCATGCTCCATGCCAACCCCCATTGTGTACCATGGCTTCGTCTCAAATATTCATCTGCCCCTTCGCTCTTTTCGATAACCACAACTGTAATGAAACTCAAGATATTTATCTAGAAGAAGTCTTGCTCACTAATAGGTCTGGTTTCAATGAAGGCTCTGCTCAGGTGATCCCTTGGGAGGCCTTGCCTCTGCTAAGGATATTTTTTAAGGAGAGATTTGCACTTGCTGCGTTCCTGAACTGTATTTTCTCATCCCATAGCAGCTCTTGGTTCTTCTTGGCTCTCAACTTTAGGTTGTACGACCACTAAAATCCTCTTCAGACAGCTCCTTCTCGAAGGTAATATTCAGATCCTTGGTTGCAATTGCATTGGTTGGGAGGAAGGTTCAATAGGTGGTATCTCTTGTCGTAGTAGAAAGAATTGTGACACCCTATAGCAAGAACTTTTCATTCTCAGTTCTGTTTACAACAATTTTTCCTCAAGAAGTTGGTGTCGCAATCTCAATAGTGGCCAGGAATTTGATTTCTCAGGCTCTGTTCTTAATAGGTTATCAAGTTTAAGTCTTAATAGCCATAGGTCTGGACAATAATTTCACTGAAACCAAGGAATGGACTGCAAAGAGGAAAATGCTAGTCTCACAGACTTGAAGGAAAACATATGGCGTTTATATGAAATGGTAGCAATCGGAATTATGGATGGGAGGGAGATATCCAAAAAAGTAAAAAATCTTGTTGATGTTGTTCGATATACATCTTATCATATTAGCAATCATGATTATAGGATACATGATAATGAAATGAATCTGAAGGAAATCATGGGGAAAGTAGACCGCATTCAGGAGGATCTTCAGCGCCTGGTGTAGATGAATCAAGGAAGCAAAGCCCATGAAAATATACCAGGAGCAGTACAACACATGGAGGAGGAATCTGTCAGTCAGCCCGTGAGGCATCCACGAAACCCATAATGTGTTGTTTTATAAGTCTATGTTTTTTTGCATCTTACTTAGCGAGCAATACATTTGAGTATATACTACATCTGTAATTAATCGTAATTTAAGAACTCTTTGCGGCATACTAAGGTCCATCTTCTGGCCTAATTTTGTTTCCTCTTTCTCAGATCAGCAAGAATACTTTAGCTGCTATTTTTTGTAATGAATGGTTGTGCATACCCTGTTTAATATTACTCTTTTTTAGTTTCTATTAAAAGAAATGTATTCAAATTCAATAAATAGAGAGAAACACAACATGAACTTCTTACTAACATAAAAAATTAGATTCCCAATTTAGAAAGTATCCATCCTTCACACCAACAATAAGTGGCATGAATCTTTAACACATTTTAATTTGTGTAGTAGGAAATGACTTCTTGTATTGTTTGTCACTATGCAAAGATCAACATAACACAAAAAAATAGATTCAAAAATTTGTTATGAAGCCCTACATATACAAACAAAATCTTGGATTTATTGTGAAGTTTTTTATTACAAAAATTCAATTGATGAGAATAAATTACATATTAAAACAAAACAACAAAAAGAGATAAGTTTTAAATACATGTATTACAAAGTTTTAAGAATTTATGAGTATGAAAATGGACTCTAAATCCTAGAGAACGTAACAAGCAGTTGGTAATTATTTTCTCAATTACAATTATAAATTAGGTCTTGCTATCATCCATACATATAGAGAAACATATTTCTTATTTAGATTACTACTAAAAATGAAATTATTAGTAAGAAACATAGGTTACTAATTTTTATTTTAAGTATAGACAATTTTGTCAAAATTAACTAGTAAGAAGATTGGTATACCATTGTCCTAATTATCATCCACACATAAGCACACTTTTCTTATTTAGATTAATACAAAAAATTGAATTAGTACTATATTTGGATTATTATAAAAAATTGAATTATTACTTTAAAAAAACATAGGTTTTTGAATTATTACTAAGAAACATAGGTTACTATTTTTTTTAAAGTATAGACAATTCAAAATTATTTGGTATACCGTTGTCTTTATTCATTGTCCTAATTATCATCATCACATATAAAAGCACACGTTTCTTATTTCGATTCCTACCCAAAAAAAAATGAATTATTACTAAGAAACATGGGTTACTAATTTTGTTTTGAAGTAGAGGCAATTCTGTCAAAATTAATTACCAACAAGATTGGTATACTGTTCTTGTTAAGGAATTGAAGAGTTGGTTGGTTTTCGTTTGGATCTCTCGTTTATTTTCTGTATCTGCTAACTTAGGATTTTATTGTTGCATTCATTGTGGAGAACGATTGATTGTCCTTTCCTCCTTATCGTCAAGTTCTACAAGGTAGTTCCACTCGTGGGAATCAAATTGAGGTGGAAGTAATGCACATAATTCTTGGCTGAGGGTAAACCATAACAAGTACCATCTCATGCTACTTCTGGAAGGGGTGTGTATGTGAGAGAGAGAGATACAAAGATAGAGGAAGGGTTGTGCTAGGATTTTAGGAGTGGGGGTGTCTAGGTGTTGTAGAGGGGATGTAATAGGGGGTGGAGGTTGGGGAATAGATTGGAGGGGGAGTATGGGTTAGAGGTGAGGGGGTTTTAGTGGTAAGGGTAGACATAGGGATGTGTGCATGTGTGTGTGAGAGAGAGACAAAGATAGAGTGGAGGGGGGAGGTCCTTAGTGGTATGGGGTGACCTATGGATGTGTGCATATGTGTGTGAGAGAGAGACAAAGATAGAGGAAAGGGTGTGCTAGGAGTTTAAGAGTTCGGAAGGTTAGATTAATGTGTGGATGCCTAGGTGTTGTAGAGGTGATGTAAACAGGGGTGGGGGTTGGAATAGATGGGTGGGGGGGTTATAGGTTAGGGGGTGTTAGTCGTAAGGGGAGACATAGGGA
>LPNX011105630.1:131091-152306 GCA_001517045.1 Pseudotsuga menziesii
ACCCCAGGTGTACTGTATACTCATTCCCCTACTTCGGTATTGGGTTAACCGTAGTATTTTTCCATGGTTATTTTTCCCCTATAAAAGAAAGCATTGTAACACATCTGTGTATGGTATTATAGGATTGTAAAAAATCTTTGTCATTGTGTGAGAGAGACTATGAGAGGGTGAAGAGGAGGTGCAGCGGTTTTGCTGCAGGTTGTATCCCTTCATCTTTATGCACTGTAATAAAAGGACTGGAAATTTCTTTGTGGATGTAACCCATCGTTTGGGTCAACCATGTTATATATGTGTCTCTCTGTAATGTGTTTAATGTGTTTTTCATATTGTTTAATGATTTAACTATATAACTATTATTGCTCTACGGTCATGTTTTCTAACAATTGGTATCAGAACAAAAAGGTTTATTTGTTTTGTAAACTTGTAGGAAGGAAGGGTTTCTGGTTTGAGTGGGAGAAATGGCAGAAGAGGGGAAGTTTAGGGTTGAGAAATTTAATGCTCAAAACTATCAGATATGGAAGATGGAAATGGAGGTACTAGAAGGATCTGTACCTACCGTTGGGAAGAAAAGAAAAATAGTCGGCGGCTATGAAGGATGAAAAATGGGAGGTTCTTGACAGAAAGGAACTGGGAACAATACAGTTGTTCTTGGCTTCATCGATGGCTTTCAATATTTCGAAGTAAAAAACAATGGAGGGTGTGATGAGCGCATTGGGTAATCTCTATGAAAAACCCTAGACTTCCAACAAGGTATTTTTAATGAAACGTTTATTTAATATGAAGATGTCGGAAGGTGGATATGTTGCCAATCATTTAAATCAGTCTAATACACTTATCAGTCAGTTAAGTTTTGTAAATGTGAACTTTGATGATGAGTTTAGGGCCCTTCTAATCTTGTTATCACTACCAGAAATATGGAATAGCTTAGGCATGGGTGTAAGTAACTCTGTCCCTAGTTCAAACACTCTTAAGTTCGATGATGTTGTCACGTGTTATTCTTAGCGAGGAATTGCTAAGAAAAAACATAGGTGAGACATCAGGTAATGCATTGACTATCCATAGCAAAGGGAGACAAAATGAGAGAGGAAGGAACCCAGGAAATGGCAGCAAGTCTAAAAAGGGTAGATCCAAGTCCATATTTGGAAAAAAATAATGTTGGAACTATGGGAAGAAAGGACATCTAAAGAAAGATTGCATAGCACCAAAGAAGAAAGGCGAGAGGCAGAAAGAGACTAGTCATGAAGCGAATGTAACAGGTGATGTGTTACAAGATGCTTTGATTCTTGCATTAGATAATACTAATGATTACTGGGTAGTAGATTTAGGGGCTTCATGTTATGCTACACCCCATAGGAAATTATTTCATGATTATGTTCAAGGTGATTTTGGACATGTTTTATCGAGGGATGATGAATCATGTAAAATTGTTGGAAAGGGTATGGTATGGATTAAGTTAAATAATGGAAATGACTGGCTACTAAAAGATGTAAGGCACATTCTTGCTATGAAAATAATTATGTTATCAATAGAGAATTAGTTTGGAGATCGTGGTTGTTTGTCTACGTTTGGAGAAACATGGTGGAAGGTCACTAAAGGATCAATGGTAATAGAAAAATGAGATACGATATGTACATTATATTTATGACCTCATAATACTGATTATTCTATCTATGTAGCTTCCATGGAAATAGGTGCAACGTTGTGGCATCATAGGCTTGGCCACATGAGTTAGAAGGGGAGGCAGATTCTCCTTTCAAGGAAACTGCTTCTAGATCTGAAGCATGTAAGTTTTAAATTCTATGAAAACTGTGTTTACGGAAAATATAAGAGAGTTATATTTCTTAGGGTTGGGAAACAAAAGAAGAGTGAAAATTTAGATCTTTTCCATACATATGTATGGGGACCAGCTCAGTTACAATATCTTGGTGACTCTCATTATTATGTAACTTTTATTGATGATGCAACTAGAAAAACTTGGGTTTATTGCATTAGACAGGAATATGATGTGTTTGATACTTTTAAGAAGTGTAAAGATTTGGCTGAGAATGAGAAAAAAAATTTGAAATGTCTCAGATCTGATAATGGAGGTGAATACTGTAGCAAGGAATTTGACAGTTACTATTCACACAATGGGATTCGCAGAGAGAAGATAGTTCCTGGAACACCAGAAGAAATGGTGTCAGAAAGGATGAATAGAATGAGCATGAGACCGCAAGTAGGGTTTCCCTTACAGTTTTGGGTAGATGTTGTAAACATTGTTGTTTATTTAATAAATAAATGGCCTTCAAGAACTTTGGCTGGTGGGATTCAAGAGGAGGCATGGACAGGTATGTTGGATATTTTTACCACCATACACACTCTTTTTGGTCAAATTGGCCTATTTAAACCGGTATCCTAAGTATAACTGACATTAATTGACATCAGTGGAGAATTAATTGACATCATCTAGTCACACCCCCACCTACCTTTAGTCAAGGATGCTAACTTATCCCTCTCCTACATTCGAGGAGGCTAACTGGAGCACTCTGGGGGTGATCCGAGTGATATTAATGCACCTAATTGCTAAGTGGTGGTTACAATCAGTTAAACAAGTCAGTTAAGGTGCCTCCTCTCATTAAATATATTATTTAATGATTATTTAATGAACTGGAGTCAACAGGGGTGCCTCCAGCAACTTCTGATATGTAGTTCAACTTCAGTTAACCTCATCGAGGTTCATTGGAGTCATTGTAGTGCTACCTCTTAATGGTTGTTGAGATGTGACATCTGTTTGATCTCTTTCAGTTGAGACTTAGTCATTTATTGCACTCCAATTTTAGTTAGGGTTAGTTGAGTCAATTAGGGTTTTGGTCAGTGGTTAACTGAGTGTGAACCATGGCTTACAGTCAGTTAAGCTAGACTCACTCATTCAATTTGAATGAACTCCTAAGGAATTTGAATTGCCTCTTCATTCATGCTTGTAGCATGACATTGTAATTCTAATCATTCATTCTTTATGTGAATATAAAGCGACTACTATTCCTATAGACCAATTACACCATTTCATGAGTTATTTGTTGATTAATTCTTGATGATATTGATTGTTTGTTCCTAGATCAATAGACAGGATTAATATGGTATAAGAGCTTATAGCGGGACAAATCTCTATCTCTCAAAAATAAGCTTTTTAACAGATTTCTACATGAAATTTGAGCAATAGCTCAAAAATCCATTACTACACCAGAAGCCAAGGATTACCACTTAATACCCCAAGTAAAGAACTTCTTGATCAATCTTTCTTGATTGACTATGTTGGGTGTGATGAAGGCCTAGAATGTGCAGGCTATCTGACCTTACATTTCCCTTTCTGTTTTGATTTTCAGGTTTCTATAGGTGAAGCATTCAATCTAGCACATCCGGATGGCCTCCTCGGTAGATCTCTTGACTCCATACAATTTCCACTCATGGAAAAGTGATGGAGATTCAGATGCGATCTAGAGGACTTTTTAGAGTCACCATTGACACTGAAGTTGAGCCTGGATCCGCCATAGAAAAATCAATATTCTTGAACAAGAAGGATGAAGCCTTCAGTTTCTTGTGCTTCTCTATTTCCCGAGACCTTCTCTTCCATCTTACGGATTTGAAGACTCCGAAAGAAATATGGGACAAATTGGAGACTCTATAAGGAAAGCATGATGACTTGAGGGTTTACCAGCTCAAAAATGAACTCATGTCTCTCTAACCCTCCAATTTCAAAACTCTAAATGATTTATTCACAAAGTTTAAGCATACTATTTTACTCCTGAAGCTATGCAAAGCGGAGAAAAAGGATGATCAGCTCATCCTAGCCATACTCTCTAAACTTGGGGATGATTATTCAGTTTTTGTTTCTACATTTCGTGCAAGGAAGCTCACAACCCCTTGATGGAAGATGCCTTCACTCAATGCCTTCATTGAGTCTCTAACAAGTGAACATGAAAAGCTTGTCTAGATGGGGATCATCCAATATTCCTATGATCAATCCCTTCATGTCTCGAGGCCTAAATATTTGAAGGGTAAAGGAAAGCAGCAAAAGAAAAAAAAACTAAATTTGACGCTCCTAAACGTATGTTACTGAGAGAAATTCCTATGTCTTGGGGTACCACAATAGATAGCTTGACTCCAGAAATCAATCCTTTCCAATATGCAATAGAAATTAAATGTCTAACACTAAAGGATCAGACCTCGTAACTTATTCTAGACGGTTGAAGTAAATCCTCGTTGAGCTTTACAATCTTCATCTTGAATTGATAGATTACTTCCTCAACAACAAGTAAACAATACAAGCATTCTATATATCATGGTGTTAGATCTATTCTAGCATATATAATCAATCATGTAAAATCATTTGACATAATCCAATGGATACAATATTCATTCAAACACACATTATTAGACAGGAAAAGATATTTCTATTAGTATAAATCAGAGATTACAAGATACAACCCCTGACGTCACGTTCGCGAACCGTAGAAACTAAATCCCCCACTTGGGACTCCACCACTTCAATCCTCGATATCTCGATAGCAAGCTCACAAGAAAAAGGCAAGCTTGGGAAGAACACAAAAGTGATCCAAGGGACAAAGGGATGCAGACTCAAGCATAAGTTCTTCCAACAATGGACTATAGTTTCTTTGCTCTCAATTCTCTCTTATGCCTTCAATGTACCAAGGGGTTCCTTATATAGCTTTCAAAGGGATAATGAAAGGTCGAATCCGAGTGATATCAAGGCATAGGGAATGCCAGGAGTCAAATGATTCAGATCCATGTCAAGGATAATTCCAAAAGGATTTGGATTATGCACATGTCCTGATGTACACGGTTTTAGTGGTCCAACCCGCGTATATACGCGCTTATAGGTTAAAAAGTCGCGTGTATCATTTTTCATGTGTTTTTAGGGATGATCAAGAAAACATCAAAGGACAAAAAATGGTCCATGGGGTCTAAGGAGTTTGCAGTGGGACAGGGGAAGGCCATAGAAAGTGTGATTCACCTAGAGTGGTGAAATCCACTATAAAAAATGCCCCCTAATGTGTGAGGTCAAAGTGGTCATACGATGGCCAAAATACATTATAAGTCCATCCCAGAAGTGGAGTGATGTAGGATCCCAAATGGAATACAAGCCATCCAATCAACATAGTACAATAATACAACTCTACATACCACTGCAAATACATATAGAAGTCCCAGATACATAAGATTACAATGGCCATGAATAGGCATGATACATGATATCACATATGTGGTCATCGCCACGTACAATATACATAGATCAGAATATTCATGATGAAGATATACAAAGGACCATGATCTCCATAATGGCTGAAGATATATAATAGATCAAGATCTCCATAGTGGCTTGAAATGTCTGACATATACTGGAATCAAGTCACGAGAGCTAAAATCTCATGAACACTAGCACGATCAAGGAGGTAGCATATAACAGATGCCACCAATCTGGAAAGTCTTCTACACAAACCACTACGAGTACATGTCCTACTATGCAAATATAGGTGTCAAGGTCGAACATAGTAGTCCATCATCTGATTACCGGTCATTAATGTATACCATTAACAGACGCAAGATCACCCACCAATAATGAAAATGGGAATCAAGGTACTAGAGTGCAAACTAACAAGTGTAAATAAATGTGTTGAGGTCGAACACTTGAGAGGATCCATTGATTAGGGGACATTGATGTATTCCCAAAACCTGTCGATGGCGAGAGAACCTGCCACTGATGACTGCAAGTCTCAAGGCACTCAAAAGGACTCTAGATTCCAATCCCAGAATAAATGATCTGAAGTCGATGGGATGAAATCCACTAGAAGGAGGGCATTAAGACATCACCCATCATCCAACACGAGGTACTCAGCAAAGCTGTATAATGTGGAAGGACACGATCATAAGGTGCATGAACTAGTAACTGTACTAGGAATGGCCGACATGCAAAGTCAAGATAACTGAGGAATGGCCGACACAGGTTTCTACTTCCTTCAAACAAGAGCATAACAGTGTATGGTGACTGAATAAAGTCAGGATAGACTTGATATGAAAATTGGGACATCTCTGTGACACAGGAGGCATCAACAAAGGCTCCATAGGGACTGGAATCTTAACCAGTCGGTGGAGATAAACTCAGATAAATGAGTACAACTCCTAAATTCAAACTATAACCCAACCAATGGATGTGATATACAGTGCTCTATTTGAAGGCGACACAACTCGAAAACTGCCAAAGATAACATCTTTCCTTGTCCGACTTTTTCGTTTTTTTATTTTTTTGGACTTTTTCAGATATTTGAAAAGCTTGAAAAAAGAATAAACTAGCTTTATAGTTACAAACTAGGAGGAGACAAGTGTCATAAGGGCAAACAAACTAGTTCCAAACAGTGGAACATACCTATGCTCAATGCAAGGATACATGTGTAGGATATCCACACTCAGGGGAAAATCCCCTCCCGGTAAAAGGGAAATCAAGCTACGAAGGATATAAAAAAATGGCTTTGCATGGCTAGACATGAGACAAGCTCGGTCTATATGGCTGAAACGCAATGTCAGGGGAATCGACATAAATCTCAATAAGGTAGGCAAAGCTCATGATAATGCGTTCACAACTTGACATAAGGGAGTCTTGAGGGAAATAGGCCAGCATAAGATCAAGAGGAGTATGAGGCTCTTGCGAAATGTCATGGCAGTACTATACAATGGACTCCCACACCTTAAAGGAGAAAACGTCAGCATGGGAACCAAATGCAAATAAGGTGCTAACTAGGGTACCCATGTATGGTGAAGCTCTGCCACTCATATCATGCCACTTCTAAAGTAGCAAGAAGGTTCCATGACACAATAGAGTGGGTTCATACCTAAGGTCATGGTGACATGGTCATAAGGTCATGCAAAATGCAAATGGTGGTGAAACCTAACCTATATGCCAGTTTAGACATTATACCTGAGATTAGTATGAACGGGTCAATCCAATGGCTAAAACAAAACTAAAAAAGGTCTTCTACATCACAAATTATGTAAAAAACGGTCCAAAATGGTTAGAAAATGTTGAAACTATAGGAAAGGGGGTAAAAATTTTCAAATATTTGAAAATTTTTCTATAGATAGTAAAAAATATAAATCATTTCAAACTTTTACCCATTTGAGCTCTGATTTTCAACTGCAAATTCCAAGAGATCCAGCCGGTGGAATTCACAATCGTTTCTTCCAGGTATTTACTCATGCTCTCCTCTTGCATTTTGATATAATTTTTATAGATTTTCATGGTTAAATGAGTTTTTTAGGCCATCCCAAGATGTGCGTTGTGGCCTATGTGGATATCGATCCTTTTTCCGCGTATAGGGCTAGATATATGCGGAAAAGGACCCCAAACCCATGTACATACATGGATGTTTTCAAAACAGCCGTGTATGAGGCTGCGCATGTGATTTTTCAGTAAACTAATGGATAATTTTACAATTTCTTTTGCAGGATGGTGCTAGAGTGGAGAGAGCATGAGCATGGTGAAGTAGAGGAAGCAGTAAGGGACGACTTAATGGCTCAACAAGCTCTTCATCCCTGCGAATTCTACAATTTTTGGTGTCTTGGTGGTTTGAGGGCCAAACCAAGACTGCTACAAATGCTAGTGGACTCTTGGGATCTAGACTCGAAGTCCTTTCAGATTGATGGGATGTCCCTCACCATAGAGGTGGAGGACATATACTTTATCACAGGGCTTTCTAGACAAGGGGAGGTGGTGAACCTTTGTTCTCGAGGTGGGCCAGGAGGTGGCCTTACTATCGATGAGTACATAGCTGTCTACTGATACCTAGATACTGAGAAGGTGGGGAGTCAAGTCCCTACCAATGCTATATAGGTGCTAGGCCTAAAGGCCATTTTAATGACGTTGGGCATGATAGCAGGCTTAGCATCACTCCTCACAGCCACTGATGTTCTATGCGGTGGAGTGTATGAGACCCACCATCTATGACTGGAGTACTACACTACTGAGCAACATGAAACACCAGCTCAGTGATTGTAAGGCAGGAAGGGTACGGAACTTCAAGTTCAGCAGCATTTTGAGCACATTTTTCTTCGAGCATGTTCCAGGATTGATCCCTAGAGTCGATGTTCCTCTCCACGGGGTTTGAGATCCATCCCAACAGCATTGGGAAGATGCTATGCACAGACTGGGGGGTGGTAGGGTGGCCAACCCATATCTAGCTGACTTCTTTCCATGGTGGCGACAACAGATAGTTTCCATAGATGACTACCCCTATGCAGGGATAGAATTCCAGGGGGATTTGGACATGCCATTGCTACCAAGATCGACATATGGTGATATAGATAAAAAATATCGACCCTCACTGTTTTTAAATTTTTTGAGTTATTTAATTTTTTTGTATTTTCTTGATTATGTGGAATCAAAAAGACATGTTTTTGCGTGACAACACATAGTGACATCTACCATTTGTGTGTAGATGTGGGACCACGGAGGCCAGAAGGATTCCCTCATCATATACAGAGGGGAAGAGGTGATGACATCACGGGTGTGGATGTGGAGTGAATGCTCTAGAGCATTCATACCAACTTTGTGAGACTGACTCATAGAGTTCCCATGGCACAAGTCAAGGACTTGCCTAAGGCCATGCAGTGGCAAGTGGTGGGTGTACAAAGCGCGTGGGTGCGTTTATTTCGGTGGCTAGCTAGAGTCATAGTAACGTTCCATGATCAAAACCCTCCTCCTCCTCCACAGGATTGGATACCTGGGAGTGTGTATATTTTGTACGACGATGTATTATATGATGGTGGCTTTAAAAGCCCCAAATTTTGTATCATGACACTATGTATTATCACATTTTTGATGTATATATAAATTTTTTTATGGTGATCGATTTATTTATTTACATGTGTAAAAATTATGTTTGTGATTAATTTCTTATGAATGAAACAAATTCCAATATAACACGTAGTTAGCATATGAGTCAGCAACTTGATTATTATTTCTTGGAATGTGTATATATGTTATATTATCAAATTTTCATTCTAACAATCTCACACGTAAGAACCTTCTCAATAATGTCGGATGTCTAACATGGTACAAACCATTGAGCTATGACACTACTAACTCCGAATCAATACATGCCTCAAGAGATAGAATGCCATGTAGGATGGCATCCCGTAGAAGCTCAATAATGATGCTATATTCAGCAACATTGTTGGAAGATGGTCGTAGACATACACCTTCTGAAGACAGTACCTGACCCATAGGAGTATAAATCACCCAAGCAGCAGAGGCTGAGTGTTGAGTGTGACGGCTTGCACCATCCATGAATCCTATGTAGGTGGAAGGTTCCCTTGACATCTACCAAAAGAAATGGAAACTAATCACAAACCCGATCACGATAAGAAAAATACCTAACTATGCAAAGCTGTACAATAATATACAACAAGCTTCCTTGGCTAAATATGATGCAAAGTATTTTTTGAGATAGAGCCCATTTCTAGGCTCCGCCAAAACTGTTCCTTCG
The DNA here is from genome assembly GCA_001517045.1 of Pseudotsuga menziesii. NCBI lineage: Eukaryota > Viridiplantae > Streptophyta > Pinopsida > Pinales > Pinaceae > Pseudotsuga > Pseudotsuga menziesii. Next base: position 140,628 of record LPNX011105630.1, read on the forward strand.
TAATCCACTAACTCATATGCACCCTTCTCTAGCACACGTTTGACCATGTAAGGACCACGCCACATAGGATTAAATTTCACTGCCCCCAAGGTTTCTTTCGGTTGATCCCATAAGAGGACCAAGTCTCCTTCACTAAACACTCTTGGACGGACATACTTATCGTATTGGACCTTAACGTGATGTTTATTAACCTCTAGAGCCACCAAGGCATCTCGACGTTGCTCATCAATTTGCTCAAGGTGAAACAAACACTCCTCCAAAGGTGAAGTGTCTAGTAAGAGTTCCACAGCTAGCTTCAATGAAGGAATCTTGCATTCAACTTGCAATAACGACTCCACTCCATGTACGAGCTGATATGGAGAAAAACTAGTGGCAGTCTTAACAACGGTTTGATATGCCCACAAAGCAGGATATAACATAATGTGCCAATTCGTCTTGCTTTGTGCGATGGTTCATTGGAGAATGGATTTGAGTGATTTATTCACTGCCTCTACCTGTCCATTCACTTGGGGGTAATAAGAAGATGAATGTTCTTGCTTATACCCTAACTTGGATGCCAACTCTTCCATCATATGGTTCTGAAAGTGCGAGTAATGGTCAGTGACAAGCTCTTTCGGAATCCCGAACCAAGTAATAATTTGGTTGAATACGAAGTGAGCGGCTATCTCACCGTCTAATTTTACTGTAGGCATAGCCTCAGGCCATTTCATGAAATAATCAACAACCATTATAATGTGATGGTGCCCCTTAGCCGAAGATGGGTTGCAATCCATAAAATTGAGCACCCACTTAGTGAAGGGATCGGTGGTGATAATGGGATGTAACGGGGCAGGTTTTGAGTGCATATTACATGTGAACACCTAGAAAAGGGTGGCACCGCTTGATCCCATCAACACAATCCTTAAAGATCGACGGCCAGAAATAACCTGCTCTCAAAATATTTTGAGCTGTAGAAATCCGAGATAAATGACCACCACACACCCCTCCGTGGCAATCATTCAGCACAACCTCAGCCTCATCATGAGTTAAACAACGTCGTAAAATGGAATCTACCCCATGGCGATACAAAGTATTCTCCACTATAAGGTAGTTCTTGGAGACGTGACGTAATCGTCGTCGTTCATCTCGCAAGAGGTGAGTAGGGGTCTTCTGTGTTTGTAGATATACTATGATATACCCATACCATGGGTCTAACGTTGAGATTAAGAAGATGTGTTCATCGACAAACGTATCTTCACAAACCAACTCCTCGGCCTCGCTCGGGAAAATCGATATAGGCTCAGCAAAAATTAAATACTTCTTCGACTTTGCCAAAACAAATTCGAGATTGAATTCTTGCAGAATGACAATCCATTTATTATACTTTCCCCCAATCATCCTTCGGGTGAGGATGAATTGAAATGGATTGACATGGGCCACAACCAAGGTCTAGCGAAGGAGAATATAATGTCTCAAATGCTGAACCGCATGTACGGTAGCTAAAGCAAGCTTCTTGACATGAGAATAACGAATCTCTACGTCAATAAGGTTTTGGCTCAGATAATATATGACATGCTCTTGGAGCTCCTCATCCTCTTGAACCAAAACCATACCAATCATCTCTAAGAACGTGGCCACATATAATAGAAAATCACGGCTATAATCCAGAGGACTAATCACTGAGGCCGATGCTAGGGCTCGTTTGAGTGCATTGAAGGACTCCTGGGCTCGCTCATCCCAACAAAAGGGGGTGTCCTTCTTCAAGAAACACATGAAGCCTCTCGTCAGATTGGAAAAGTTGACAACAAATATTTGTATGAAGTTTTCCATGCCTTGCAAACACTGAAGATGACGAATATTATTTGGGAGAGACAACTGAAGTATTGCCTCAACCTTCAAAGGATCGACTCTTATATCCTCTTTCAAAATGATGAATCCTAACAAATGACCTGAATTCACACAAAATATGCACTTATGAGGATTTAATCTAACTGAATAGTGCTGACATCTTTCGAATACCAATCTCAAGTGATAGGGATGATGCATTCTCATGCAAGAATGAGTAGCGAGGTCATCCAAAAATACCTCGATAATAGACTTGAGATCGTGGAAAATCAAGGTCATCGCCCGCTGAAATGTAGCTCCGGTGTTTTTAAGGCCGAAAGGAATTTTCTGATATGCAAACGTTCCCCAAGAACAGATAAATGCAGTCTTGTGTTGGTCCTCAGGTTTAATCTGTATCTAATTATACCCGAAAAAGTCGTCCATAAAGGAGAACACCTCGCTACTCGCACACTCATCAAAAATATGATCTATAAATGGTGTGGGGAATTTATCCTTAGGACAGGTATGATTCAAATCATGGAAATCAGTGCATATTCGGATCACTCCCTACTTCTTATCCATCGGAACGGGGTTTGAAACCCACTCTGCCAAGGGAACAGGATAGATGAAACCGGCTTTCAACAACTTCTCTATCTCTGCCTTAATGGCAGGTGCTTTCCTAGGATTCATGGTGCGTAAACGTTGTCGAACAGGATTAGCGTTGGGGTAAGTATTAATCTCATGCTCAATAATTCGAGGTTCAATACCTGGAATCTTGTCGTAATACCAAGCAAAAATATCATGGAATTCCTTAAACAACACGGTATGTTCTAGAATCTCAGCATGGGAACATTTCACCCCAATATAGACATTCCCTATTGTGCCAGGATCACGAGAGATGCTGATAGGAATCATTGAATATATGTTCGCCATGTTTCCATCAGCCATCGGACCCAGAGAGCTTAATGGAACCACAGGACTACCAACTCTCTGACTAAGAATCTCCCTATAATCCTCATGCTCCAAATGGTCAAGCGCTGGAAGAAAGTACGATATGTGATGAAGTTCCTCCCATGGTGGCTCAACTGCCGACATAGCCTAAATAATCGCTTCATCCGAAGGCAACACCGTATCAAGGTAGTTGTGGGCATGAGAAGACTATACTTCCCATGCCGGCAATACATAGGGGTCTTCCTCCTCCATCCACAAAGAGGAAGAATAAGGCTCTGCAACATTCTTGAGATTAGTTTGATAAGCTATCATAGCTCCAAGCAACGAAACGCTCATCTCAAAAGTCTCACTCGAAGTACTCGGTGTGGGAAGAATCCAAGTGTCTTCCATATGAGTTGTGCAAAAAGACACCGAGGTCATAGAAGTCGAAGCCTCATCGGAACAAGATCCTATCATGAGGATCGGTGCAGGACAACTAAAGCTTCCCATGAGGGATGGATACATGCCTACAACCATACTCCCAATTGTCGGCTGAGAGTGCTCAATGATCGGGATCGAAGCTCCTGAAGATGTGGTAACAGACATATTCTTGAATGTCATTTGATCAATCGTTACGATCTTCCCGTTATGTGGAAAGCATACAACGCAGAAGAAGGAAGAAGCAATGGCTTGCATACTATATATCCAATTCCTACCCAGTAATAGATTGTATTCAAGGGGCGCATCAACCACCTCAACCTCTATCGCAACGGTATTCCCCCCAAAACGGACTTTAAGGGAAGGAAGTATGTCGTGCGGCGTAAAATATCTCCCATCGAACGTAGTTAACATAGTCGCTGATTTAGACAACTCAGGGGAACCAAGACCCTTCCAACAGGCCAAAGGCATCACAGAAGCAACAATGCCCTCATCAATCACATTGTGTTTGACGATCATACCAAGAAATTCTACATGCACCAAAAGAGACACATAGTAGGGCAAGCAAGGATGAAGTCCTGCGGTTTCAAATTTGATGACAGAGGAAGAATCATCATCATTCACACCAAGGGAAGAAAGCAATGCTTTCCTTTGCGAAGGACAACTCTGAAGCACTTCCAATGTAGACATCGCACAAGGAGTGTGGCCCAAATCCTCGACAACTGAATAATTCTGTGCAGCTCGGGAATTTGGATTATGCCATGAATGCTTAAGGACTTCCTTAGGAATGCAATGCATAGCCTCAGGTTTATCCGTAGTTTTCTCAATGCACAAAGGAGTTCCTGGTAGATCAGGCTCTTTTCCTGGGCTGGGTTGTGATGAACTATAAAATTTCGCATGAGTCACAACTTTCGTAGCATGGACCATGTTAATGCACCCATGACCACTACCCTCCGGTGGATCATCATCACTAGACTAGTCATGGGACTTCGAGTTCATATTTTAATTATACGTTAAAGGGTTAGTTAGCAAAGCTGGGCCTTGTGCTAAGAATATCGAAGCTTCTTCAATCTGAGGGAAAAAGTAAGTGAGGTGATCGGCCTTACATAAATTGCAAGGGAACTTAACCTTACGTTTCACTTGCTTGTCCCCCCTAGCATTTTTACCATTCTTGTCATTATTGCTATCATTCTCATTCTTATTCCCACCCTTTCGATTATTATTCTTACCCTTTCTTATATTTTGTCTGGGCTACTGGTTACTCTTCTAGTCCGACAATTGCACAGAGAGTACATTCCCCGTTTGGGCGGATTGATATGAAGGTGTAGCTTGTCTCAAAGCATATTGGTTGAGTGACAATTGACTAACTTGTTTTGCAACCGAATCCGTAGGTTTCGCACTTGCACAACCCACAATGCCATCGACATGTGGTCCAGGTTTGAATTTGGGATCAAAACTGGAATGAGGAGCTTTGGGAATAATCTCATACAACAAACGGGACTAAGCATAGATCAAGTCCAGTTCCTGCACCCTAAAAATCACTTTTTCCTCATTCTACACTCTGGATGTGGAAACATCTTTCTCTATATATGGCAATAGCGACTTGAGGAACCACTCGAGTAGGAACTCTGGAAGTATAAAAGCTTTAATTAACCTCTTTTGTCTACGCCACTCTTGAATATGATAAAAAATATGTGTGGCTTTATCTTGCCAAAATTTTAACAAGAGTTCAGTAGAAACATCATAGCGCACTGGTAGCTGGAAGTGATTAAGAAAATTCATCGCAAGGTCGTCGAACAAAGCAAAAGAACCCTTAGGTAACTCTATATACCATTTCGTAGCAAGCCCTGTGAGGGTGCGTTGAAATAGTCTTAAACAGATAGAGTCCTAATGTAATGAATTCTAAGAGCACCATAGGTGAAACGTAGTAACGTGTTCGCTCGGATCCTCTCCCGGTTTTCCTTCAAACTTAGGTATATATGAAGGAAGTTTAGTAGGGATAGACGGCTAAGATGGGTGATGAGCCACAGGATCGTTCGTCAGTCTTGATAAGTTAGGAAGATTAAGCATCACAAGGAAAGGGAGCCTAGGATGATGAGTTCTATGGACCGCTCCCTGGTTCATATAGGGTTGATTACCACCATGGCCTTAGCCATAGTGTCCTCCTCCTGTCTGACCCATATAGGGTGGCGTGGAAGTACCACAATATGGTGGACCTTGACTAGTAGGAGCTATGAAGCCGTAATTAGGAGAGTAAGTAGGTTGTTGATACCTGCCTCCATAAGGTGAAGAAACCTTTCCATACTGCATCCCATAATAGGGTCCATAGGTCATCGCATGCGATGCCCCATGAGACACTTCGTAGGTAGGAATATAAGCTCCGGAAGTAGGGATATACATACCGAAAGTAGGGATATACGCCTCAGAAGTATCAACCTGACCTCTATAAGTATGAACATAGCCTCTTCAAGCAGCGGACGGTATGTGAACTTGAGACACAATTGGTCTAGTAACTGCAGTACAGACCTGACTCGTAGCCATATACTGGCTCGAAGGACCAAGTGAATAAGGTGGAGGATGTACATTTGAAGAACCAGGGACCGAGGATGAAGGAATATGAGTAATAATATATGTACTACCACCTATCGTTACTCGTCTCAGATCTGGTATCCTAATCGGATCGCTAACCCTAGACCTAGGAGGGATATATGATGTAGCTTCCACCACTGGGATGGAAGGTGCAATGTGACTAGTGCTCCCAAACCTCTCTGCATGGTAAGAAATGATAGTGCCCCAAGGCATAGTGCTAGGCTCAAAGTTGGATTCGACATGAAATTTCAAATCATGTGCAGGGAAACCAGACGTAGCATAACTACTGTAGCTAGTCCTGGCAGGTTCAAAATGAGTCTCGGCATCCTCCAACATTCCATACCGGTAATGCATCAATGGGGAATCAGAATGGGATTGAGTAGGTCTATCGTGGAAGGTTCCTATATCAGAAATCACCGAACCTAACTCAGCTAAGTCGGGTGAACGATTGTAAGTAGGAGTGAATTCCCCATCGTCTACATGAATGGGAGGAGGTGGTTCAGGAATATCTTCAAAACAGTCTCCCATGGTGTGTGAATCAGTGTGTGACATAGTCCACCTAGACTGTCTAGGTCTCTCTCCCAAAGGAGGAGGAGAATTAGAAGGAGGAAGTCCTACTAAATGATGAGAACGACGAGGAACTGCACTCGAATCCACAATGACTCAAAAAATAACAAAGACTCTCTATTTACGTAAACCCTAGGCCAACTATCGTGCACAGAGAAATCACTAATAAAATATAAAGCCAAATGCAAGCAAACAAGGGCTGGATAAGTGAGCTCTTGAATGAAGCAGGTATGTCTCTCCTAGGAGAGGCTTGAGACTCACATACACAACAAGCGGAGGTACGTAACCAATTATTGTGGCCCTTAGCTTCAACGCATAAAGAAACTATGCTGTCTAACCCCAACCTGGCTGGTACACCTGTAGAATAACCTCTACAAGTACCCCCTTGATATCCTAGGTAAGGCCACTAAGGTCACCTCAATATAATCAATGCTTAGGCGCACAGTCGTAGGAGGGATTGACCATATGGGTAGGGTAACAAAGCCCGAAACTCTCGAAAGAGCCCCCAAATACGAATACAATCCTAGAAATATCTTCGGTGCTACTCAGTTATGACTAGGGGTCATCCCAATCAATAACTGCTCACATTGCCTCGTGCTTAACTCCCGTTTGGGAGGAGGATCCTGAGAAACACTGCTTATACCAAGGATTTCACACACTCACCTAGACAGACACCTAGATGTTGTTGTTTAGTGATCTTGGAGAATTGACTTACAATGAGCTATTCCAAGATCCTAAAACCTAAGCTTTTTGGTGCACCCTAGAAAAGAAAAGAGTGTAATTCATTTTAATTTAACGTTGATTTTAGTTGGCTTTATTACTCTAAAAAGGGATATGACCATGCAACTAGTGGTGTTATGACGCAACATGAAGTAAAATGCATAGCTAACAATCAATGCAAATGCATTGTGTCCATGAAAACAAGGTATGCTACTACGTGAAATGCACAATTCTTCTTCAAATGATGAATGCATATTTTCCTATATGAAGGCGTAACTAGTACTCCAAAGAAAAGCTAGATCTAGTGCAAGTACAATGCAAAGTGCAAAATGCAATGCATGACGATAAGCAAATGTTTTTGGATTTTTTGAAAATAAAAGAGATGAAAAAAACAAAAGAATGATTCTACAACCCCTAGACTCTGAAAGCACACCCAAAAAACACTCAAGCAAAGCACTAAGGTAAAAGAACTCTAATGCACTAATCTCAAATAAAAAATTGAAAATGCCATGACAAGAAATTTCTTAAAAAAAAATTAGACTAAAAAAAAAACATTTCTAGTGAGAAACAGAGGTCTAAACAGACTCAAGCAGTGCCAAAGGAGACTCACCAAATATCAGAATTCACCCAGCAACCAATTATCTTCCACAAAAAGGAAAAACCAACGGTATACGTGACTGTTCGCAGTAAACCCGCGTGTATATGCGGAAATCGCAGAGGAAACCGCGTGTATATGTGACTGTAAATCAAAAACCTGCATACAGGAATAAAGGTGCATAAAATGAAGGCAAACAGACAGGATGAGACAGACTTCACACCAATCAGACTCTACCAAGTATACATGCCCCCAGACCCGACACAGAAACAAGAGAGAAAGAGCAATTCAAATACATTGAATGCCAAGAAAACAACCCCCAAAGGACAACTACTAGGAACTCCCCAGCAGAGTCCCCAATTCTGTTACAGAGAGAAATTCCTATGGCTTGGGGTACCACAACAGACAACTTGACTCCAGAAATCAATCCTTTCCAATATGCAATAGAAATTAAATGTCTAACAGTAAAGGATCAAACCTTGTAACTTATTCCAGATGGTTGAAGTAGATCCCCGTTGAGCTTTCCAATCTTCAACTTGAATTGATAGATTACTTCCTCAACAACACATAAAAAATACAAGCATTCTATATATCATGGTGTTAGATCTATTCTAGCATATATAATCAATAATGTAAAATCATTTGACATAATCCAATGGATACAATATTCATTCAAAGACACATTATTGGACAAGAAAAGATATTTCTATTAATATAAATCAGATATTACAAGATACAACCTCTGACAGCACGTCTACGAAATGGAGAAACTAAATCCCCCACTTGGGCCTCCACCACTTCAATCCTCCATCTCTCGATAGCAAGCTCACAAGAAAAAGGCAAGCTTGGGAAGAACACAAAAGTGCTCCAAGGGACAAAGGGATGCAGACTCAAGCATAAGTTCTGCCAACAATGGACTATAGTTTCTTTGCTCTCAATTCTCTCTTATGCCTTCAATGTACCAAGGGGTTCCTTATATAGCTTTCAAAGGGATAATGAAAGGTCTAATCCGAGCGATCTCAAGGCATAGGGAAGGCCAGGAGTCAAATGAGTCGGATCCATGTCAAGGATAATTCCAAAAGGATTTGGATTATGCACACATCCCGATGTACATGGTTATAATGGTCCAACCCGTGTATATACACGCTTATAGGTTAAAAAGTCATGTGTATCATTTTTCATGTGTTTTTAGGGATGATCAAGGAAACATCAAAGGACAAAAAATGGTCCATGGGGTCTAAGGAGTCTGTAGCGAGACAGGGAAAGGCCATACAAACTGTGATTCACCTAGAGTGGTGAATTCCGCTATAAAAACGTAGAGTTGAAAATCAGTAGCATGATGATTCTTCTGGCTCAAAGAAGAACAAAGGAAAATGGCACAATGGCAAGGAAAAATTCAAGTTTTCTTACTGTGGGAAGGGCTTCTAGCCTGAACATTCTTGCATGACGAAGAAGATTCATGAAGCTACCTCTCTCCTTGAGAGGAATCACATCAATATTTCGGATGAGAGATCAGCATGATCGGGAACCACAACATGAAAAAGGTCATGCCCTCATGGCAAGCACTTCAAAGTCAAAATAAATTTTGATTGATTCATGAGATTTGAACCACATGATGGCTGAAAAATACTCCTTTTCATCCTTGAAGACCGGCAAATCCATCCCCATCCACATGGGAGATGACTCCACCATCACTTCAGAAGGACAAGGTACGGTTGATCTTGAAAATGGTTTCTTTTCAAATGTATTGTATGTACCATCTCTGGAATCAAATATCCTTAGTGTCTATCAGATGAAACATACTGGAGTGCCTAAGAAATTTTATTTCAGCCCAAATGATGTTTATATAATATAAATTGCATCCGGGAAACTCATTGCTAAAGGCCTTGCAAATCATCATGCAAAATCCTATGAGTTCTCTCACTTTGTTGTGGATGCAAAGCCCACCTCTCTGCTAACTCATGGGAATGAGGTTAGTAGACCGTGGCATGAGAAGTTTGGCCATATTAATTTCAAATATTTGCATCAATTACAAAAAAACTCCATTGTTGAAGGCCTCCTGGTCATCAAGGAAACCACGGGAATTTGTAAACGCTGTGTGATTGGATAACACCCCAAGCACAAGTTCGATCGGGGGAAGGAAAACTGAGCTACAGGCATATTGGAGCTGATACATTATGTTATCAATGGTCCAATGCCTGTCATATTCATGAATGGATCAAGGTATCTCCTTACTTTTATTGGTGATTTTTCAAGGTATACATGGGTTTTCTTTCTCAAAAAGAAATTAGAAGTATGTGAAAAAATTTCTGAATTGAAGGCCTTGATCGAAAATGCCTCTGGGCTTAAGATCAAGATCTAGAGATCTGATAATGGATGGGATTATGTTAGTATCGAGTTTCTATACATATGCTCCCAAAGTGGTATTCAGGTCCAACATTCAATTCTCTACACTCCACAGCAGAACAAAGTAGCGGAAAGGAAGAATCGGTCTCTAAAGGAGATGACCACATGTATGTTGGAATCTAAGAAGCTTGCTGGAAATTTGTGGGATGAGGCCATGCATGCTACATAATACATTCAGAATAGGGTGCCACACTCATTTGTGAAATGGAATACCCCTTTCAAATCATACTTCGGACACAAGATGGATGTGTCGAACCTACAGGTGTTTGGGTCCACTGCATGGGCCCGGATTCCTCTTGATAAAAGAAGGGCTTTGCAACCACAAAGCATAGAATTTCCAAAGGCACCAAAAAATCAAGAACACTTGTAGGTACCTAAAACTCTTTCACCTGTAAGAAAATATTCTAGTTTAAGTAGACCCCCTCACCAACAATTATGTGTGTTGGACAACAGTTATGCGGACCAATGGTATTGGGTTAACTGTAGTATTTTTCCCTTATAAAATAAAGCATTGTAACACAACTATTTATGGTATTATAGAATTGTAAACAATCTCTGTGATCATGTGAGAGAGATTGTGAGATCGTGAAGAGGAAGTGCAATGATTTTCCTACAGGTTGTATCCCTTCATCTTTTTGCACTGTAATAAAAGGATTGGAAATCTATTTGTGGACATAGCCCATCGTTTGGGTGAACCATGTTATATCTATGTCTCTCTGTAATGGGTTTAATGTGTTTTCCATTTTGTTTAATGATTTAATTGTATATATTTTATTTCTCTGTAGTCCTATTTTCTAACAAGATCTATTCAGCCCCACTCTTCCAATGAAGGAGATATGGTCTTGAATTATGACCAGAAACAAGACAAGCTGGGGATAGGTAAATTTGAATGTATGTGGAATGAACCATAAATTGTCAGTCGGGTATTGTAAATAGGTGCATATGAGTTAGTGGACTACAATGGGATACCCTTGGGAGAGCCCCGCAATGATATATACCTTAGAAGATACTATGCTTAGGTTATCTAGCATAGGATCTTTGTAAATACTATTTACAGAGTGTTGTGTGTATTTCTTTGAATAGTGTGGTTCTTGTGTGATTTAAGACATGTTTCTTCCCAAACCCTAGTTATTAATGTCATGTGTTTGATGGATAGATGACCACTTCCACTAGATTCCCAGACGGTGCTAATCACTATACATTAAATCTTGCATCATCATCTTGGGTACTGTACTCTCCTATAGGTGATCTAGTGATTTAAGGAGTATTTTGTTTAGGTCGCTCCACTAACAATCTTGTTGAGTATCATGCAGTGAATAGATTGTTAGCAGAATCCTTAGCTAATGATGTAATGGAGATTAGGGTTTACCTAGACTTGGAATTGGTTTTTCAACAACTAAATTGAGTCTACACCATCTAGAACCCTCTACTCCTTTGAACACATCAAAGGGTTGGGCTCTTAGAAAGGTATTTTGAGCAAGTCACGTATAAACATATTTCTAGACATTTCAATATTGTGGCAGATTCCCTGGCAAATTTTGTTCTAGATTGGTACATTGCTCATCATTAAAACATAAAAAACATCCATGTAAATTCATAGGTAGAGACACATTCATACATCACATGTTGCA
>LPNX011105630.1:153467-264421 GCA_001517045.1 Pseudotsuga menziesii
GGAAAAAATATGAAGCTTCGAAGATTTTAGTATGATTACATATACAAAAAGTGGAAATTCTCTATAGACTAGTCATCACGGTGGTGCTCATGGTAGCACATAACAACTTGAGCCACTCTACAGTGTAGCTTAGAGAATCGTCCTAAGACTCCTATTGTATGGTGATGATAACACGGTAGATCATCAGTGGAAACATCAGGAATCCCTAGAGTCAAATGCTGCAGATTCTCCTTAATATCCCCGATCTCATCGTCTGCATTAGAGAGATGGACCACCATGTCTCTAACTACTACCCACCTTTAAATAGGAGACATCCCAGCTAGATGAACAAGGCCTATGTCTGCAAAAAACATTTTCACTTATCTTACCATTACAGGATATAAATATATATATATATAATAAAATTGAGAAAAGTAAAAACATGGTTGATAGTTTCTTTCTTACCTCGATCATCCCACTCTTCTCCTTCAGCTAGTGGAAGCTCTAGGTCCTCGCAGAAGTCTGCCTCCTTGTAGGCATAATCCTATATCATAAGTCACTAACCCCTCAACCAGTGAAAGAAGGTTGATCCGTAGACAACCTTGGAACCCCCGCCACTATGACGAGCCATGACATAAACCCATCTAAGCATCCTAGGATGCTCAGCAGTCTTGTAGGATCACAACCACTTAGGGTCTCATGTGAGGAACCCTATGTAAATGAAGGAAACTACCAGGGGTCCATATCCAAACTATTTGGGCATCCCCCTCTTGAGGATGACTAGCATTCCCTCACACCAGTCGAATATTGTAGGTGTCATACACTCTAGGGAATATAGCATGTGTGCCCTAGTGTTCAGGTGAACGGATCTAGTCCCAACAAATTTTGATATGGTATAGACTCTTGTCCACAAAGAACGGTCCACTATCTACTTTATAAGGAGCTTACCATATTGGGAATGCATTCCTAATGAATAGTATGTATCAATCATGTCATCCAAGGAAAACACACCACCGTGTGCGCCAGATAGATACACTTGTCTCCCTCTTTGAGAAAACCCCATCATAAAGTATATCTTCTCGATGTCAATGATCAATATCTGGGTCCTGACCAAAAAATGTTGTTGATCAGGGTCCCACATGTCAATGATATACTCCAATAGATGAACATAGGATTTCATGCCTGGTACCCTGGAGTATTTAAGTAACCCACAGCTCTAAAGGGCCTCTATACTGGTTGGGTCACTAACATCTTGGAAATTCATTGTTTCATGCTAGTGTTCCTTCCATATTAATATGGTGTGGATACTTTTTTCACTTGTAAGATGTTATAAACACGTATTAAAACTCGCATTATAAGTGAAGGAAGCACAAAAATCAATTTTTGATGGATGAAAGAGGTGATTTTTGGATAAACCCTAGCAGTGGCACTTTTTTTCTACATGACAAAGAGTCTGGTGGTTTTGATGGATGTAGACAGAGTGCCTACGATGCCTCTGTCTCATCACTATAGAGCGATGCTCTTAGGCGCTCCTATCGGTTGTTGAGAGAGCACCTATGATGCACTTGTCCTAGCGTGATAGAGCGTCGTCGCTCTCCATGTCGAAAAAAATAGTGTCACCCTAGCGCGCATTTATGGTTTATAAAATGCCCCTGAAACTTTGAATCTTTGGTCAAAAACAAAAATATCACCATGCGAATGAAAAAGAAGGGTCTTGGCACTTACCTCTCCAAATGGATTCACAAGCTGTGGACCATAGCACCTGGAATCACGAAACGAATCTTTCCTCCTTTTGCTCCAACTCCACTTTTCTCCAAATCGTAAAACTACAATGGTAAGAAAGTTTTACTATTGGCTCCTATTTATAGTAATTTTGGTCTTTTTATTATTATTATTATTTAATTAAAATTAATTTTAATTCCAAAGTTACTTTAATATTCTGGGTTTTATTATTTGTTTCATATAATTTTATAGTGAAAATGGTCAAAATGGTTCTAATATGTCTTTTAATCTTCCAAGTCAAATCTATACAAATCATGGCTATGATTTAAGATCTTCTTGTCTTTTTCAGGCTTAGAGTGGGAATGAAAAAGTACCGAGCGCCTTTTACACTTTTCGCATGCTCATTAAATAACCAGTAAAAAGGTTTCTAGTCCACTTTTGTTGCTTTTTTAGACTGGTGAAAACTGGCTTATGAATAAGAGAACCCATTATGGAGTTATATTTAAGCTCTTTTTCAGTCTCCTTGGAAACACAAAACAATTGCTAAGCAAACTTGTTACATTCACGCTTGTTACTAGTCGGTAGTAGTTTATCTCTTTTTCAGACCGATTAGAGCTATTGACAAAAAATGACCCTTTTTGGATTCTTCTTGTGTCTATGTTTAGACTCTCTAAATATGAACGAAATTGAGTTCACTTTCATCATACTCATGAAACCAGACGATGAAGGACCCTATCTAGGAATGAACCCCTCCTTTCTCAGTTTTGTAAAACATGTGATAATGGACTCATCGCTTGATGAGCTACAGTGAGTGTTTGTTACCCTATTTGAACTCATAAAAATGAAAATAGGAACTCATTCTTCAATATGGGGAAATTAAGGAAAAGGGGAATGTTTTTCATTTGTATTTATGGTAGTTTATAGTCCACATTTGAACATGGCACATGTCTGCATTTGCATATCAGAACAGTTGGGTATTCAGAATGTCTCCGATTCGATCCACTTTCATGAGCTACCTGACTCCTTTGAGTCAATTCAAAGATTTATTCATCATGTTCCTTGCATTACATTGGGTTTCAATCGTGTCAAGTCAATGTTGCTAAGTCACTCGTTGTGCCACAAACTGTTCAAAGGATGTCTCTTCCGAAAAAAATCATCAGCAACTTTAACTTTCTATAAAGTCGTTCATGTCTGAGGACATTTCATGGTTGTCTCGTCACCTCAAAATCATCTCTTGTTCCATGTTTAGTGTCGAATATGGTGGAAAAATTCTATCCCTCCTCTGACGAGTCTATTCCTGTCGACTTGATCTCATCCTCTAGGAATTAGACTTAGGAACCTAGTCAAGTACCTTTAATCCTGCATGCCTCAATGGCATGATTCTTCACTTTCAACAATGTTTTTTCACCAATGATCTCTGATTGAAAGATTCGACATCAAAACTTCAATTCACACTTGAGAAAATGTACTAATATACCTTGGGAATCATTGACGTTAATGGTGATTTCCCTCACACTTGTTAATAGTATACATCAATGACTGGTAATGAAGTGGTTTCTTCCATTTTCAATGTTAACACATTTATTTTCATGACTAGAACCGTATCTATTTGGGATTGGAATGACGACCTTGAGAAGGTAGGAATAATCAGCATAATTTTCTATCCTCGGGTTACGATGGAATATTATTTGGAGTCTTGACACAGATCCACATTGTATATTTGGTGGTTGTGCTTAGTTTTTAATGTCAAATGACATGGAACTATTTTTTTTGTTCCATAGCCATCCCCCATCTCCTACGTTAGTTGTTCACAGATCGACAATGTATTATTGGTATCCATGACATGGTGATTATCATGGATCTGTAGTGTATTGGTCTACATCGATGGTTGGGATTGATAAGTCAGTTATTGGTTCTATGTTAGTTGTGAGCTCATCTCTTATTGCCTCTGATACCAGATTGAAATCTAGGAAGGTATTTCACCTAACACTTCCTTATAGCTTCAGAATTTTTGGGGCACTTTGTTGCACCTAAAAAATACACCAGTGCCTAATGACCTTTCAGCAAGCCCATCCTAAGATTCCTATGGTAAGTTTTTTCCAACCCTAGGATGACCGGTGCTTCTGGTCCGTTATGACATAGCACCGTCGGATCTCTTTCCTATGGGGAAAAAAGCATCGTCTCTTATTTGTCTTTTGGCAATAAGCGTCGTCGATGAACGTCCTTTGTGACCAAAAGGCGTCATCATTGTTTCACCTTAAGTCTAGTGCATTGGTCAACCTAAAAGATTAAAAAAAGAATATTCTAGAAGATTCCTTGGAAAATCCTCTATGGATTTGGTTCCTACTAGCTAGGGAAAGGTGATATTCACCTACCTTACCTGTTGGGATCAACTTCTATCCATTCCCTAAGTGAATCTCATCAAACTTGGCCTATAAATGAATCCTTCATGGAGTAATTCGTAGAGGAAAAAGAAAGAACCCTTATGTTGTTTGATTGAAATCTCAATTAGAGGAAAGATAGAGTGAGCTTATGTGTGAAGACATTGTTGTAAGTGTGAAGGATTGTAGATTTGTTCTAGACGATAAAACTAGAAAAATCAAGGCTTTATGGTTGTAACTTTACCCTCTTTTATTATTAATACAAAAAGTATTTCCCTTTACCGTATTTAATGTGTGTCAACCTCAGTTGAATACTATTACACTCCTTGATCCGAAACATAGATGATTAATTTTCCATGATAATCTCATATCTTGTTTCCATCTTTTCATCTCTTTTGCAGGCACTAAAGATTGCAAGGAGGACCTTGGAATGAAGATAGAAAGTACTCATATCTAACGTATGATTTTAGTTTCATGTTGATAAAATTGATTACGTAGGGGAAGGATATGTGGATGTGATTCTTTTGTACTACGCTTGCATCATACAGGGTAGAGGAACAAGCGTCATCTGCACCGATAGCATAATTCCTTGAAACAATAATTTATTTGAAAGCTTGTTGAACCAAATAAATATATTTCTCCCAATGTATTGGATACTACGAGTGAGATTAACCGAATCAAAGAAATAGATGGCTAATATTATTAATATGAAATGGATGTAGCCATAAAATAATGAATGAAAGTGTTGCCGCCGCAACTGTTCTCCAAAAATTTATTGTTATTTAAATTCTGGGCCCCTCCTCATCATATTTGCTTAGTTTGACCGTTGAACTCTTGGGCCTCTTGGGCGTGTCTTCTTTTTGTTTTACTTTGAAGTTGGATGCCCGCGGATTTATGTATGCCATGTTCAATTTCAGTTTGAGTCATGGGTGTCTGGTTTACCAGCCGAAGAAAAGTAAAATCTTGTTCTTCAGGGAAGCCTTCGCTAAGAAAAAATGAATTTAGCTGCAGCTGACTCTTAACATTGTTTTAATCATTGATTTTTTCTATGATCGGGCCTCTTTTTGTTGTTAGATCGGAAGTTGAAAAGTCCCAGCCCCTCTGCCGTTGCGGCTCCAAGATCGTTTATTCATCCGAAGTCTAGATCCCTCTGACGTCCGATTCGTTTTGGTCTTAAATCGCTGGACCATAGCTTATATCCTCCCACCGTTGCGGCTGGGGATAGTTAGTAAGCTTCCGATGTGAGTATTTTCCGACGCCCGATTTGGTCCTTTCCCACCCGTGGTTAGCTTATGGCTTCAATCCTGGTCTCATCCACCGTTGTGGCTGGGGAGATCCGTTTAGCCTCCGATGTCCACCCTTCCGACGTAAGTATTGTTGAACTGCCATGGTCGAGATAGTGGTGTCGACGCCTGGTAATTTCCTCACGGGATGATTGTTTCAGTAGTAGATCTTGCTATTTTGTTTTGTAACGTAAATACATTAATGATGCCCTTTTGTTTTGCACAGAGGGACCCAAGGGATTGGTGGGACTACGATGGCGCAAAGGTATGGCTGGGTGTTTTGGAGTGGATCAAACCAAGGCCATGGGGACAAGCGAAAGAAAGGACAACATGCGTGGCAACGAAGAGATGGAACGGAAAGATCTGTCAGTCACTTACTAGGTAGAGGAATTTGAAGAGTTGGGGAAGCTGAAAGGGTGAGGAGGGAGGCAGCCCAAGGGGCCGTAGTTGTAGTTTAAATATTTGAAAAGTAGGACTAAGAAAGGGATTTTTCCCTGGAAAATTTTGTAAATGTTTGCTTGTAAGAGGAACTACTTTGTTTTGCAAAGGAAACTGCAATTTTGCCTGTCGGAGAGAGTGAAAAGTGGAATGTATCAGTGTAACTCAATGAATAACGTTGAATAGGAACTCTTTCGTTTTCAGCTGCGTTTCATTTACTGTAAGAGTATTTAATGTTCTGAACATATGTTCTAGTTAAATGTTCTTCAGTATTTTCTGGTTATTTTTCACTGTGAGTAATAGATGTTGTTATAAAATGATCGGCTATCTGGTTATTTAAATATCTGTAAGCGTTCATGTGTCTTGAAAGAAGTACCAGTTATCTATGAGTCTTCATAATGCATGTGCAAAAATGTATTGCTCACCCATAATGATAACTTTGCTCCGTAGGGATAGATTAGATAGTTTATTTCTTATTGTATCCGATTGGGATGCCTATGAGCCATAAGATGAGAGGTAAGAACCTGCGCATCACATTGTGACTACTCCTGGCATCTTTATCACCCTGCATTTAGTTAGGCACTTGCATTTCATTTATTAAAGTCAAAAGATAAAAAACACGGTGGGCCAGGCCGCAACCGGTAAAGCCTTTGTTTTGTTTCTTGACCTACGGTAGCCGGACCGCAAACCGGACGGATTCCCTATTCCAAACAGTCAACGGGATAGTTGGGAACGTTGATTGGGGAGAATCCGTAACTGTTGTCGCCTACAAATTTCTAGGACTCAATATTTTTGGCACTAGAAGGAGGGACGCCAGTGCATGGCTGGCCGCGGAAACTTGTTTTCCCAAGATTATTCTGTTGGTTACAGTTCTGAAAGTAGTGGACCACGTAATCCAATTCCGGAAGGAGAAAAAAGAGAACATCTATATGCTGTTGGTAATGAGGTATTTAACGGCCTCATAAGACACACCCGGGCATACATAAAGAAGCTTGGAGGGTTGCCAATTATCCCTGACTTACCTAGAAGGGAGTATAAGAAGAAAGACCGCCCTATAGCGAAAGATTCATTGTTGGTGGGAGACTAGGAAGAACTTGTAGAGACTGCGCTGCAGGAGGTTGAATTACCTTTGAACCAATAAGGCCCAAGTACCCCTTACAGTTCTCCTATTCACACCCCTGTGGGTTCACCTCCTCACTCTCCACCTCAACTCATGGCCGGCGTTAACGCAAATCCTCCAAACCCACCACCTACGTGGCGATCCAGATCACCTCTAAACCTGACCCCGCCTTTGCATGACCTACCTCAAGCCTTCGGAACGTTGTTGCCTAAATTTGACCCCAATGAAAAGATATTAGTAGATGATCATCTACAAAGTTTATACTTGGAAATAGAAGGTATGAGAGATGGGGAACACGAAGATGTGGTGTGTAGACTATTCCCGCATACCCTCAAAGGAGCTGTGGCCTCATGGTATTTTGGATTTCCCACTAACTCTATCCCTGACTAGGATACCTTCAAGAGGATGTTCAAGAGTAAGTACGCAATACAAAGGACTCACGCTGCCCTCATGAAAGGACTGTGTGCATTGAAGAAAGAGAAAAGGAAAAAAGTGCACAGTTTCACACAAAGGTTTGCATCATATCTTAAAAATTTCTCTGAAGCAGATAAGCCTTCAGACAAAGTATTGATTGAATACTATACTTCAGCTCTGGCCCTGATTTGGCCATGTTTGCAAAAGGTAGGGACAAGCCTACTTTGATAGAGACCTATGAAGAGGCAGAAGTGGTGGAAGGTGAGAGAGAAAGTATTGAAGACTATCCAAAACAATCAGGAGAGAAAGGTGTGGGAAGAAAAACCTTATTGTTCGCTATGTCTAAGGAAGAAAAGTCACCAGATTATGAAAGAATGGCCAAAATGATGCAAAATTTGTCTAATAAGATCATAGACTTAGAGAAAGAAAAAGAAGCGCAAAAGTTCTACAGGCCTTATTATAAGAAAAGGGAGGACAATAATCAGTCCCAACCTCCTCCTCAAAAAACTGCATCCATGAATCTGACTGATATAGGGATGGAAAATTTATGTACCTTTCATCAACAACCTCATTCCGAAAGGAACTGCCCACAATGGATAAATTCAATGACGTTAGTCATGAATCAGATGTTGGATTCGAGACTAACAAAAGAGGAGGATGATGATAGGAAAGAAAATGCTGCTTCTACTTCTACAAAAGAACAGGAAGAGGAAACTATGGCATTTTGGAGTTCTGTCTCCTTACTCGATGCAGAAGATGAAAATACTTAGGGACACAAAGATGTCAGGGAGGCCAATGTGACAACTAGAAGCCAAGGGACGATTAGTGATGACATTCTTTTACTCCCAAAGATCAGAAGGCTGCAAAGAAACATCAAGAAGAAATTTCAAGATAAATCCTTGGCTGATCAGATTTCGGATTTCACCATCACCAGCCAAGATCCTAAACAGAACAGAACGTTGCCTAAGCCAAATGAAGAGAAGGTGAGTGCAGATAAATCTCAGTCTATTAAACAACAAATTGAATATGACATTGTTGAAGATTTAAAGAAGATAAAGGCAAACGTCCCATTGTTTGAAATGTGTAAAGTACCACAACAGAAAGAAAGGTTGTTTAAAGCACATAAAGCATCATAAGAGAAGTTTCCCTCTGACAATCAACCCCGGGACGAAGAAGAAATTGGAGAAGATAGCACTGGAGGTAAGTCTAAAACTAAACAGCCACCTTTCCTCCTGACATTTGAAATTTTTAATCATAACATGCACAATTGTCTAGTGGACTCAGGGGTGTCAATTAATGTCATGCCCATATTAGTATGTAAGAAAATAAATGGACAGCCTAAGCCAACTACGTGGAGGGTGGTACAATTGGATAGGATAGACGTCAAGGTAGTTGGTGAGATGGAAGACATCCTAATCCGCCTGGCATCTGATGACAAAGTATGCCAAGTTATTAACATCGTGGTGGCTGATATACCAGACGCTTATGGCCTGGTCCTGAGCAGAGATTGGTCAGCTAAATTAAATGGGTATTTCACCTCAGATTGGTCTCATCTGTGGTTTCCATACAAGGGAAGTCCAAACCAGATTAAAATTTTAAGAGAGCCTCACATGAAGTACAATGTCACTCAACTGAATGAGAAGAATATACCAGTCGATTCTGTATTGGGAAACTATTTTCTCGAATTGGAACCAGGAATTATCAAGCGAAAGAGGCCAGCGACACATCTAACACTCAGCCTGAACTCCTTCGATTTTCTCAGGCTGATGAAATTGACTGTAAAATAGTAGATTTAGCAGTAGGAGTTGATCCATTTCCAGTAGATAATGTTTTGTGAACTTTGTTTTTTGTTGGCTCGAAGACATTAGAAGGGTCAGGGGTTGGTTGTGTCCTGATCGACCCACAAAAAATAAACATTTTCTTTCCTGTAGATTAGAGTTTGAGTGTACTAATAATATAGCTGAGTACGAAGCGCTGGTTTAGGGACTCAAGAAAGCGATCAAATTGAAGGTAAATAATTTGAAAGTTTTTGGGGATTCTAAAATTATTGTGAAACAAATCTGGAATCAAATCCATTGTATTTCTCCTCACTTGAAAGCTTACCATAATGAGGTATGGGA
Organism: Pseudotsuga menziesii; assembly: GCA_001517045.1. Lineage (NCBI taxonomy): Eukaryota > Viridiplantae > Streptophyta > Pinopsida > Pinales > Pinaceae > Pseudotsuga > Pseudotsuga menziesii. The sequence continues at coordinate 162,925 of LPNX011105630.1, forward strand.
TTTGCTGAAACACTTTAATGCATTTAATATTATTTCAATTCCCAGAATAAAAAGCGCAACTGCTGATTTGTTGGCCACATCAGTTGCTAGACTCATGCCGACTAATAATCGTTGTTCTATAGAACTTCTTTTCAGGCCTTCTGTATTTGATGATGATCAGCAGATAATAGAATGCTTGACAAATGAAGAGATGCTTAAAGGAGCAATTATAGATGATGAAGAGCATCAGGCCGAGATGAAATTTGACAATTTCGTCCCTAAAGGGGTTAGAACGTTAGAGAAGATGTTTGACTTGGATGAAAAATTCAAAAGACCCGCTAACGTAAAGACGCACAGCTCAACTCTACAGTTCGAACTAGTAAACTTAGGGACTGAAACGGATCCTAAGTTTGTGAACCTCGGCAAATGTTGTTCATCAGTTTGTTTAAACAGTACAAAGATGTCTTTTCCTGGATGTACCAAGATTTGAAAACCTACGACAGTAGCATCATCAAGCATATCGTCCCTATTAAAGCGGGCGTCAAGCCATATCAGCAGTCGTTAAGGAAGATGCACCCGAATTTGGAGCCACTAATCCAGAGCGAAGTAAAGAAATTGTTAGATGCTAGAATTATTTTTAAATTCAGGCACTCCGAATGGGTGTCCAATCTGGTACCGGTTAGAAAAAAGTCAGGAGAAATAAGACTGTGTGTGAACTTCAGAAACTTAAACCGTGCCTCAAACAAAGACAACTATCTGGTGCTACCCATGGAGAAATTGCTACAGATGGTGTCTGGTTCTGAATTGTTTTCATTGTTAGATGGTTTCTCTGGTTATAACCAAGTGTTAGTAGCTGAGCAAGATAGATTAAAAACAACATTCAGAACTAAATGGTGAAATTTTTCCTATAGAAGGATTCCCTTTGGACTGATTAACGCTGGAGCGACATTTCAGAGAGCTATGGACATAGATTTCTACGGACTGATTGGACGTAGTGTTGTGGTATACCTTGATGACATCACAATATTTTCGAAGAAAAGAGGGGAGCACACATTCCACCTAAAGCAAATTTTCGAACGCCACCGAAAAGATGGTATCTCCCTCAATCCTAAGAAGTGTGTGTTTGCGGTCACAGAGGGCAAGTTACTGGGGCATATAGTTTCAAAGAGAGGTATATCTATAGACCCAGAAAGAATTAAGGCCATTGAACAAATCCCTATGCCCCATAATAAAAATGGAATGCAATCTTTCATGGGAACAATAAATTTCGTACGAAGGTTTGTGCCTGATTTTTCCTAGACTGTTAAGCCACTGCAGTAGATGGTCAAGAAAAACGCACAGTTTAAGTGGACTGAAACCGAAAAGAATGCTTTCAGCGAAATCAAGACTGATGTTGCACATGCTCCCTCCCTGAAAAGTCCAAACTTTGGTAAAAACTTTATTATGTACACATTTGCATCCGATGATTCATTGGCAGCCATGCTGATGCAAAAAGAGGATGGGGGTGATGAATCCCCAATCTCTTTCATGAGGAATGGGATTCAAGGGGATGAATTAAACTACCCACCCATTGATAAGTACGCTTACACAGTATTTAAGGCAGTAAAGCAATTCAGGCCTTACATATTAAAAAATTGAACAAAGGTAATAGTCCCTTACCCAGCTGTAAGATCCCTTCTCATTCAGAAAGAGTTAGGAGAAAGAAGGTGCAACTGGGTAACAACTCTTCAAGAATATGACCTTGAATTCAAGCCAGCCTCTATAGTGAAAGGTCAAGGATTATGCAAATTGATGACTGGAAGTAGAAACAACGAAGAACAAGCATGGGAAGATGAAGCCGAATTGCATGTAATGGATGTATGTCCTTTGTTCACAGCTCCTGAGTCCTGGTATAGAGACCTTGTGCATTACTTGTAGTCAGGGCTGTTTCCAGAACATTGGAATTCAAAAAAAAGGAGAGCTTTGTGTTTGAAATCAGCTTCCTACCAAATCATAGAAGGCGTATTATTCAGAAAGAACTACAATGGAGTGCTCCTGAGATGCTTGGAGAAAGAGGATACTGAGAAAGTAATGTGTGAATTACACGATGGTTCGGCTGGGGGACATTATTCAGGGGACACTACAGCCCAAAAAATCCTTAGAGCTGGTTACTATTGGCCGACACTCTTTAAAGATGCACATGTACATGTCAGGACATGTGATATTTGTCAAAGGTGTGGTGGGAGACAGCCTAAAGCAGCAGCGCCCTTAAATCCTGTGATGATCACGTAACCATTTGAGAAATGGGGGATGGATATTATTAGAGAAATAAAACCCAATTCTTCCCTGCTGCACAAGTACATTCTTACCGCTACTGATTATTTCACTCGCTGGGTCGAAGCTATCCCACTGCACAAAATAAACGAAGACGAAGTCATCAGCTTCCTAAAATATCATATCATGACCACGTTTGGAGTTCCAATTTCGTTAGTTTTTTATAATGCTAAATATTTTTCATCAATTAAATTGACTGCATTTGCTCATGATAAACGGATAAAATTACATTACTCTGCTAACTACTATCCGCAAGGGAATGGCCTGGCCGAGTCTTCCAATAAAAACCTCATTAGAATCCTGAAGAAGACAGTCATAGAAAACCAGCGAATTTGGCACTCATCCTTACCCAACGCCCTGTGGGCTGATAGAGTCACCCCCAAGTCTGCAATAGGAGTGTCACCCTATACCCTTGTGTATGGTAAGGAAGCCATCCTGCCTCCCAATATCCTGCTACCATCTTCCATACTAGCTCAAGAGTCTATCGGGTCGGATGATGAGGTTCTGCAAATAAGAATATACAATCTCCTGAAAGCAGAAGAAGCCAGATCCAAGGCTAGAGAACGTTTCCAACAACAACAAGAGGTAGTCAAAAGATGGTTTGACAAACATAAATCTGGAAAAAAGGACTTGGAAGTGGGAGACCTAGTTCTCAAATGGTATCATCCCCATGATGAGAAGGGAAAACATACTAAGTTCCAGCAGTTGTGGGTAGGCCCATTTCATATCAAAGCAAAACTTGGCCATGCTACTTACAAGCTACAAGATTTATAGGGATGGGAGGAGAACCTACCAGTTAATGGTTTGGTTCTCAAGCCTTATTTTTCTTGAGGTTGTCTTTGAGTTTTTTGTCTTGTATATAAATAAGATGTAGGGTTGTTTTCGAGTCATGCTTTCTTGATTGAATTTTAAGTTTTGATTTTAAATAAGGGGAACGAACTTGCGGTTGTCTGGAGGATATTAAGGTCTTTCGGGAATAGCAAATACGTTGAGTATTAGCCTGTGTGTTGCTAAAATATTTCTTCCAGCCTAACAGTTTTCTTGAATAAAATGTTGTGTGTATTGAAGTCCTGCTTAACTCCTGTGAGTTAAACCGGATTCGAGGAGTCTGGAGTACTATGTCGGGGCTCCATTCACGTCACATTTAAAATGTTCTAAGGAGCGACAGTAAAAGACCCATGGGAAGAAGCAAGGTGGACAGTGTATTAAATATAAATGATCCCATGCCAAGAAATGGATTCCAAAAGGAAAATAAAGAGTCAAAACTTCTATAAAAGCATCATAAATCAAATCAGGTGCTGAATCATAAGTACTAAATGCCCGAAAGATCCTCTCCGTCTGTGAGATGAAACTTGAAGCACACCACTCACACAAAAGGACACTATGGGATAGAGGATCCTGAATTAAAATTCAGTAAGAAAGGCGTACAGAAGGACTCAGATGAAAGGGACAAAATTCCAAAAGAACAAAAGTATTAAAATGGCATGGGAACGAGGAACAAATGAATACTGATGTTTACTATCGACTACAATCCTGTGGTGTCCACACTGTTAGCTACCTGAAAACAGAGGTAATATTGAAACTCATACTCTGGCCTCAACATAGTTATATGGACTTGAAGGTCTCGGTTTTTCCTTTTCCCCCAATGGATGATCATAAATGATTAAGGTACAACTTTTGTCGGTTGAGAAATCCATCTGAATAGCTGGAAGAATTCATTTGATGCATCTTTGCTGTGAAACAGTCTGCCACTCAAAGAAAAGTTACCCAGAGATCTAGGTTCACCAGGAAATCGCCAGTTGTTGCTGCCGCAACTGTTCTTCCCAAATTTATTGTTATTTAAATTCTGGGCCCCTCCTCATCATCTTTGCTCAGTTTGACCGTTGAAATATTGGGCCTCTTGGGCGTGTCTTCTTTTTGTTTTACTTTGAAGTTGGATGCCCGCAGATTTATGTATGCCATGTTCAATTTTGGTTTGAGTCGTGGGTGTCTGGTTTACCAGCCGAAGAAAAGTAAAATCTTGTTCTTCAGGGCAGCCTTCGCTAAGAAAAAATGACTTTGGCTGCAGCTGACTCTTAACGTTGTTTTAATCATTGATTTTTTCTATGATCAGGCCTCTTTTTGTTGTTAGATCGAAAGTTGCAAATTCCCAGCCCCTCCACCGTTGTGGCTCCAAGATCGTTTATTCGTCTGAAGTCTAGATCCCTCCGACGTCCGATTCGTTTTGGTCTTAAATCGATGGACCGTAGCTTATACCCTCCCGCCGTTGCGGCTGGGGATAGTTAGTAAGCTTCCGATGCGAGTATCTACCGACGTCCGATTTGGTCCTTTCCCACCCACGGTTAGCTTATGTCTTCAATCCTGGTCTCATCCGCCATTGCAGCTGGGGAGATCCGTTTAGCCTCCAATGTCCACCTTTCTGACGTAAGTATTGTTGAACTGCCGGTAAGTTTCCTGCCATGGTCGAGATAGTGGTGTCGGCGCCTGGTAATTTCCTCGCGGGATGATTGTTTCAGGAGTAGATCTTGCTATTTTGTTTTGTAATGTAAATACATTAATGATTCCCTTTTGTTTTGCGTAGAGGGACCCAAGGGACTGGTGGGACTACGATGGCGCAAAGGTATGGCTGATCATTTTGGAGTGGATCAAGCCAAGGCCATGGGGACAAGTGAAAGAAAGGACAACATGCGTGGAAATGAAGAGATGGAACGGAAAGATCTGTTAGTCACTTACTAGGTAGAGGAATTTGAAGAGTTGGAGAATCTGAAAGGGTGAGGAGGGAGGCAGCCCAATGGGCCACAGTTGTAGTTTAAATATTTGAAAAGTAGGACTAAGAAAGGGATTTTTCCTTGGAAAATTTTGTAAATGTTTGCTTGTAAGAGGAACTACTTCGTTTTGCAAAAGAAACTGCAATTTTGCCTGTCGGAGAGAGTGAAAAGTGGAATGTATCAATGTAACTCAATGAATAATGTTGAAGAGGAACTCTTTCGTTTTCAGCTGTGTTTCATTTACTGTAATAGTATTTAATGTTTGGAACCTATGTTCTTGTTAAATGTTCTTCAGTATTTTCTGGTTATTTTTCACTGTGAGTAATAGATGTTGTTATAAAATGATCGGCTATCTGGTTATTTAAATATCTGTAAGCGTTCATGTGTCTTGAAAGAAGTACCAGTTATCTATGATTCTTCATAATGCATGTGTAAAAATGTATTGCTCACCCATAATGATAACTTTGCTCCCTAGGGATAGATTAGATAGTTCATTTCTTATTGTATCCGATTGGGATACCTATGAGCCATAAGACGAGAGGTAAGAACCTATGCATCACATTGTGACTAATCCTAGAATATTTATCACCCTCCATTTAGTTAGGCACTTGCATTTCATTTCTTAAAGTCAAAAGACAAAAAACTCGGTGGGCCAGGCCGCAACCGGTAAAGCCTTTGTTTTGTTTCTAGACCTACGGTAGCCGGACCGCAAACCGGACGGATTCCCTATTCCAAACAGTCAATGGTCTAGTTGGTAACATTGACTGGGGAGAATCCCTAACTGTTGCCGCCTGCGAATTTCCAGGCCTCAACAGAAAGGTATATATAGTCCCTAAATTTGTCTTTTTTCATATAGAATTATAATAGTGTTTCCCAACAAACTAGGAATTTCGTTCACACTTATGGTACTTTGTGATAAAAAAGTTTTAAATAATAGGTTTTGATAATGAATCTAGGATGTATAATGACCTCTAGGTTTTTGCATAGACCTTAAACCTATTGTAAATCCTCATGATATTTAATGTTAGTCTTAAGCAATAGTTATAGTAAAAATACACATGTATGGATAGAATTAATGATGTAAAATTGTTTTGGTTTAGTTATTAGCATTACCTTATTCTTAGTTATTTTATTTGAAAAACAAATAAAAAAAACTAAGTTGCTTTAATTTGTAAACTAAACATGTAATTATTTATTTATATACATATTTTCCTATCTAAGGAAAAAAACATTTTTATTCAGGTATATGAGCTCTTCCAATGTAACGAAGTGCGAAGCAATATAGAAAATATATCTTTATCCACATATGATATAGTTATTGCAGTGATTACCTGAATGTGGAATACCAACCAACTTACTTGTTTTGGCATGAAAAGTTTTTCAAGGAGGAATGGTATTGTGGTTGGGTTACCTCTTGAAACTAGATTTCGATGTAGTAATGGTACTCACTTTCCTTCACTATATCCTGCATATCCCCTTGACCTAGATGATCAATTTCTTGAGCACAAGATGGATCTGCCAGCTTGCATGTAGAGAACTCTTTAATTTCCAGTTGATCTCCTTCATATGTAACCCCCAATACATCAGTTTCTTCTTCAGTATTGTAAAGAAAATCCTTTTGTAGTTCTGGGAATTTAGTTTTTCTTCCATTTCAAGAAAGGTCTATAAGATCTCAACTGCTATCAATATCTTCTCTTCTTGAGTGGTAGAGATCGAGATCCTAGTTGTTCCTAGGATTTCAAAATGTTCTCTCATACTAATGAGAACCTTTGATTCCATTTTGTTGGTTGGTATATCCTGCTTCACACACGGATTAGTCAATGGGGTTCTTACAACACCCCAAAAAAACTATGTTTTTTTTAAAAGATTATCTACTACTAAAACAAATTTGCAAATTAAACACACCACACTTTTATGAAATAAAACACCTATATGAAATTAAATTGCGGAAAATAAACACAACCAAACGTGTTGAAATAATAGCACACTTGCAGAGAAAGAAGGAAAACCTTACGAAATAAATTGTGGAAAATAAAACTAAATAAATTTACAAAATAAAAACACGTGTACATGAATTTAAACTAAGTGAAAGTAAATTATCTTCATTTGCGGAAAGAAAAATATACCTAAATATGGGAAATAAACTATCTACGTCTGCAGAATAGGAAAGTACACCTAACTATGAGAAAGTAAACTATCTACATTTGCAGAAAGAAAACACACTTGAGGGAAATAAATCAAAATTTACATAAAGTAAGACCACTTGTGCGAAAAAGGAACAACAAGGCTTTGGGGTACCCCACTTTAGTGGATGCACAGGTTCTTACCTTTTGTCTTACCGTTCTCCCCTCTCCCTTGTTGTGTAATGTAAAAGGAACCTATCTACCTATACTTCAACCCCTTTAGCACCTCCCGGACAATGATGGAAAAATGTTGGTGAAAATTGATGCTAATTAATTCCAACTTAAATTATCAACCCGGGGGATCGTAAGCTTAGAGGTGCCACCACAGTATGTGCAGGACTAAATCTTAAACTAATCTAGGCTAACCTGACCTAAAGATGGTAAAAAGAAAAATAAACAAATTAGGATAGCTTAGCACCTAAGAAAGACAGCGATTACGAGGTGATAATATATCATGAGTTAGATCCCTAATCTATCGATCGATGGTCTACTGAAAATTGAAACCTAGAAATAATAAGTGTGGAAATCAAAGAAATCAACTAAAAGGAAACCAAAACTATATGATTCTATCTCTATGACCAATTCAATTACAACTATGCTATGTAATCAAAACTTCTATTAGCAAGCACATTGTCTATTCTACTAAACAAATCTACACTACTCTAATCAAAATATACGAATGAATGAAATACTACTATACTTGAAAATCAGAGAACAACTAAGCTAATGGTATTCAAATTAACAACTATTTGAACCAAAGATTACTCCACTAAAGAAAGGAAATTATATTACTTACTTTTCAATCACAACTATTTGAACAAACCGAAGATTATTCTAGGGTCAAAATAAACCAAAGGCTAATTGTTATCAACCCAAAAGGCACTTCTCCATCCGAGTGGTGACATTCCTTATGTTGGTACACAAAAGGACATATTAGGATTGAAGTTTTCCAAAACACTATAGATGGGCATGACTTGTGATGCATTTACCCTTGAACTAGATTGCTATATAATTTTTCTAAGTGTTGAGTTGTGTATGCGACTGTCTCCATTGAAACTCGCATAGGTAAATGACTATCTCCAATGCAACTCACGTACTGTATGCGACTATCAATATTGCAACCCATGTACATCAGTGTATGTGGGTTTCCTTTAACCAACTTGTGTGTCATACGCGGGTTTCCTATATCCATAGTCACGTACATCTTGATTCTACCTTAAAACATACAAAACACGATTAATGGAGATTACTTGGGCCCTAATCATTAACTATCCCAACTGTTTCAACCACCCCAGCCTTCAAAATCACTCTATTTCCCAAAGTATAAATAGAGGCCTTGGGGTGGGCATTAATCAATCAAGATTGGAGAGAAAAGTTATGCTGGTGGTATATATTCAGAAGTCTTGGAGTAGTAGAACTTAGAGTCCTTTCGTTGTAGAGGATTCCTTGTCTCAGAAGTTGGGTTGTACTCTTATCTCATTCACTGATTATTAATAAAGAGAATTCTTCTTCCAACATTGTGTTGAGTCTTTTTCATGTATCATGGTTAATGAATATATTTGATTATGTATTTGACATATTGTTTATCTAACCTCTGATATATACATGCAAGAGATAGTACTTCGAGAATTTTCTCTTTCCAGGTGAAAGAGGTGCATCCCTGGAAGCTTTGGAGAGAAGAGGAGTAGGAGAAGATCAAGCTTGGATCAACCGTCGGTAATCAGGTAAGTCAATATTTTCTTCCTATTCCCTTTCTATTCTCTAGTAAAGTTGATTGTCTGCAAGGTTAGTAGTAAGTTGGTAACCCCAGACCCTAGGTTACAAGGGTGCTTAACCCTGAACAAGAGAACCGGTGACTCCACTGGGGAGTCCAGCCTGCTGTGGGTTAGTCCTGTAGATACTTTCCCAGTATTTGCTCTGAACAGTGTATGGTTTTATATCCTGGTTTTAACTTGCAATAGTGTTTTAGAGACCCTCATTATTTTTTATTTTTTGAAATTTTTTTGTCCTGTACGCATGTTGATGTGCTACACATTTGCATACAAAAGCTTATATATGCGGATTTATATACTGAACAGTTGCGTACAGTATGTTGGTTGTTCTATTAGACAGTTGTGTACATATCTTAGCAACAAAATTTTGGGTAGGGTTGCTTGTCCCTGCCTTATTTGGATTTTTCCTTGCTTTGGGGTCTTCTAGTACTGGCACTTCAGTGTAGGTTTGAAATCCCTGTACACCGTACTTTTTTCTTTTCAGTAAGCCATTGAGTTTTCTGTTGTTTGAATATTCTTTATTTTAGTAATTTGAGGTCGATTATCCTGTTTGGATGATCGATTCAGTGTTGTGTATCTGAATCAGTGATCAGTGTTTTAGATACCTTGTACCTCGTACAATTTCCAAGTAGTTTCGGTTTATCACTTTACTTTTAATGATTTCAGTGGATTTCATTCATTGTTTCTTCCCAAGCTAGGTGTTTTCCATGTCTCTTCCTTAGGTGGTTGATTTTTGGTTCTTATAAGTCTCCTATACTTCATTTTGCTTGCTTTAGTCTAATTTTTCAAGCATACTCAAGAATGTTTGCATTCAGGTGCGTAGTAATTTTTAAAGAGTTTGAAAAGTGAAAACAAGGAATTGGAAACATTTGCATTTGAATTCCATATTGTCGTTTTATTTTCAGTTTTTCAATAAAATCTCAAAAATTACAAAAAATAAGTCTTAGATTTCTCTCACTTATTTGTAATTTCATTAGTTCATATTTACAAAAATAAAAAAAGCTTGCTTTAAGTAGTTATAATTTGCTTTGGAATTCATTTTATACACCTTTTTCACTTTTTTTTATCAAGTCTATAATATCACAGTCATTCACACCACTTACATTCTGACTAAGAATAGCCCTTAGAATGAACGCTATAATTTAAAATTTATGAGTAAGTTTTGTTTTATAGGGTCATACACCTACTAGACTAGGCTATACTTGTGGGATAGGAAGTGTAAACTCCCCACAAGTACTTAAATTCAGACGTAGTTGGCCAATCAATAGGTAAATACTTCTATGTGTTGATAGTATCTGGGAAGCTCCTCTCAAACAAGAGTTAAGCACGAGGCCACGTGGAGGCTTGTACTGAGGAGATAACCCTTCGATTCCTTGCCAAAATGTACACCAAGGTTTTTATGCATCTAGGGATTCTGTCCTAGACAGATTTTTCGGGCTTTGTTACCCTGCCCATGCATATGAATGAGGCTTGCGACTGTCCCCTTAGACTATTGATATAGTTAAGGTAGACTCTAGTCTCTTGGACATCTAGGCTTTATACATAGGTAAACCAGAAGGCTATTTCCGATTCACCTTGGACATGCTTGGAAGGTAACCCTTATTGAAAGTATAGGAGGGAAGTGGGTGATTTCTCCACTTATTCCTAAGAACCTCTTCAAGGACGCCAAGAAACTATCTCTCAACTTTCTTCAAGAAAGCATATCTTATACCCCTTGTGATTGTTGAGACTTGAGGAAATTTTGTAGTGATTTCTCTATGGTTTGTCTATGTTTTTAGTTGACCTTAGAGTGTGAAGAGTCAAATTTTCAATCTGGAGGACCAATCTATTAGAAGTTCATGAAGGTTGCAAAACCTTCCTCTGCTTATCACATTGGAACCTCCACCTGCCCCTCAAAGGTGAAGATTGGACACAAACGGTTCTTTCAAACCGATAGGAGTTAATGAAGTTCTGGGTGAACCAGAACTTAGGGAAAACCATTTTAATTTAAACACAGTTGAGATTCAATACTTGTAGGATGATTAATTTGTAAGGAAATTTAATTCACCTTTAATTGACTTAAACGATCCTGTGATTGTTCAGGTTCGTCCTTTCAATCCACTTGTGATTGGTGTCCCTTTGGGTAGATTAATGTCTACTGCTAGAGAAACTTCTTCTACTTCCACCTCAATCACTCCCGCTGAAGGGGTACCACCTCCCTCGGTAGGTTCCCCTAGAACAAGTATACCTACTTCACTGTTAACTCTAGCTAGCAGTGCCGTTCAACCACTGGCTCCCACAAGTTTAGTAGGTACTTCTCGTGGTATGTTCACTAGGATTCCTAGTGTACCTATAGTTCTTAATTCCTTCACACACACTGCTCAGAGTGGACCTATAGGATCCTTGGCTTTTTTCCATGGTTTTCTTTGGAATGAGGGGCACATTCCCCCATCCACTCCATAGGTAGGCCCAACACCCGCATATGTAGGGGTATAGTTCGGAAACCCTAATCCTTATGGTCAAGGTTTCCGAACTATGGTTTCATCTCCTTTCACGAGCTCTTCTTTTTCACTTTTCAGCGGAGGGATACCCACTCTTGTATTCCAAATCCCAGCTTCGAATGGGGCAGCTAGAACCTCATATATTGCACCGCACATAAAATATCCACTAGATTATGTATGGAATCCTTTCCAAAGTAGCCCAACCAATTCGCAACCAGAAGTAGGGGGAAACCACACCTTCACATATGGGAATATGGGGGCAAGTTCCTCTAATCCCCAAAATGGTACTTTTAGTGCTCCGGTTAGACCCAATCTCCCTTTCCTGGTAATGTTAAAATTTCTAGATTTGTCGAAACTAATGAATGATCCAGTGAGACATAAATCCTCCTGGCCACCCATTCCTACCAAGATACCCTCGGATATCCCAAAATTCAAAGGAAACGTTGGTGATGATCCAGGAGCTCATGTCACCACTTTCCATTTGTGGTGCTCTTCCAACTCACTGAACAGAGATTCAGTTCGGTTGAGGCTATTTCAAAGAAATTTAACCGGTGTTGCAGAAAAATCATATATTGAATTGCCTTCTGCTATGTTTAACAGTTTTTGGGACTTGGCTAATGTATTCCTTAGTCACTTCCAACTTCTTGTCCGATATGATTTTGGGACAGACTTGTTTTCTACCTTTCGGTAGGACAAGGCCACTCATATTTTAGATCGCATCCAAGAGTGGAGACTTTACTACAGACCAGGAACAAGAACTACAAAAAGGAGGCTTCGGAGAAGGGTAAGTCAATAGATGAAACTTCTAACCCTCTCATGATTGAGAAGCGTGTCGAACGTATGCCCAAGATACTAAAACGTGTCTGCAAGATAACCTTGCACAATCCCAATGCTAGGGCTACAGAAAAATTCTTTGTAGTTGAATATTTAGCCTAGAATTTGTGTACAATGTCAGCTTTAGAGGTGTTACAAAGTTGTCCCACCCAGCAAGATGCACTCTTAGTGGCCTTAGGCAGTATGGACTCATCGAGCCTCATGGTGAAATTTAATTTGTCTGATGTCAAAATTCGCTTGCCATATCATGTAGCCTTATTGATAGGTGTCATCCATTGTGGAAAGACCATTGGAAGGGTAGTTGTCGATGAGGGTGATTCTACATGTGTCATGTCCCTGTCTTGTTGGAAAGATATTGGATCTCTAGAGTTGGTTCCATCGAACACCCTACTTACTGCTTTCGATGGAAGTTCATTTCATCCACATGGTATCCTACCGAATTTTGAAATTAAGTTGGAAAGGAAAGAAATGTTTGTTGAGGTAGAGGTTATTGATGCATCTTTGAATTATAAGTTTCTCTTAAGGATAAGTTGGACTTACGCCATGTCAGCTATTGCATTATCCATATTTCGAGTGGTTGTGTTTTCACACGAAAGGAAGTTGGTTATTGTAGAACAACTCATTTTTACTCAAAAATGACACATGGAAACTAATGATTCCACCATACCATTGGTTGATCAGGTTAAACCTACTTTCAGAGAGCTTAGGGGCTGGATTTTATGCATCATTGATGGGAACATTTGATATCCCAACTTCGATTAATTATCTAGGTTCTACTAGTGTAGGGAAGTCTATAGCAATGGTTGTTGATAGAATAGATCCTTGGGTTTTTCTTTCCCACCATGAACCTGAAGTTCCCTTATCAACAGTGGAAGTATCTTATCAAGCTATTGTACATACCATTGTTGATCCAATTCTGGTTCCTCTCATAGTCTCAGAGGATTCGAAAGAAGCCTATTTGCCTACTTGGGTAGATAACTTTTTGCATTCTAGATATTTCTTAGATATGGTTTTACCTTTGGATGAAGCCATTCTGGAATCCATGTGCGAACGAGATGAGATATGCGAAGATCTTCATCATCGATCCTATTTTCTTTTATAGTTAAGAAAGATCAAGAACCAGGAGTTCTAGATGAGATTGGCAAGTGATGATGATACACCTATTAATCCATTACCAAGGGAAGGAATATTTGCTGAGGGGAATATGGAAAACATTTCTGCTACGATTCCTATCAACATCTCTGCAAACCCAAATGTTGTGCAAAATGTACGCATCGGTGCGAACTGCTCTCCAGAGGATATTGCAATCTATACAGCCTTGTTTAAGGAATTATGTGATGTATTTTCCTAGTCATATGAGGAGATTCCAGGCATCAATCCATCAATAGTCAAGCACAAAATCTAAACTTACTTGATTCTAAGCCCATTCGATAAAATTTGAGACCTGTCAACCAGCCTAAAGCGGCAGTGTTTAAGGCTGAAGTTGAGAAACTGCTGAAAGTTGGTTTCATTTACCCCATAGCTTTGAAAAAATGAGTATCTAGCATTGTTCCTATTGACAAAAAGCAAGGGAATATACACATTTGTACATACTTTCAAGATCTAAACAAATTATGTCCCAAGGACAACTACCCCATGCCATTTATAGATCAAATTATTGATGCTTGTGCAGGAAGTGAAGTCTTTTTGTTTATGGATAGTTTCTCCAAGTATAATCAAATCCAAATTAAACCAGGATACCAACATAAAACAAATTTTATTTTTCCTTGGGGTACCTTCGCGTACAATAAAATGCCCTTTGGTTTGAAAAATGCAGGGGAAACCTTTCAGTGGGAAATGAATTTTTTCGTTCATGACATTAAATCCATTATTGAACCCTACCTTGATGATCTTCCATCACATTCTCATAAGAGGATCGATCACCCAGATCACTTGCATTTGATTTTTGAATGATGCAGATACTACAAAATTCACTTGAATCCCCACAAGTGCATTTTCTATGTCGAGTCAGGGAGACTGCTTAGATTCATTATTTCCAGCAAAGGCATTCAGGTGGATCCTTTGAAAGTTTAGGCCATCATAAATATGACTCCTCCTCATTCTATCAGGAAGCTTCAAAGCCTACAAGTGAAGTCCAACATCCTTTGACATTTTATTGTAAATTATTCCAATATTACTAAGGGTTTCATGTTCCTGTTGAAACAACACACTCCATTTGTATGGGATGAAATCACACAACTTGCATTCGAGGAAATAAAAAAAGCTTTGTTGTCAGCACCGTTATTGCACCTGCGAGATTACTCTCGTGATTTTATATTGTATTTGGATGCATCTAAGTCGACCATATGGGTAGTAATAGTCCAGAAGGACGATAAGCTCCAAGAGCATGTCATCTACTATCTCAGACGTGATTTAGCCGACCCTAAACTTAGGTATTCCCACGTCAATAATTTGGCCTTAGCAGTTGTGTATGTTGTTCAGATCTTGCGTCACTACATCTTACTGAGGACCACGATGGTAGTGGCAGATGTTAATCCTTTCGAATGTGTTTTGTCCCGATGGATATTTGGAGGGAAATTCAATAAATGGATAGTCATTCTTCAAGATTTTGACATAGATTTTCAATACGCCAAATATAAGAAATCCTTAGTTTTTGCTGAGCTCATTCCATAATTTTTGGTAGAGGAAGAAGACTAATTCCTAGATGAGCATATATTTTTTATTTCCACCTTTGACCCCTGGTACGGAGATATACTAAAAAAGCACCCCCTCCATGGGTTACCCCTTTAGATGATGGCAGCCTACTTCCATGCTAAACTACACTGTTTGAGTGGCTGGCAGCAAGCACTCATCTCAGGTCGAGCCATCCTAATGTGACCTAGCCCACAAACAACCTCTAATGAGCCAACTTGCACCACCACTTACTGTCATAAGATAGCTACAAGAAGCCACTCAGTACTCTAAGTACTCACTCTGGTTGGAGACATCCTAATGTGATTTATCCCACAGACAGCCTCTAATGAGCCAACTCAGTACTACCAAGAAGACCATAAGTCACCTCACCAGAGGTGGATGCCACTCAGTACAAAGTTTGGAGCAATCCTAATGAGTTGTGGGTACCCGAACAACCTTTGAATTTGATGAGCAGACCTTTCGAACACTTTTCGAACACCTTCTGAACCTCTCCGAAACTATAAGAGGCAACGCATTAACTATGCTGGGAAACCCATTTTCAATATCTCCAGACTTTGAAGTACCCTGCATCCCTCTCACTGGATGAACGACATAAAATACGCGTACATGCAAAGAACTACCTCATTATTGGAGATACTTTATATCGTAGGGGGGTAGATTCCATTTTGCGTCGATGTATTACCCATGAACAAGCATAGATTGTCCTAAATTATGCCCATAGTGGAGCATGTGGGGGTCATTTATCTAGGTTAGTAACGGCCCAGAAGATCTTACGTGCTGGTTATTTATGGCCCACGATCTTTAAAGATTGTGTGGAAGCCATGAAGCACTGTCATCCTTGTCAACTTTACACCAGAAAGATGCGGTCACATCTAGCTCTATTATTTCCTGTCATCTCAGTGGGCCCCTTCACAAAGTGGGGGATATATTATGTGATGTGCAACCTAGTCTTGGCTGGGGGGGCACAAACATATCATTGTCATTATAGATTATTTCACGAAGTGGGCAGAGGCAATGCCTACCTATAAAGATGATGGGGGAGCTGCAACTTTTTTCATTTTCAACCAAATTATCGCATGATTCGGTATCGCTAAAGAGATTATCACTGAGCATGGCAGTCACTTCCAAAATAGTCTAATGACTGAACTAACCACTATGCTAGGGTTCAGGCAAGAACATTCATCTTCTTTCTATCCTCAAGAAAATGGTCAAGTTGAGCCTGTAAATAAAACTTTGAAGAATATTCTCAAATGTACTATTAATGTAGCCCATTCCAATTGACACATCATGTTGTATCCTACAGTTTGGGCTTATCGGACCAATGTGAAAACTGCTACAGGGTTTTTTCCTTTCCAACTCATTCACGGAGTGGAAGCAATCACCTCGGTCGAATGCAAGATCATGTACTTAAATATTGCTATTCATGTGTTACCTGATATGACTAAGCTTGAATAACATTTATTACATTTAGAACATCTAGATGAGCAGTGTAGAGATGCACTGAAAACAAACAAAGCTCATAAAAACAAGGTAAAAAACCAATTAGATAAATCGGTCAAGACTCGGATTTTTTCTAAAGGGGAGCTTATCTTGCTCTGGGATAAGGACAAAGAACCCCTACGGGCAGGAAAATTTAGGTCTATGTGGTTAGGGCCTTATGTCGTGTCAAATGTGTTGAAGAAAGGTGCATATGAATTGATAGATTTCGAAGGGAATAAGATTCCTGATCCTAGAAATGCATTCTAGTTCAAAAAGTACTATGCTTAGGCTTAGTGCTTTTTCTTCTTTTTTTATTGTATCTATTTTATGTACAATAGTATGTCGGTTTGTGTTTTTATACCACCTGTTGGTTGTTACAGATGTATTCGAAGTGGTTTGTAGGTTTCACTGATGGCACCAGTCGTCACACTTGTAATTTGGTTTCAGCCCCATGTGTAATTTACTCACCCTCAGGACAGCTATTTTCCTCTGGAGGCTCTTGCTTATGTCCTGCTACCAATAATGTGGCCAAATACAGGGCTATCGTTAAGCTTTTATGTCATTCTTTGTCATGTGGTATCACTCAGCTAGAAGTTCGACTGACTCTCAACTGGTGGTTTCCCAGCTCAATCGAGCTTATCAGGTGCGGAACCCTATTTTGCTAAGTTAGTTTATGCAATTTAGGTTATTGGAAACAAATTTTGAGTTTATTACATTCAATCATATTCCAAGAAATCAAAATTCACTAACTGATGCATATGCTAATTATATCTTGGATTGGCATTTAACACATTTAACATAAAAAAATACAACAAACATATTACAAAACACATGTAAATAAAACCAGTAATATATATATGTATGTGTGTGGATATCTGTCCATATAGATAGGTCAATTTTCTAATCCTCAGATCCAATCATAACTGTATAATATACAAAAAATATACAAAAAGTGGATCAAAGTCCATAAAATGCTCCTAGGCCTAAGCTTGACTACCCTTGTCACATGGACCACCCTTGTCCCCCTAATCACCCTGATCACCCTGCTCTAGGGCTTCTTCATCCTCCTTGGCTGCAGTAGCCTCAATGACATCAATATATACAAGTACTTCTCTAGCTACCTGTGTCATAAGGTGTATCCAGACATGTGGTATACCAACCACTAGCTCTTGCATGGTGGCAAGGATATGGTCAATGTGTAATGTAGGTACTCTTTGCGTAAGCCTAGCAAAATTTCCCTATAGAACCCTAATCAAACCCCGGTCCTCTCCCACTAGAGGATGCACATACATGCGTGGATGCCCAGTAGGGTGGACTAGTCCAATATCTGCATTTTAACATTTTAAAAGGATTAAAAAATCTTATACCTATGTATATATCTTTATAATTAAAATTCATAAAAAAATTTAAAACTTGAAAACAAAAATACCTGACTCTCCCCATGCTCCTCCAGGAGGGAGGACAAGGTCGGTGTCACCTCAGAAATCTAGTCCAGCATATGGAAACTACTCCAATGCTGGTAACTATCGCTCCCACCAAAAATAGAAGTCGTCGTCATATACACTCTGAACCCGTCCAATGCCTCCCTGGAGGAGGAAGATTTCTCCCCACCTACTGAATCTAGGTTGATGGGAAGAATGAACTTATAATGGGACTGCAGGACTCAAACTGGCCACCCTCTCAAAGAAGAAGGCCACCAATATGCTAGAGTAAGAAAAATTCTTCTGCTGGCCTCTTTTACAGCCAGAGAGTTGCTTCCTCATTATCGGGATTACTCCCGAACACCAGTCATATAGAGATCCCTATATACATTCCACTGCAAGTCTCATTTGGTTCCGAGTTGCAAGGTGAAGCGATGATGACCCTACAACCCTCACTATAGTACTTGCCAACACTTGTAATGGAAATTTGCAAATACGAACAATAGGGATGTAGATACCCCTCTTTTGAGTGCCAGGATCGTAGTATATATCTATGTAGTTCTGTACACTTAGAAGGTCACCACTTGTGCCGGTACCTTCCAAGTTGACCAGAGCTCCCCATTGTGATAAAACAAAGATAAAGTAGACATCCTTTGAGGTAACCTCTAGAAACTCACGTTGAAGGTCAAAAATACCAAGATCATGATCGCAATAGTTTATCAAAAACTCTAGTAGGTGGAGATTTGATCACATAGGTGAGGTATAGACAAATTTCAATAACCCTGTTTTTCGCAAAGCATTAATTGTGGGGGAATCTTGTAGAGATTCTTGGTCCATGTATTCATGTTCCCTCTCCCTCCACTCAAGCACCATATTTCAATCTTACAACAAGTGATTTATAAACCATTAAATTCATATAAAAAATTGATTTTTTGGCCCCACATAGCCTTTTTCTACGTCGCGCAATGTATGTGAATTGCCTTCAGGAAACCCATGTACAAAACGAACGTATGCAACTATTGACATACCATAGCCGTATACACAGCGTGACTATTTTGAGTATGGAGAAAAATATCCAAATTTCGCCAAAAATGTAAATTTGCTTAGATCAAATGAAAGAGCATGGAGTGTAGTTTTCCTTGGCACTTGCGGTTTTGAGAATTGTCCACTGAGTTGTCCACACCAAGCAATCAAAGGTAGAGGTAAAACTTGTCTATTTTGGGTAAAAAATTAAATGGTGAGTTTTGATTTATATTTTGAACTATTTATAGAAATATTATTTTCAAAGTGATTTTTTTCCCTATAGTTCATATTTTTTATATAAAATCAAACTAATGCCACATTTTTTTTCTTCAATGTGACAGGTTTATGGCTGTTTAAAGTTCTTTTTTCTCTCATATAGGATGGTTTTTGGTCATTTCACATTCATTTCACATTTATACCTAATCCATCTTAATCCTAGCATTAACACTTTGACCACGGACTATGGTATTTTTAATCATTAGTACCTCGTTTATGCCATTGTTCTTTCATGGATAGGAATTTCCTCAGATGAGTATCCTTTTTTAGAACCCACTTATTTTCTTTTGATACTCATGCTGCAGTTGTCATAGGTTTAGGGGAGTCTTCCTAGCTATTTGTCACGCCAAATTGAGCCTCATTGTGGTCTCTTTTTACAAGCTATCCTTTTATAAGACTCCCCACCCTTATGGGGATTCTTTAGGCCCAGGTATGACTCATCAAAATAGACTTGACTACCGAGTAAACTTGTCAATTCAAGCTCGTTAAGAATATGTGAATGGCCATCCACATTAGTGGTAGGTTATCTCTTTCTCAGACCATGTGGAATAATATGAGAAAGGAGCACTCTCTTTTCTATGGAATTGAGAAGAGTATTCTCAAGGATAGGTTTATCACTTTTCCAGACCTGAGGGACTAAATTTACAGAAAAGGAACACTCCATATGAGCTTAGTTTTCTCTTTTTCGTGTTCTAGACGTAAACATGAAAAATATTCTTAGTGTGCTTCATGTCTTTGTCATACTCGTTAAACACCAAGAACAAAACATCAAGTTTATTGTTGTAATCCCCATTTCTCATACTCAAATGGATATTTATGAGTGATCTTTCTTTCCTTCACACTCGTAAAACTCAAGCTATATGCTACTCTCGAAGGAGCTTTGGGTACCTAGTAATTTAAAAATTTTCGGACCTCCCTGACTAAGTATGAAAAATGTTCACCTTTTCTTCTACGGGAGTTAAGAGAGTTCTTTTGTGATATGTTTTATACCTTTTCGGCCTCAGGAGACTAAATTAGACAAAAAAAGAGCCCCTAGAGTCTTCTTTAGAGTTTTCAGATTCTCTAAACATGAAAACACCAAGTGAGCATGTACTAGTTCGGGATCATAAAATCCATGAATCAGTGACACTATCAAGCATTATTCCCTCTTCTCTTCAATCTTGTCAAAAAATGAAGAGAGACTTGAGTTGACTTTCCTAGACTCATTAAAATTTAACAGGAAAGATAAGGAAGAATTTTTCTTTTGGTTCTCAGTCAGTGGAAGCATGTCTTCCTTGAACATAGAACTCTCTATTTTTTTTGATATGCATGTCTTAGTGTTCACTTTCAGTTCAGCTATTACTTTGAGTTTCTTACTCCTCCTCTTGTCAGTTATACCTAGGGAATCTGATCATGTCTCCTACATTATAGATAAGTCTAGTTGTACTATCTGCAAAGTTAAAAGCTGCCTTTGGTCATCTTTATGTCATGCTCACTATTCAAGGATTTAGCCATGCGTCTAATCTATATCCTAATTCCATCATTGTCCCATCTATTATTAATTGTGTATCCCTTCCTTTACCCAGTTCCTAGTCACTCTTGTGATCTGTTGGAGGATCTATTTCCTTCCTCATCACAGTATGGTTTCTCATCAGCACTTCCTGATGACGAAGTCCTATAGTTTTTTATGATTGTACCTTAGGATTCACTTTCACTATTGGTGAATTCCTTTGCTTCATTTCTATATTATCACCTATTGGTTGACAATTTGTTGAATCCTATCCATGTTCAACTTCAATAACATCTATTTGCATGGCCTGGATTGTACTGGTTCTTTTGGTTTTTGACGAAGACCTTAGGTTCACATCTATGGCCTAAGTTGCACAAGATTATGTTGTGATCACTTACACAACTTCCAGATCTTTGAAGACTCATCATTATTGTATATTGTGGCTTCGATCCACCTTTGTAATATACGTGGTCTTGAGCCCGTATCATATGATGTACTCAAATATTGTAAAGGAGCTAGTGTTCCCATATATTGAACATGGCATCCTCAGACATGACTTTGTGTATGACATTACTATGTATTTGTTTCAGGTACTTCCTCTGCTCCATTGGACTTCTGAGTTGTCCAAGATAATGATTATAATTTATTTCGGCCATTGTTTCCCTCTAACCTCACACATTAGGGGGCATTTGTTATCAACCCAAATGGCACTTCTCCATCCGAGTGCCGACATTTCTTATGTTGGTACACAAAAAGACATATTAGGATTGATGTATTCGAAAACACTATAGATGGGCATGAGTTGGGATGCATTTATCCTTGAACCAGCTTGCTATATAATTTTTCTAAGTGTTCAGTTGCGTAGGAAACTATCTCCATTACAACTCATGTACGTACATGACTATTTCCATTACAACTCGTGTACTATACGTGACTATCTACATTGCAACCCGCATACATCAGCGTACGTGGGTTTCCTTTAAGAAACTCACGTGTCATACACAGGTTGCCTATATCAATAGTCGTGTACATATTGATTCGACTTTGAAAAATATATAACATGATTAATGGAGATTAGTTGGGTCCTAATCATTAACTATCCCAATTGTTTCAACCACCCCTACGTTCAAAATCACTCTATTTACCAAAGTATAAATAGAGGGCTTGGCGAGGGCATTAATCAATCAAGATTGGAGAAAAAAGTTATGCTGGTGGTATATCTTCAGAAGTCTTAGAGCACTAGAACTTAGATTCCCTTGGTTGCAGAGAATTCCTTGTATCAAAAGCTCGGTTGTACTCTGGTCTCATTCACTGGTTCTTAATAAAGAGAATTCTTCTTCCAACATTGTGTTGAGTCTCTTTCATGTATCATGGTTAATGAATATATTTGATTAAGTATTTTACATATTGTTTATTTAACCTCTTATATATAGATGCATGAGATAGTACTTGGAGAATTTTCTCTTTACAGGTGAAAGAGTTTTATCCTTAGAAGCTTTGGAGAGAATAGGAGTGGGAGAATATCAAGCTTGGATCAACCATCGGTAATTGGGTAAGTCAATATTTTCTTCCTATTCCATTTCTATTCTCTGGTAAAGTTGATTGTCTGCAAGGTTAGTAGTAAGTTGGTAACCCTAGACCCTAAGTTGCAAGGGTGATTAATCATGAACAACACTAATGCATTGAGGATTGAAATACAATTATACTATGTGATTTCAAATTGCAAATTATCAAAGGAAAGCTTACTATACTATGTAAAATAAATTACTTGATTGCATTCAATGTAAATACTAATTCATGTTGTATAGTAAGCTTTCCTTTGATAATTTGCAATTTGAAATCACATAGTATAAAATAAATTACTTGATTGCATTCAATGTAAATACTAATTCATGTTGTTAATTAACTCAAGGAAACTGAAAATGAATTCCTTTTTAATCAATGAAATCTACAATAGTGCAACTATCTATTGCATCCAATGTGCAAATGAGGTATAAATGAATTCAAATGCATAAGCAATAAAAAAAAATCAAACCCTATCCTGCGCTACAAATGACAATACTACTTGCACAAAATACCCTAGAATTCTACTATGCGATATAAATTAATCACTACTTGTACAATATGAATTGAAATCTTATCTATCATAAGTATAGTAAACACTATCTACAAAATTCACTTAAACTATATCTATGGATTGAAAGGCTATCTACTGAACGCAACAAAACAATATCTATGAAATACATGAAACATACATCTCTTTTCCTACTTAAACTACTTAGATGTGATGTATGATTTCAGTTTCATGTTGATCAAATTGATTACCTAGGGGAAGGATATGTTGATGTGCTTCTTTTTTTCTACGCTTGCATCATATAGGGTAGAGGACCAAGTGGTGTCTACACCGGTTGCATAATTCCTTGAAACAATAATTTATTTAAAAACTTGTTGAACCAAATAAATATATTTCTCCCAATGTATTGGATACTACAAGTGAGATTAACCGAATCAAAGACATAGATGGCTAAGAATTTTAATATTAAGTGGATGTAGCCATAAGATAATGAATGAAAGGTGTATATAGTCCCTAAATTTGTCTTCTTTCATAGATAATTATAATAGTGTTCCCCAATAAACTAGGAATTTCGTTCACCCTTGTGCTAATTTGTGATAAAAATGTTTTAAATAAAAGGCTTTGACAACGAATCTAGGATGTAGAGCGACCTCTAGGTTTTTAGATACACCTTAAACCTATGGTAAATCCTCATGATATTTAAAGTTAGTCTTAAGCAATATTTATAGTAAAACTATGCATGTATGGACATAATTAATGATGTAAAATTTTGTTGGTTTAGTTATTACCATTATCTTCTTCTTAGTTCTTTTATTTGAAAAAAAAATAAAAAAAACTAAGTTTCTTTAATTTGTAAACTAAACATGTAATTCTTTATTTATATACATATGTTCCTATCTAAGAAAAAAAAAATTATTCAAGTATATGAGCTCTTCCAACGTAACGAAGTGCGAAGCACTATAGAAAATATACCTCTATCCACATATGATATAGTTATTGCAGTGATTACCTGAATGTGGAATACAAACCAACTTACTTGTTTCGGCTTCAAAAGATTTTGAAGGAGGAATGGTATTGTGGTTGGGTTACCTCTTGAAACAAGATTTCAATGTAGTCGTGGTACTCACTTTCCTTCACTATATCCTGCAGATCCCCTTCACCTAGATGATCAATTTCTTGAGCACAAGATGGATCTGCCATCTTGCATGTAGAGAAATCTTTAATTTCTATTTTCTCTCCTTCATATGTAACCCCCAATACGTCAGTTTCTTCTTCACTATTGTAACGAAAATCCTTTTGTATTTCCTGGGACTTTAGTTTGTCTTCCATTTTAGGAAAGGTTGATAAGATCTCAACATATTTCAAGATATTCTCTTCTTCAGTGGTAGAGATCAAGATACTAGTTGTTGCTAGGATTTCAGAAATTTCTCTCATAGTAATGAGAACCTTTGATTCCATTTTGTTGGTTGGAAGATCCCGCTTCACATTAGGATTAGTCCTTGGGGTTCTTACAACACCCAAAAAAAAGTGTTTTTTAAAACACTATCTACTACTAAAAAAATTTGCAAATTAAACACACCACACTTTTATGAAATAAAACACCTATATGAAATTAAATTGCGGAAAATAAACACAACCAAACCTGCTGAAAGAATAACACACTTGCAGAGAAACAAGGAAAACTTTAAGAAATAAATTGTGGAAAATAAAACTACCTAAATTTAAAAAAAAAAACCACGCATACATGAATTTAATCTAAGTGAAAGTAAATTATCTCCGTTTGTGGAAAGAAAAATACACCTAAGTATGGGAAATAAACTATCTATGTATGCGGAATAGAAAAGTACACCTAACTATGAGAAATTAAACTATCTATGTTTGGGGAAAGAAAAGAACACTTAAGGGAAATAAATCAAACTTTACATAAAGTAAGCACACTTGTGTGAAAAAGAAACAACAAGGCTTTGGGTTACTCGACTATAATGGATGCGTAGGTTCTTACCTTTTGTTTTACCGTTCTCCCCTTCCCCTTGTTGTGTAATGTAAAAGGAGCCTGTCTACCAATACTTCAACCCATTTAGCACCTTCCCAGCAATGGAGACAAAATGTTGGTGAAAATATATGCTAATTAATTCCAACTTAAATTATCAACCTGGGGGCTCATAAGCTTCGAGGTGCCACCACAGTATGTGTAGTACTAAAGCTTAAACTATGTTGATATAATTGTAACTTTGGAATGTGTTCACTTGTATATCTTATGTCTTGTACACCGATGTTTATTCTGGGAAGTATCTGTAATGTAATTGAGTCATGTCATGCCCCGATGTTCGCATCGGGAGGTTCTATAATGTAAACAAGTCATGTCAAGTAATTATGGGTAACCCTCCTATTGATCAAGGGTTAAAGTCTGCACAATTTTGGGGCCGTAGGGTTATTAGGCTATCCTAGGGAATTCGACTCTAGGTGAGTCATTGTATGTTGGGGAAATAGTCCCCATTGTTTTGTTAAGTATAACCCTCCTTGTTCGTCGGAGGAGGCAAAGTCCCTACAAGTTGTTGGGCACTAGGGTTAAGACACTCCTAGAGATGTCAGCTCTAGTAAATAATTGTTAATTGAGGGCGATAGGTTGGAGTGGGATTCAAGCGAGCCTCTATATTTA
The DNA here is from genome assembly GCA_001517045.1 of Pseudotsuga menziesii. NCBI lineage: Eukaryota > Viridiplantae > Streptophyta > Pinopsida > Pinales > Pinaceae > Pseudotsuga > Pseudotsuga menziesii. Next base: position 188,369 of record LPNX011105630.1, read on the forward strand.
TCACACACACACTCATCATTGGGGCGCATGAGTGAGAGAGAGAAGTTGTTGGGAAAAGAGAGAGACTACTGTTGTCAGGAGATCATCTTTATGTTTTCGGGTTTTACTTTTGGTACTGATTCTATCTATGAGAAACTTACAGGTTTTTCTCCATTTATGGTTTCCATGAGGAAAAACATTGTCTTCATTGTCACTTGTGTTTGATTATTGTACTTGTTATTCTATCAGTTAAAGATCCTAACATAATGCTAGCTTGAATGGTAAAAATCTAACATGGTATCACAGCTAACCTTAGAAGAAGACATTGTGTAGCTATAGAATATAGGGATTCTTACTTTTTGGGTCTCTCTCCACAATCCATCAGCAGGAGTATGCTAGGATGACTCTCCATTGAAGGGTTCATCTTTCTGTCGAAGCGGAATTCAATTTCAAGCATTTTCAGTTTTCGGTGCAGGAAATTAGGGATTTCTACAAAAGATGATTTTTTGAGTGAGCCCAGCGTAGGATTTCTCTCCTCATAAAAATAAAAGTTTAGATACCTAGGTTGAGAGTTTTTGTTGGGTGAAACTCCAAGAAAGTCAAACCCTAGTTTGACCCCGAGCTAGAAAAACCATAATATACTAAAACTGATAGGTTTTGGTATATTCGGTATATCTCAGGATTGGATAAGGATGAAAAGATAAAACTTTCACAGGCTGAAGATAAAATCCTGGTTTACACTATATCCAAAATTCAGCCTAATATTTGCTATCATCTAGGAGATATGATCCCTCCAAGTTAGGGTTCCAGCCTCTTCCGGGATTCATCGCTAAATAAGAGACCTAGAGAGAATTGCTATATCTTGGGATTAAAAGGTCCAAATGAAATTTATGAAGATGTTACAGAAATGGTACAGACTTTAATTTCTATCGTCCATGTTTCAGACCTAGAAGATGATACTGTGTTACGAGGCAGTCCGTACAACTTCATTGTTCTGAACAGTCCTGTAACATGTCACCTTGGGAAAATGATCATAAGTCCCAATTGGTGAAACCAATTCTAATGAAGCTTGTGGTGCTGGAATAGGGACAGGTGATGGTACCTCAGTACAAAGTTTCAGATATAGAGGAGCAATAATTTTAGATATATCATAGAAACAATATTAGGAATTTCTACATAATAAATTTGTAAACTAGGGCTTCCTGTTCCAGGAGTTTCCCTCCACTATTTTTAGAGAAGGAGTACATTGGACAGCTCACCTTGAAGAGATCCATCTGTTTATCCAATGAAATCTAAAAGATTCCAAGTTTTGAAAATTAGGGTTTCTCTCACAAACCCTAGATCAGCCAGCTCTGGAACTAGGATGGACACATCAACTCAGTAACATCTAATATTTTTCTATTTTCATTTGAGGTTCTCATTTCCAAGTGATTTATCACATTAGATTGATGATAAGCTTGGTGAAGTTGACAGCTTCCCAGCATGGAAGTATATGATATCTCTGAAGAAAATGAATTGGACACCCACATGAGTGGAGAGGTTCCAGTTCCAAAGGGAGATGAGGCTAAAAGCCTTACACCAGAAGAACTTGGTCACGGACAAGAAGATCATTGTTGATTCAATCACGGATCACCTTGTACCACAAGTGTCTTCCCTAAAGACACCTAAGATGTTTGATTCCTTAAGCAAGCTATTTGAAGGGAAGAACATAAATCTAAATATGACCTTAATAAATTAGTTGAAGAATGTGAAGATCCAAAATGCAGAGACCATACAATCATACTTTACAAGGGTCTCTCAAATCAAAGAACAACTTGAAGTGATAGAAGAAAAAGTGGAGAATGCAGAATTGGTGATAGCCACCTTGAATGGTCTCCCAGGATCATGGGATTCATTCATTCGAGGAATTTGTTCTAGAAGGAAGTGATTACTTTCGGCATACTCTGAAAAGAAGAAGAAGCTCGACTCATAAGAAGAGAAGAGAAGATGGGATCAATTGAAGATCAAGCTCTTACCATCCAAAGAAGATCCCTCAAGTGATGAGGAATATGAAGAACTCAACTCTTTAAGAACCTCTTATCCATCTTATCATTTGGATAAGAAACGATGCTATTATGAATGAAGAATATGATGAAGTTGAAGGGTCATGAAGGATTCTACCCACGAAAGAAATAAAGGTAAGTATTCAACTGTCATTTCATGATATTGTTTTGTTATACATTTATTTATATTCAATTGATGTATTATGCATGATAGCATGTTTGCATTAATGAAGGTATACTACTAATATACATGTGATGGGTAAGTAGCTCATGGTGCTATACAACTCTCCATTGTTTCTTATCTAGAATGAAACCTCTTTGCTGACATATTGGATTAGTGCACAATCTCAATGTTGTCATAGTAGAGATGGAAGGAATGTAGAAAGTTTCCATGAGATATGGATGAATGTTGTATTGGCTAAAGTAGTTGCATGATCATATATTTATGCATAAGAATTTGCCAGTATGAATATTCCTTATGAAATGTTTCTAATCATAAAAATGAATTTGACTTGTAGGAAAGATCGCATATAGAATCGCCTACAAGAAAATAAGGATGAGACTTTTTCCAAAGAACAAGTGACGACAGTTCAAGATGAAGAATAATATGACGAATGCAACGACATCATTGATGCAGAACCTTCCAGCCATGAAGAAGTAACCAAGAAGAAAGGGAAGACTAGTTCAAGTAGAATGATGTCTAGGATGCAGTATCATTACATGAAGGGAAGTTTGTAGTTCCATCATGTAGTAGATGGAAACATCGTGGGATACATGGAAAGATTCGTAACAAGATGCTTCTCACAAAAAGAAGGCAGAGACTACAAAGAGACATTTGCATCCAGTGGGAGTTGAGACACATGACAGGAAGAATCATGTGTGAAAATGAAAGACTATAGAGGATGACAAGCTCACAGATGGATGCGAGAAGAAATTTTGAAAAAGTTCAATATAGAGGATCTTGGTATCCAGTGATTCTAGATGGATACATAGAATATTAGTAGCAAAGGAAGCTACTTGTCACTCTAGTATGGAAGATAGAGGGAGTATGATGCTTCAGAGGGAGTTAATGTAGAAGATCCTAAGGTTTGACATGGTACAACAGGATGGATATATTACTTATGACTCTAGGCTTTACTGAGAGTAAAGTGGATTCCAACCTTTGGTTCAAGGCGAAAGACTAGTGATGCTCCTGCGATATTTCAATGCACTATTTTATAGGCATGGAGGTATGGAAAAATGTAGAGAGAATATTCCTTGGATAAGGGAAGTATTTAGTAGAGATCCTAAAGAGGTTCAGGATGATGGACTGGAAGGGGATAAGCACACCTATGGCATCGAACCTGAAGCTATTAAGTAATGCTTCATCTATGTTAGATTGATGCTATGATGTGTCATTAGATTATTGGGTCCTTGATGTACCTGATGAACACGAGACCAGATATTTGATTTGCTGTAAACACCTTGAGCTAGTTCCTAACAGATCTGAGACATGTTCACTTGATTGCTGCAAAGCATATTCTGAGGTACCTGAGGGGTATAGTTGATTATGGGCTCAAGTATGAGGCGAGACAGAAGATTAACCTGGAGGGTTATGTCGATTTAGATTGGGCAGGAAGTGCCATCGATAGGAAGTGTCATTGATCTAGTTAGATGCTACGTATATATATTGTGACAACCAGAGTTGTGTGAAGTTGTCAGAGAACCCGGTGTTCCATCACAAGTCGAAGCATATCAAGATCAAATATCACTATATCAAGGATATGGTGCAGAGAGGAGTAGTGAAGATCAAGTATGTTGCAATGGACGAATAGATAGCTAATGTGTTTACAAATCCATTTTCCAGAGTGAATTTTGAATACTTCAGGGAGAACCTTGGTGTTCTCCAGGTCGAGGTTTCCTCCAAAGGGAAGTGATGAGTCCATGAGCCATTCTGACATGGTGATAGGATTGGTTCCTTCCATGGTCAGATGTAAGGGCTGAGCCATTCTGTCATGGTGAGAGGATTGGTTCCTTCCATCTCATATGTGAGTGCTGAGCCATTCTGATGTGACTGTAGGATTGGTTCCTACATGATCAGATATAAGTGATAAATTCTGTTCTTGGAATGGAGGCACCTGGTCAGTTACTGGGAAAGTTCAGTTTGGGACTGAGGGCCATTCTGATATGACTATGGGATGTGTTATCACATGATCATATATGAGTGGATGGACATTCTAATGTGATTGAGGGATGTGTTCCCACTTGATCAGATATAAGGGTTGATGCCATTCTATGGGAGAATGGAGGCACCTGGTCAGTTACCAGGAAATATCAGTTTGGAACTCAGGGCCATTCTGATATGACTGTGGGATGTGTTCTCACATGATTAGATATGAGTGCATGGCCATTATAATGTGATTGAGGGATGTGTTCCCACTTGATCAGATATAAGGGATGATTCCATTCTATAGGAGAATGGAGGAACATGCTCAGTTATTAGGAATCCTCAGCCTAGGGCTGGGAGCCATTCTGATGTGATAGTGGGATTGGTTCCCACATGATTAGATGTAAGTACAGAGCCTTTCCATAGATGATAGTAGGTGTTTCCTATCATGTTGGTGGATGTGAGTGTTATGCGTTTTCATAGATGGTAGTAGGTGTGTCCTACGATGCTAGTGATTGTAACTGCTATACCTTTCTACAGATGGTAGTAGGTGTGTCCTACTATGCTGGTGGATGTAAGTGCTAAGCCTTTCCATAGATGATAGTAGGAGTGTCCTATCATGACGGTGGATGTGATTGTTGTGCCTTTTCACATGTGATAGTAGGTGTGTCCTATCATGTTAGTGAGTGTAAGTGCTGGGCCTTTTTGACTGGGTTGTGGGATGTGTTCTCACATGGTCATATGTGAGTGATGGGCATGCCTTTCTGACATGGTGTTGGATGTGTTCCTCTCATGGTTATATGTAAGTGTTGGGAGGTCCATTCTAACTTAGAGTTAGATATAACTGCTGAAGAAGACCTACATGGAGGCCAAACCTACAACAAGCATGAAAAAGGGCTAGCTCTGTAGAACTTCTTGTGATGAGAAGAATCATGAGATAGCACCCGTGATGATGATCCAGCAGTGATGATCCATATCGAGTGATGATCTAGATGCAGTGATGATGATCTAGATCCAGTGATGATCCAGATCCATTAGTGATGATCCATATCAAGTGATGATCCTCATCCAGTGATGATGATCCAGATCCATTTATGATCCATATCCAGCAGTGATGATCTAGATCCAGTGACAAGGATCCAGATCAAGTCATGATCCAGATCCAGTGATGATGATCCAGATAGAGTGATGATCTAGATCTAGTGATGATGATCTAGATCAAGTGATGATCTAGATCCAATGATGATGATCCATATCGAGTGATGATCCAGATCCAAATGAAGATGACTTGAAGATAAAGATGATGAGAACTCAATGATGATCTAGATGATATAGAGAAGAAGACTTGTGATGATAAATTATGTCAAGAGAATACCTTCCTAGTTAAGAGAGTGTTGATGTAATTGTAACTTCCAAATGTATTCACTTGTAGATCTTATGTATTGTACCCCGATGTTTATTTCGGTAAATATCTGTAATGTAATTCAGTCGTTTCATGCCCCGATGTTCCCATCTAGAGGTTCTATAATGCAAAAAACTCATGTCCAGTCATTATGGGTAACCCTCCTATTGATCAATGGTTAAAATCCCCATAGTTTTGGGGCCCTACGGTTATTAGACTATGCTATAGAATTCAACCCTAGGTTAGTCATTGTAAGTCAGGGAAATAGTCCCCACCATTGTGTTAAGTGTTGATGTAATTGTAACTTTCGAATGTATATCACTTGTATTTCTTATCTATTGTAACTCGATGTTTATTGTCGGATGTTATCATGTTATTTCATGCCTCGATGTTCCGATCAGGAGAATCAATAATATAAACAAGTCATGTCAAGTCATTGTGGGTAACCCTCTGATTGTCTAAAGGTTAAAGTCCTTGTAGTTCCGGGGCACTAGGGTTACTAGACTCTCCTACTAGAGGTCGACCCTAGTAAGGTTTTAGTCATGCCAGAATTAGTATAAATAGAGAGTTGAACTCTCTATTTAGCAGACATCACTTACACACTCAAGTGTAGTGCATAGTTGAGGAAGGAGGAAACACTGGGGCTAGTGAAGAAGAAGGTTACTTCTGTCGAGAGTGCATCTTACTATTTTGTGGTTTACCTTTGTGTTGATTCTATCTCTGAGGAAGTTGTAGGGTTTTCTGCATTTATGGTTTCCCCAAGGAAAAACACTGTGTTCATTGTCTCTTGTTTTTCATTGTTGTACTTGTTGTTCTCTCAGTTAAATATCCTAACACAATGCTAGCTTGATTGTTGAAAAACTAACATGGTATCAGAGCTAAGCTGAGAAGAAGACACTGTGCAGCTGTAGGAACTAGGGATTCCTACTTTGTGGATCTCTCTCCACAGATTTCTAGCAAACGTAAGGTGGAATAACTATCCTCCTTAGTGCCTATATTTCTGTCGAAGCCTAATCCAATTCTGAGGTTTTTTCAATTTTGGACCTGTCACTACTGTCGAAAATTAGGGCTTTTCATAAAGGAGGAATTTTTTAGTGAACCTAGGCCTAGATTGATATCCTCCCCAACATCAAAGTTAGGGATAAATTTCAAGGCATTTGGTTGGACAGAACTTTGGAAAAGAAAAACCCTAATTTGCTCCTCAACCAGCTCTGCAGGATTTCAGCTCAAGTTTCAGATTCGACATCTTGACCTGGTAAGATCTAAAATATTTTGTATTTCCATTTGAGGTTCTCAGTTAAGATGTATCATCATATCAAGCTTGATGAAAAGCTTGAGGGAGCTGATAACTTCTGAGCTTGGAAGTATAGGATCTCCCTGGTCCCGGAAGAGAGTGACCTAGACTCCTACATCCATGAGGAGGCTCTAGCTCCAGAGGGAGATGAGGCTAAGGCCTTACATAAGAAGAAGTTGGTTATGGAAAAGAGAATAATTGCTGATTCTATCAAGGATCATCTCATACCACAAGTTTCCTCCCTAAAGACACCTAAAGCTATGTTTGATTCCCTAACCAAATTGTTTGAATGGAAGAACATAAACTGGAAGCTGACTCTGAGAAACCAACTAAAGAATGTGAAGATTCAGAATGCAGAAACAATCTAGTATTACTTCACAAGAGTTCCTCAGATCATGGAACAACTAGAAGCCACTGATGAAGAAGTGGAAAATGCAGAGATTGTGATGACTACTTTGAATGGCCTCCCTAGGTCATGGGATTCTTTCAACCAAGGAATCTGTGCTAGAAAGAAGTTAGTCAAGTTCAACAAACTATGGGAAGAATTTTCTCAAGAAGAAGCTCGAGAAGAGAAGATGGGAAGTGAAGATCAGGCTCTTGTGGTACACTCCAAGTCTCACTCCAAGACATCCAAAAGAAGATCTCATTTCCATAGAGGTAAGACCTATCACAAAAAGGATTTATCTAGAGTCATATGTTATACATGTGATGAAGCAGGACATTATGCAAAGAACTATCCTAAGAAACCAAAGCCAACAAAGAAGAGCAACAAAAGAAGACATCATGCTCATGTTGTAGAGGATGATGAACCATCTAGGAAGAGCACCAGATATGAAAGTGAAGATTCTTCAAGCGAGGATGAATATGTTTTGATTTCCACTCTCACAGGAAACATTACTCATGGAAGTGATGATTGGCTCATCGACAGTGGGGCTTCCAAACATATGACAAGATCAAGGAATCATTTGTAAGACTGTAAGAACATGAATAACCTCACAAGGTAAAGCTAGGAGATGAGTACCAATATCCAATAGAAAGTAGTGGGGAATCTTCCTGTAAACTAGACTTTGGAAAGTCTCTAACAATGAAGGAAGTATTGTTTGTGCCGGGACTCAAGAAGAAACTCCTATAGATGCAAAAGGAATGTGGGTTGCATTCATAGATGGTAAAGTCATCATGTGGCCAAAAGGAAAGACTATCGATGATGCGGTGGTGATTGGAAAACAAGAAGGAGGATTGTACAAATTCAAGGGCCATCTAGAATAAGGCTTGGTCCATGACATAGTAGAGCCAAGTGAACTTTGGCATAGAAGGCTTGCACATGCGCATTACAGAGCACTACCGATTGCAAGCAAAGATATTGAAGGTCTTCCAAAAATCCAAGAAAAACATGATGGGGTCTGCAAAGGATGTGCGAAAGGAAAGAATACAAAGAAGACATTTCCAAGCAGTGAGAGCAAAGCAAAAGGAATCTTGGAAATCATCCACTCTGTTGTATGTAGTCCTATGTCATCAAACTCACTAAGTGGGTATGCATATTATGTTTCTTTTATTGATGATTTTTCTAGGAATACATGGGTTTACTTCATGAAGAACAAAGATGAATTATTCAGCAAGTTCAAGGAATTCAAAGCCTTGATCGAGAACAATACTGAAAAGAAGATCAATATTTTTCGATCAGATATTGGCGGGGAATTCACTTCAAATGAATTCAAATAGCTATGCAAAGAATCAGGATTAAGAGGGAGTTTTCCACTCCTTATAATCCACATTAGAATGGAATTACAGAAAGAAAGAAGAGAACTATAATGGAAGCTGCAAGAACAATGCTTCATTATCAAGACCTTCCTATGCACCTTTGGGCTGAAGCTACTCGAACAGCGGTGTATGTACAGAACCATACTCCACATAGAGTACTCGAGAACGAGACTCCTAAAGAAGTATTCTCTGGCAAGAAACCAGAAGTCAGCCATCTCAGAATATTCAGTTGTCCAGTGTACATTCACATTCCAAAAGAAAAGAGGACTAAATTAGATCCTTCAGGAAAGAAGGGTATATTTGTGGGATACTCTGAAAGCTCGAAGGCTTATAGAATATACTTCCCAGGATTCAAGAAGATTGACATCCATAGGGATGTGACATTTGATGAAGATACATCCTACAAAAAATCCAGAAAGAAACCTACTGAAGAATTCGAAGAAGTAGAAGCACCTAGAGTTCATGATACAACCATAAGCAACGAATCTCAAGAAGAAGATCGAGAATTTGAAGAACCACAAAGACTTGTAGATCCACCTCTAGAAAATAATCCTCATAAGAGGAAACCTACTTGGGTATGAGAACTTATCCAAGGTGTTGAAAGCTATGGGGCTCTAGAAGAGAATCACAGAGAAAGAAAGATGACCAGATATTGCTCCGAGTATGTAGTTTTACTATGTGATTTCATTAACAAATAACCTTCCAGTTATGAAGAAGCAGTAGAACGGAAATAATGGAGGGATGCTATGATTGAAGAATACCAATCGATCATGAAGAATGATTTATGGGATGTTGTCCCAAGACTAGAAGGGAATTCAGTTGTAACTTCCAAATGGATCTACAAAATCAAGCATACTATAGATGGTAGCATTCAAAAATAGAAGGAAAGATTTGTGGCTCGGGGTTTCTCTCAGAAAGAAGGAATAGATTATGAAGAAACCTTTGCACCCATAGCCAGATACACTTCCATCATATTAGTACTTACTCTGGCTACAGTAATGAAATGGAAGATACACCAGATGGATGTCAAAACTGCTTTCTTGAATGGTGTAGTAGAAGAGGAAGTATATGTGGAACAACCACTTGGTTTCGAGACACATGATAGTGAGTCTCATGTGTGCAGATTGAAGAAAGCCCTGTACGGCTTGAAATAGGAACCTAGGACATTGTATGACAGAATTGATAGCTTTCTTTCCAGTTTGGGTTTTACCAAGAGTAAAGCAGATTCCAACCTTTACCACAAGGTTGAATATGGAAACCCAGTGATACTTCTACTATATGTAGATGATCTACTTGTGACAGGTATGGATGGGTTGATTGCCGATACAAAGAGAAATCTTGCTGCTGAGTTAGAGATGAAGGAATTGGGTATGGTGCATTATTTTCTAGGTATGGAGGTGTGGCAGAGTAGAGATGGAATCTTCCTTGGACAAGGGAAGTATGTAGTAGAGATCCTGAAGAGGTTTGGGATGATGTACTGCAAGGCTATGGCCACACCTATGGCATCGAAAATGAAGCTATTGAGTGATGATTCATCAGAGTTGGTTGATGCTACAATGTATCATCAGATGATTGGGTCCTTGATGTACTTGACGAACATGATACCAGACATTTTCTTTGCTCTGAACACCTTGAGCCAGTTCTTCACAGATCCAAAAAATGTTCACTTGATTACTGCAAAGCATATTCTGAGGTACCTGAGGGGTATAGTTGATTATGGGCTCAAGTACAATGCTAATCACAATATTAACCTGGAGGGTTATGTTGATTCATATTGGGCAGGTAGTGACATCGATAGGAAGAGCACTTCAAGGTGTTGCTTCATTATGGGATCAGGTGTGATCTCTTGGTTTAGTAGGAAGTAATCCTGTGTGGTACTGAGTACAGCTGAAGCAGAGTATGTCGCAGCTTGTTCAGATAGTTGTGAGGCAGTATGGCTACGAAAGATACTATCTGATTTTTTTGATCTCCAAATGGATGCGACTTGTATACATTGTGACAACCAGAGTTGCAAGAAGTTGTAAGACAATCCAGTGTTCCATGACAAGTCGAAGCACATCGAGATCAAGTATCACTATATCAAGGATATGGTGTAGAGGGGAGCAGTGAAGCTCCAGTATGTTGCAATGGAGGAAAAGATAGCTGATGTGTTGACAAAGCCATTGGCTAGGGTGAAGTTCAAGTACTTTAGGGAGAATCTTGGAATTCTCCAGATAGAGGTTTCCTCCATGGGAAAGCGATGTGTCCCATAGCCATTCTGACGAGCAGGTCACATATAAGGGTTGAGCCATTATGTCATGGTGAGAGGATTGGTTCCTTCCTTGACAGATATGAGTACTGAGATTCATAGCCATTCTGATGAGCAGGTCAAATATAAGGGCTAAGCCATTCTGTTCATGGCTAAAGGATTAAGTTCTTCACATGTCAGATGTGAGTGTTGGCCATTCTGATGAGTAGGTTAGATGTAATGGCTACCGCCATTATAACAAGTAGGTCAGATGTAAGGGCAGTTCCATTCTATTCATGTATAAAGGATTAAGTTCCTCCCATGATATATGTGAGAGCTGGCCATTCTGACGAGTAGGTCAGATATAAGGGCTACCGCCATTGTGACGAGTAGGTCAGATGTAAGGGTAGTGCCATATTTTTCATGGCTAAAGGATTAGGTTCCTCCCATGTCAAATGTGAGAGATAGCCATTCTGATGAGTAGGTCATATGTAATCACTACCGCCATTCTCACGAGTAGGTCATATGTAAGGGAAGTGCCATTCTGTTCATGGCTAAAGGATTAAGTTCCTCCCATGACAGATGTGAGAGATGGCCATTCTGACGAGTAGGTAATATGTAAGGGCTACTGTCATTCTGATGAGTAGGTCAGATGTAAGGTCTACCACCATTCTAATGAGTACGTCAGATGTAAGGGATACCACCATTCTGACGAGTAGGTAAGATATAAGGGCTACCAAAGACCTATGAGGAGGTAGGCATACACCCAATATGAAAGAAGGATGGCTCTGTAGAACCTTCTGTGATGAGAAGAATCATGAGATAGCACATATGATGATGACCAGAGAAGATTCAAATCGAGCTATGATCCAGATCCAGTTATGATGACTCTGAGATATCCAAATCAAGTGATGATCCATATCTAGCAGTGATGATCCATATTGAGTGATGATCCAGATCTAGTCCAGTGATGATGATCCAAATGAAGTGATGATATAGATCCAGTGATGATGATCTAGTGACGATGTTCCATATCGAGTATGATCCAGTGGCGATGTTACAGATCGAGTATGATCCAGTGACAATGTTCCAGATCGATTATTATCCGTTGATGATGTTCCAGATCGAGTATGATCTAGTGATGATGATCCAGATCGAGTGATGATCGAGAACCAAATGAAATATTAATTGTAGATGAAGAAGACTTGAAGATGCAGATGAAAAGATGATCCAGTTGATACAGAGAAGAAGATCGGTGATGAAAATTGTTTCGAGAGAGTACATTCCTAGTTAAGAGGGAGTGTTGATGTAATTGTAACTTTGGAATGTATTTCACTTATATTTCTTATCTATTGTAACCTGATGTTTATTTTGGGATGTTACTATGTTATGTAATGCCCCGATTTTTCGATTGGGAGAATGAATAATATAAACAAGTCATGTCAAGACATTGTGGGTAACCCTTTGATTGTCTAAGGGTTAAAGTCCCTGCAGTTTTGGGGCACTAGGGTTATTAGAATCTCCTAGTAGAGGTCAGCCCTAGTAGGGTTTTAGTCATGCTGGGATGAGTATAAATAGAGAGCTATACTCTCTATTTAGCACACATCATTGACAAACTCAAGCATAGCGCATAGTTGAGGAAGGAGAAGACATTGGGGTTAGTGAAGAAGAATGTTACTACTGTTGGGAGTACCTATTACTGTTTTGTGGTTTTACCTTTGTGCTGATTCTATCTCTGAGGAAGTTGCGGGGTTTTCTCCATTTATCATTTTCCCGAGGAAAAACACAGTGTTCATTGTCTCTTGTGTTTGATTGTTGTACTTGTTTTTCTCTGAGTTAAAGATCCTAACATAATGCTATCTTGAATGTTGAAAAACTAACATTAAGGATAACCCTCCTTGTTGGTCAGAGGAGGAAAATTCCCCACAAGTTTTGGGGCACTAGGGTTATTAGACACTCCTAGAGATGTCGGCTCTAGTAAGTAATTGTTAAGTGAGGATGCCATGTTGGAGTGGGCTTCAAGTGAACGAAAGAATATAAATAGAGAGTGAGACTCTCTATTTATCACACACACACTCACTCATTGGGACGCATGAGTGTGAGAGAGAAGTTGTCGGGACAAGAGAGATACGACTATTGTTGGGAGATCATCTTTATGTTTTCGGGTTTTACTTTTGGTGCTGATTCTATCTCTGAGGAAGTTTCGGGGTTTTATCCATTTATGGTTTCCCTGAGGAAAAACATTGTGTTCATTGTCTACTGTGTTTGATCACTGTACTTGTTATTCTCTCAGTTAAATATCCCAACATAATGCTAGCTTGAATGATAAAAATATAACAAACTAATCTAGGCTAACCTTACCTAAAGATGGTAAAAAGAAAAATAAACAAATTCGAACAGCTTAGGACATAGGAAAGAAACCCATTACAAGGTGATCATATCTCACGAGTTAGATCCCTAATCTATCCATCAATGGTCAACTAAAAATTAAAACCTAGAAACCCTAAGTGTGAAAATTAAAGAAAACAACTGAAAGGAAACCAAAGCTATGTTATTCTATCTCTATGAAAAATTAAATTACAACTATGCTATGTAATCAAAACTTCTATTAGCAAGCACATTGTCTATTCTACTAAAAAAATATACACTAATCTAATCAAAATATATGAATGAATGAAATACTATTGTACTTGAAAATCAGAGAACAACTACGCTAATGGTATTCAAATTAACAACTATTTGAACCAAATATTACTTCACTAAAGAAAGGAAATTATATTACTTACTTTTCAATCACAACTATTTGAAAAAATTGAAGATTATTCTAGGATAAATATAAACCAAAGACTAATGCATTGAGGATTGAAATACAATTATACTATGTGAATTCAAATTGCAAATTATCAAATGAAAGATTACTATACTATGTAAAAGAAATTACTTGATTGCATTCAATGTAAAAACTAATTCCTATTGTTAATTAACTCACCGAAACTAAAAGTGAAATCCTTTTTAATCAATGAAAGCTACAACAATGCAACTATCTATTAAAGCCAATGTGCAAATGAGGTATAAACGAATTCAAATGCATAAGCAATAAACAAAATTCAAAACCTATCCTACGCTACAAACATCAATACTACTTCATGAAATACATTGGAATTCTACTGTGCGAGATAAATTAATCACTACTTGTACGAGATGAATTGAAATGTTATCTATGAAGTACATTAAACACTATCTATGAAATTCACTTAAACGCTATCTATGGATTGAAAGGCTATCTATGAAATGTAAGAAAACAATATCTACGAAATACACGAAACATAGATCTCTTTTCCTCCTTAACAATCTACGATGAGCTCATATAACTTAACACGTAGCACACATGAATGTAATGAGACATTTATACAATAATACAAGGTTGCAATGATTTGAACATATACAGGGAAAATACATATTCACGCACAGCAAGAAAAGAGGACACAATACTTAGTTGAACGATAGCAATGAAATAAAAATAAAATGAAACCAGTCACATGAGCATGAGAAAAATGAAATCAAACCATGAACAGAGAAGCAATTCCATATTATCAAATTTCAGAATTTGTACATTACAGTGTATATCCCTTGAGAAAGGATAAGATCCTTTATATATAGGAGTTTATACATGAGATATTAAATCCTGGATCTAAATCCGTTAAAGAGAAAACTGAAGAGATTCATTTTTATCCATTGGGGAAAAAACTAATTTCTACATTCATGGAATTGGGCCTCGAGATTCATGTGGATGAATAAACGACCTGTGTGGAATCTTGGAGGTGGAGAAGCATGAGAAGACCACTATGAGAAAAAGCCACATTTCCATTTTTTGAATGAATGCCTCTAAGTACCCAAACCAATGATTTAAGAGTTGTGAATGATAGTTTGAATGAACATCTGGATGAGAATGATGGTTTGTATGGGCATCTGGATGGCATGCAACTACAATTTAATTCATAAATATTTATTCTTGGCTGAATTAGTGCTCGGTTGTTTTCCAAATTGATTGTTGGTTACTAGGTTCAGATTGTGGCTGGGTTGTTAAATTGTATGATAGATTCATTTAGTGCCTCCTTCATGTGATTCTTTAATATGTTTGTCATGATTTAATTCATGACATGCACATAAAAAACATTATGTTACATTGAACAAAAGTTAAAACAAATTAAATCCAAACTCCACATGTTATTTTATTAAGCTAAGGTTTGGTGTGGAATAAAGTGATTATGAGGTGGCGAAGTATTCTAAGTTAAAAAATTTCTCCATTTCATAATTTTCACATTTTTAAATTAATTTGGAACGTATCAATTCACTTTTTTTATATTATTAAATTTCCATGATGTATCTTCCATAATTACTTTGTCATGATTCACTTTAATTCTATTTATAAGTGTCTCCTTTGGATTTAAGGTAGTTGTTCTTTATTAAGTAAAAAAAATTATTTACTTTAATATTTTGTCTTTTAACAAGGATTCCATTGTAACTCATGTTTTTTATTTGCATAAGTAGACCAACAGGATTAGCAAGAATTGGAAGATAAAGGTATCACAGGATCAACGAAATCGAGACCGAATGGAGTGCCGAGATGCTGATGATTTGTATAATATTGCATTTAAAATATCAAAGATAACATATTAGGATTCTTTTACATTTAATTTTTTTAATTAATGAAACAGAGTAAAAGATAACGCTTTTAAATATAGATGTATTAAATTTTGATAAATAGGCCCAGAAATTAATGTAAGCAAAATCATTATAAAGGACAATTCCAGATCCCAACAATGGCCATTAAGGTTACATGTCCAACATTTAACTTTAATTTTGGGACTTCCAACTCTACTTATTTCATAGAATATACAATCCATAGCCTTGTGACCAAAATAATTACATGAATAGAAATAACAATTAAAATTGTTTTCATACCTAAATCCATGATTCCACGTAGAGGATGTCTCTTTTCTAAACTTTCTTTGAGGAATAGGACTAACTCCTTGATGTCCTCTGAATTTTATGATGTATTTTGTAGTTATATGAGGAGTGGATTGGCTTTCACTTTTGTAGAGTGAAGGGATTTCCAATTACTGGCTAGGTTTCCAAGTGTATGCTACGGATGTCTTTTTCCCGAGTTGTAGCCAAGGCCATATTTATCAAAAGCTGATATTTGGAAGTCCAAGATATCGTTCAATATCATTGATTTGTTCCTGAACTTCACACATGCGTTATAATTTCCACTTGTCTTTCTGATACCAACTACTTCCATCTCAAGCTTTTGACATTGCTCCTCCTTGTCATCCAATTTGTCTTTCAATACTTTCTCTATTCTTTTGGATTATTCTAGCTGAAGGATTTAGATCAATATCTACCTTCCTTATTTCTTCAAGTTCTTCACCATAATATTATTATTCTTTAGTTTAACTGATCAATTCAGTATTTAGTATTTCAACTTCATCTTCTTTGTCTCAAAATCATTCTATAAATTTTTCTTCTTGTGATTGAGTTTCTTGAACAGATCCATAGACTTCTCATGGTACTTTTTGAAGGACCCCAAAATATTCCTTTTAAGTCTCAAATTTTATCTAAGATCCATGTCTGCTAGAAGTTGTGCTAGGACATCTTTCTTAGCATCTTCAAGATCATTTTCAATGTTATAACAATCACTTATACTGTAATAGGAAATATTCTTAACCTCACTGATGTTTGATTTTTTCTCTTCCTTTTCTTATTGCTTTTCATCTTCAGTGGAGTTGAATTTTGTTTCCTTGTTTGTGTCTTGGTTTCCCTTTTGGTATTCACTTTCTAGCTTAAACCATAGGTCTTTGGCTGAAGTGTGCTATCCTACACTCTCTCTAATAGAGTTTGGGAGTCCATCAATAAGAAAGTTCAATGTAATGGTGTTGTCCTTCTTGGAGTACCTTTGATAAGTTTCCTTGGCCTTCTTGTTGGATAGAATATGTGGATTTATCACAGTCTCTGAGACACCAAACTTCTTCATATAATATTTCATCTTGATTCTCCATCCAAAATAGTCTGTCATATCAAAAAATGGAACTTCATCATTTGATAATTCTTCTTCTCCTTCCATTGTCTATCCACAGAGCTCCTTCAAGCTATGTAGGCTTTTGCTGAATTCCTTCTCTGATACCACTTATTGGACACAATGCCACACTGAGAGGGGGATGAATCAATGTGTGAGTAATTTTACCAATTTTTACTTCTTCAAAACTTAAACAAAGATCATCGATTGCAAACTAACAATTTCCTCAACATTAATCAATCACATCACAAGAGACACTTCATAAGATAAAATTGTAATCTTTATTATATAAAATTTGATAAGGGTTAAAATGGAAGACTACAATCTTCTTGATTGCACCAGCTCTAACTAACTGAGAAGCACCAACTTCTATTCCAATACCCAGCTTGATTTTTCTTAGCTCCAACTAAGAAAGGATGAGGAGTCCAATCCTCAAGTGCGTCACTATCATTAACCTTTGTTCCTCAACTTTAACTCATCAACCTGTGCTCATCAAAATATTCTCAACAAACTTGTACATTGCCATGTCATCAATTTGTCCACTATCTAGTCATCGAGCTTCATCTTGACCATCCTACAAACTTGTTCTTCATTTACAAATCACTATACAACTTTATCATCTCTGTGTTGAAATAATCTTTAGAAAACAAAAATAAATTGTCTATTTCCACCAAAATTGTTTGTTTCCACTGAAATTGTCTGTTGTCGGTGAAACTGTTTGTTGTCACCGAAACTATCTGCTTCCATCGAATTTGTTTGTTGCCGCTGAAACTGTCCGTTGCCACTGAAACTATCTGATGCCACCAAAATAGTATTTTGTCGCCATAATAGTATACTTTCAGTGAAATAGTCTGATTCCACTGAAAAGTATGTTGTAACCAAAAGAGTCTGCTACCAACAAAATAGTATGATGTCACTGAAATAGTCAGTTGCCGCCAAAATAGTCTCTTCTCACAAAAATAGTATGTTGTCACTGAAATAGTATGTTGTCAGCAAAATAGTCTACTGCCACCAAAATAGTATGTTGTCACCAAAATAGTTTGTTGTCATATTATCTTCTAATACCTATGAAAAATATCATATCTACACCCACACCGCTGAATTCTACACCAATTGAATGGGGATGTTGGCTCGATTTATACTCATTTTTCCATGGTATTTTTTATCCCACCTACAACTTTAATATTATTTTTGTAATTTATAAAGGTTGCATGACTTTTCTCTTTCGTATATTCCTCTAAAATTTTATTTAAATGGGGCCGACAAGGTTGGATTTAATTTTCCTTTGTTAGAGCTGACTTTTCAATGAATGAATTACAACATAAAGAAGGGATTCTTCACCATTTACAAGGATTTTCCAAGGTTAAACATTTATCATCTTTTACTTGCATTTCTCCAAGATATTTTTAACATCATCAAACCTATTTCCTCAAGGTATAAGGGTATTCAAATAAGCACATGATCAATTTGTATCATGAACCACTCACACCGTCAAGAACTTCATCCATCGAGCTTTAAGAACCTCATATCATCTAGCTATGACATAAAAACTTGTCCTTTGTTTCTCAAGGGTGTGATCATGTGTAGTTTCCATGACTCAAGACATCTAGTCACAAATGACCACATAATGGGTCATTTGGCCCATCATTCCATGTCATGAATATTTATGACTCCTTTGTCATTAGTAGCTTCAATGCACAAGTTATCATTCCATCTACATTTCTATTCAACCTTTATCACTCCTTTATCGCCTTGTATATTTTTTGTCATTAATGGATGTCATGAATGACAACCTATGCTCAACATAGCTATTTATTAGTATGAAACTAGTTCACCTCTTTATATACACACATTCGAGGTAGTTGGTAATATGGACAACTTGAGGGGACTAGATTGATGAATGGGATTCCTAACCTTGGAGGGTGATATGTGGGGAAGGTATTGTGGAGCCAAGGGTATGCTATCTAAATCAGGCTATTGTAGAAATATGTATGAGAATTTGGTTGAGGATTGTTATAGCGGATTTCACCACTCCAGGTGAATCACACTTTGTATGGCCTTCCCCTGTCCCGCTGCAGACTCTTTAGACCCCATGGACCATATTTTATCCTTTGATGTTACCTTGATCATCCCTTAAACTATATAAAAGATAACCACATACATACGTGGGTTTGACTCCTATAACTGCGTACATCAGGATGTGTGCATAAGTCCAAATCCTTTTGGAGTTTTCCTTGACTTGGATCTGACTCATTCGACTCCTGGCCTTCCATATGCCTTGAGATCGTTCGGATTCGACCCTTAATTATCCCTTGTGAAGCTATATAAGGAACCCCTTGCTACATTGAAGGCATATAGAGCGATTGAAGCAACGAAACTATAGTCCATTGTTGCTAGAACTATACTTGAGTCTGCATCCCTTTGTCCCTTTGGAGCACTTTTGTGTTCTTCCCAAGCTTTCCTTTGCTAGTGAGCTTGCTATCAAGAGATGGAGGATTGAGGTGGTGGAGGCCCAAGTGGGGGATTCAGTTTCTCTGATTCCCATATGTGCCGTCAAAGGTTGTATCTATCTTGTAATCTCTGATTTATATTAATAAGAACTATCTTTCCTTGTCCAATGATGTATATTTGATTGAATATTGTATCCATTGGAATATGTCAAATGCTTTTACATTATTGATTATATATGCTAGAATAGATCTAACACCATGATATATAGTATGCTTGTATTGTTTACTTGTTGTTGAGGAAGTATTATATCAATTCAAGCTGAAGATTGGAAAGCTCAATGGGGATCTACTTCAACCGTCCGGAATAAGGTATGAGGTCTGATCCTTTAGTGTTAGACATTTTATTTCTATTGCATATTGGGAAAGATTGATTTCTGGAGTCAAAGTTGTCTATTGTGGTACCCCAAGCCATAGGAATTTCTCTCCGTAATAGAATTGGTGACTCCACTGGGGATGTCCCTTGTTTTTATTTGGGGTTTATGGGCACAATGGACTTGATATTATTGACTTGCTATTTGTTTCTCCTTGTTTCTGTGTTGCAATTTATAGTATGTTCATCCATTGACACTCCCCTTTATTGGTTTGACCCTTGGCCTGCTTTTTACCATTGCCTTCTTTGTATAAGTAGGTTTTTGGCCAAAAGTCACGTACATACGTGGAGTTTTGGCCAAAAGTCACATATACACATGGGTTTTTGGACAAAATCCATGTATACACTCAGGTTTTTGGACAAAAGTTGCGTACATACGCAACTGTTCTTTATACAGTCGCGTACATCCTCCCTTTCGGTGAGTTTGATGTTGGGGGAAGTTGTTGGGTGGGTTGTGAGTGTGGTTGGGTCTTCCTTGGGTCTGATGTTGTCTGTTGGATGCTTCTTTTGTGACCAGAGACCGCTCTTTCATTGATTTTTCTTTGAAAGTAGTTTTAGTCATTTTTTCTTTTTGTTTTACCATTAGTGCATTACTCTTTTTGTCTTGGTGTCTTACTAGGCTTGTCTTTTATACTTGCTGCAGAGACTGAGAGTTTTAGATGACTTTTATTGCATTTTTCATTCTTTTATATTGAAAAATACAAAGTAGTTGCACTCTTAGTTGCATCTTAGATATGGATTTGAGGAGGTACTTGCATTGGATTGCTTGGATGGGAGTTGTTTTTAGGCTTTCATATAGGAAGGATTGCATTGGCATTCGGAAAGGAATATATATTTATGCATCTCATGTAGTGGCATACCCTATTTTTCATTTCACAAAGATTGCACTTAGCATTGTTTGTTATGGTGTGCACTTTTATTTCACTGCTGAGTCTTCATATCACTAGTTGCACGGCCATTTCCCTTTGAGTAATTACAGCCAACTAAAATCAACGCTAAATTAAAATGAATTACACTCTTTTATTTTCTAGAGTGCACCAACAAGCTTAGGTTTTAGGATCTTGGAATATTTTATTGTAAGTCAATTCTCCAAGATCACTAAACAACAACATCTAGGTGTCTATCCAGGGAGTGTGTGAAATCCTTGGTATAACCATCGTTCTCAGGATCCTCCTCTCAAACGGGAGTCAAGCACGAGGCAGTTTGAGCAGTTATTGATTGGGATGACCCCTAGTCATAACTGAGTACCACCGACGATATTGCCAGGATTGTATTCGTATCTGGGGACTCTTTCGGGAGTTTCGGGCTTTGCTACCCTGCCCATACGGTCAATCCCGCCTGCGACTGTTCACCTAAGCTTTGATTATATTGAGGTGACCTTAGTGATCTTACCTAGGATATCAAGGGGGTACTTGTAGAGGTTATTCTACATGTGTCCAGGCCAGGTACAGGTCGGACAACATAGTCACTTTATACGTTGAAGCTGAGGGGCACTATAATTGGTTACATACCTCCTCTTGTAGTGTTTAGGAGTTTCGAGCCTCTCCTAGGAGAGACATACCTGCTGCATTCGAGAGATCACATATCATCCCCTGGGTTTGCTTGTATTTTGGCTGTAGATTTTCTTAGGAGTGTGCTCTTTGTGCGCTAGTTGGCCTTTGGGATCGTGGTTACTTGAGTATATTTATGCTCTCTTGAGTTTGGGTCCTTTTATTTTCGGCATGCCTGGTATCTTATCACCCGTCCTTGGTCCTAGTATGGACCCTGGTGTTAGACTTGGGGGCATCGTAGCCCCTTGCCATGCTCATAGATTTGGGAATGGTCATCTTCCATCCTCAACTCCATTTGTGGAGGATTTTTTCCCTTCGCTCGGTCTTTACACCAGTGTTCGCCCTCACGGGGGTGGTAGTGGATGCGTGAACATTGGGTCTACACCTTAGTTTACTTTTTATGTCTCATCATTCACCGCATTGTTTCCTTTGGGTGATGTTGTCATGATCATTCCTCCTTATATCTTATAGTTTGGATTCTTTATTGACTATTTTGGTTTGTTTTGGATTAATATGGTTGTCATGTAGGGTCCACGTTTTGTACATTCTCTCCGAGTTGTCAACCCATTCGTTCCTGTCACAGGTATTATGTCTAAACAGGCATATAGGTTAGGATATCACATCCGCTTGCACTTATGCATTGCCTTATGACTGTTCCATCTTAACCTTAGGTACGAACCCATTCCATGGTATCACGGAACCTTCATGCTGTTGTTAGAAGTGGTACTATGTGAATGGTAGAGATTTCCTATACATGGGTGCCCTAGTTAGCTCCCTTTTGCATTTGGTACCCATGCTACGAGTCCTCTTTTAGGTCCAGGAGTCTCTTCTAGTCCTGCCATGTCCTTGAGCAAGAGCTTCATACTCCTCTTGAACTTTATGCTGGCCATTTCCCCGGGACTCCCTTGTATATGTCAAGTTGTGAATGCATTATCATGAGCTTTGCCTGCCTTATTGAGATTTATACCGGCTCCCCTGACATTTTGTTTCAGCCATATAGCCCGAGCTTGTCTCATGTCTAGCCATGCAGAGCCATTTTATATATCCTTCGCAGCTTGATTTCCCTTTTTACCGGGAGGGGATTTTCCCCCGAGTGTCGATATCCTACACATGTATCCTTGCATTGAGCATAGGTAAGTTCCATTGCTTGGAACTAGTTTGTTTTCCCTTATAACACTCATCTCCTCCTATTTTGTAACTATAAAGCTAGTTTATTCTTTTTTCAAGCTTTTCCAATAACTGAAAAAGTCCAAAAAAAATTAAAAAAAAAACAAAAAGCCGGACAAGGAAAGATGTTATCTTTGGCGGCTGTCGAGTCATGTCGCCTTCGAACAGAGAACTGTATATCACATCCATTGGTTGGGATATAGTTTGACTTAGGAGCTGTACTCATTTATCTGAGTTTATCTCCACCGACTGGTTAAGCTTCCAGTCCCTATGGAGCCTCTGTTGATGCCTCCTGTGTCACAGAGATGTCCCAGTTTGTATATAGAGTCTATGCTGCCTTCATTCAGTCACCATAAGCCGTTATGCTCTTTTTTGAAGGAAGTTAAAATCTATGTCGGCCATTACTCAGTTATCTTAACTTTTCATGTCTGCCATTCCCAGTACAGTTACTGGTTTGTGCACTTTATGATCGAGTCCTTCCACATTAGACAGCTTTGCCGAGTACCTCATGTTGGATGACAGGGGATGCCTTAATGCCCTCCTTCCAGCAGATTTCATCCTATCGACTTCAGATCATTTATTATGGGATTGGAGTCTAGAGTCCTTTTCAGTGCCTTGAGACTTGCAGTCATCAGTGGTAGGTTCTCTCGCCATCGACATTTTCTTGGGAATACATCAATGTCCCCTAATCGATGGATTCTCTCAAGTGTTCGACATCAACACATTTATTCACACTTATTAGTTTGCACTCTAGTACCTTGGTTTCCATTATCATTATCAGTGGGTAATCTCGTGTCTGTTAATGGTATACATCAATGACCGGTAATCAGACGATGGACTACTATGTTCGACCTCGACACCTCTATTCACATAGTAGGACATGTACTCGTAGCGGTTTGTGTAGAAGACCTTCCAGACTGGCGGCATCTCTTATATGCTACCTCCTAGATCATGCCAGTGTTCATGATATTTCAGCTCTCGTGACTTCATTTCAGTGTATGTCAGACATTTCCATCCACTACGGAGATCTTGATCTATTGTATATCTTCAGCCATTTTGAAGATCATGGTCCTTTGTATATCTTCCTCATGGAGATTCTAATATATGTATATTGTACGTGGCGATGACCAAATATGTGATATCATGTATTATGCCTATTCATGGCCATTGTACTCTTATCTATCTGGGACTGCTATATGTACTTGCAGTTATATGCAGAGTTGTATCATTGTACTATGCTGATTGGGTGGCTGGTATTCCATTTCGGATCCTTCATCACTCCACTTCTGGGATGGAATTATAATGTATTTCGGCCATCGTATGACCCCTCTGACCTCAAACATTAGGGGGCATCTATTATAGCGGATTTCACCACTCCAAGTGAATCACACTTTGTATGGCCTTCCCCTGCCCCGCTGCAAACTCTTTAGACCCCATGGACCATATTTTATCCTTTAATGTTACCTTGATCATCCCTTAAACTATATAAAAGATGATATACGCGGATTTTTTCCCGATAACCGCGTACATGCGCGGGTTTGACTCCTATAACCGCGTACATCAGGATGTGTGCATAAGTCCAAATCCTTTTGGAGTTTTCCTTGACTTGGATCTGACTCATTCGACTCCTGGCCTTCCATATGCCTTGAGATCGCTTGGATTCGACCCTTCATTATCCCTTGTGAAGCTGTATAAGGAACCCCTTGGTACATTGAAGGCATATAGAGAGATTGAAGTAACGAAACTATAGTCCATTGTTGCCAGAACTATACTTGAGTCTTCATCCCTTTGTCCCTTTGGAGCAATTTTGTGTTCTTCCCAAGCTTGCATTTTCTAGTGAGCTTGCTATCAAGAGATGGAGGATTGAGGTGGTGGAGGCCCAAGTGGGGGATTTAGTTTCTTCGATTCGCATACGTGCCGTCAGAGGTTGTATCTATCTTGTAATCTCTGATTTATATTAATAAGAACTATCTTTCCTTGTCTAATGATGTATATTGGATTGAATATTGTATCCATTGGAATATGTCAAATGCTTTTACATTATTGATTATATATGCTAGAATAGATCTAACACCATGATATATAGTATGCTTGTATTATTTACTTGTTGTTGAGGAAGTATTATATCAATTCAATTTGAAGATTGGAAAGCTCAACGGGGATCTACTTCAACCGTCTGGAATAAGGTACGAGGTCTGATCCTTTAGTGTTAGACATTTTATTTCTATTGCACATTGGGAAAGATTGATTTTTGGAGTCGAAGTTGTCTGTTGTGGTACCCCAAGCCATAGGAATTTCTCTCCGTAACAAGGATTGATGGAGAAATGGGTTATGGATTGAGAGATAGAGTATTGTAGGTGTTTTCCTTCACCCAGATGGACACATATCTTCTATTGGAGGTTGTCTCTCAATAGAAATATTATATTGTCGATCATGTTCGTATTGTTTTCTAGAAAAATGCACTTATGTACTCAATTTCTTTGAAATTTATCCCATATATGTATTATCTTGTATCTAGTATGTGATTGATTTGTTATTTATTTTTATTTGAATCATACATGTTGTTACAATTATGCGTATGATGCATTATGGTTGTAATCGCATGTTACATTCTTAAGGATGAATTTTAATTCCATTGTGTTTATATTATGCATCTATGCATTTATTTATTTCCAATTATAGATCATAACTAGATTTTAAGATTGATTTAGAACCCATAATTGGTTCCTATACACATTTATGTTTTTTAGCTAATGGACTGGGATGTGACAAAATGGTATCAAAGTGGTACTAGAAACATGCATTCATAGACATAACGAAATCCACACATGATTTGTTGACTATAGTACCTTTATAAAATAATGGTCTCAAATCATTGAGGTCACAGGGTAAAATCCATAGAGAACTCCCATATTGGGGAAAGTGAAATGCCTAATAGGTTTTCAATGTTGAAGTTGCCACATGGTATTCCAAAAGGAACAAATAACAAGAAACCAAAATGACAATGAATCAGAAGATGAAATGTGGTGGGGTGTGACTTTTCAAAGTTTGATATATTAGGTGACACTTGTGAGATTCAAGAGAAACCCTGATGCATAAAAACAAATAGTGAATCAAAATATGACAAATGCAAAGGAGCTAGTGGATGTTTGATTTTGATATAAGGGTTGATATTGGTAATATTTGAAAGAAACCCAAATAGAGAAATCCCAAAAGATAACAAAGGAAAACATGTGACAATGACCAAAAGGGTGCCATTGTATTTTATTAAGGGTGTCAACAAAAATGTTGGTGTGGATCCCCAATCATTTTTTTCTGATATCCAATTAAGAGTCAACATGTGGTGGCAATATATTGGACATCAAAACTCACTTGTTGGAGTTGAAAATAAAGCATATATGAAGAATAAAGAACTAGAAATTCTAACATGGTGAAAGGTGGTAGGACCCGATTAGATATCAAAGTTTCATATCGTAGGTATCACCATGGAAATTCCTTAAAATCCTGGAAATGTTTTGTTTGAGAGTGTATCATACCTAAAAATTTGGCAACAAAGTTACCATTGGAATTCCTATATTGAAGCAATGACCAAGGGTGGTGAAGGGATGGTGGGAAGGTTCGATGGTGAATCTAGAAAAGAGATGTATCATTGTTTCAAAGTGATACATCAAATTTTTAGTAATACATCACAAAGGGAAACTCTAATGAGAAGGACCAATGCAGAAGGATCAACAAGGACACGTACCAACTCATTCATTTTTTTGTGTCAAAGTTGTTTGAAAGTGTCATCAAGGGGAGGTCTGACAAGAAACCTTGATTTTAGATAAGTGGAGGAACATATGAACCATTTGTAATAATAATGATTTTATTGAAAAATGGTTCTAAGAAAATAGATGACAATATTTTCAATACAAAATAAAAAAAATTATTTATTAAAATGATATACTACAACTTTTTCAATTCCTTTCATATTTTCTGGTAACAATGTAAAAAATATCAATCGGTTTATATGTATAAATCATGTTACATTTTAGTCATCAAGATGGAGTATTAAACTTGTGAATTGCAAATACTATGTGCTAAATTAGGTTATTTTCATTATGATTTAACTATGATGCTTATGGAAAATAAAAGAAGATAAATTGATCTCACTATGGAAATCAATTTCTATTAAACAAAAATAAACAAAAATAAATAAATGAACAAATTAGTTCTTAGTATGTCGATAAGTGTTCAATTTTTAAAATCTTATTTTTTGTGCAAAAAATTCTCTATTTTGGAATATATAACATAATTCAATTAATGAAGATAAATGAAATTAAATAAAAAAATGAAACAAACCACACTTCATGAATCGAAATAAATCTTAATCAAGTCAAGCAATGGTCATGTACTTGAACACCATCATTCTACTAGGATCCTATTATCACCATGTTATCTCTTGGCATGTGTTAGGCACCTCTTATTTCCATGAACCAATCCTTTAATAAAATGAAACCACACTTACATGAAAGAGAATAAAATTCCACAATGACTGGGGAGGCAGGTGCGGGGGGGATTCTCTTGAATCCCGAAGGACAGGTCGAACATACCTTTGCTTGGGGGATTGGAAGCAGGACCAAAAATGAAGCCGAGTGGATGGCTCTTATTCAGAGCCTTCACATTCTCAGGGAAAACAAAATTCGCAAGGCCTTAATTCTTGGGGACTCTAGGCATGTCATTTATAAACTAAACATGGGATATAATGAAGGAGTCGTCCAATGTCGGCGACTTTATGAAAAAGCTAAGGTCCTTATGTCCAGCGGATTTGAAGCATATCATATCCTCCAGCACAATAACTCGGCAGCTGACAGCTTAGCAAATGGTGGAGCTTCTCTCTTGCAAGGCCAGTATCGACAAAATGGAAATCGGCCCACTCACAAATATATTCCCTAGATGGTGGTGTTGGGAGCCTTCCTTTTGGCTCTTAGTCCTTCAAAATCTTGGAAAGCAGCTCCTCTTCTCCTTCTTCTTGGCTTCTCTCCCTTTGTCCCCTCTTCCTTATCCCTCCCCTCTTCCTTCTCCTTCCTCTAACCCCCCCTTTCTTTTTCTTGCCCCCCCCTTTTTCCCTTCCCCCCTTCCCCCTCTCCCTCCTCTCCCAAGACTTATCCCTCCCACTCGATCTTCGCCATCATTTCCCTCCTCGCCTTGTCCTCTTTAAGGCCCTGTCCCACCTCCCCTTCTCCTTTCGACGCGTGGTCCCTTCGATGGCAGCCTTCTCTCTCGAGCCTTCTGGTTTTAATTTCTCCCCCGTATGACAATTTACTCTCCTCTCTTTCGCACGCTCTAGCTCTCCTTTTGGTCCTCGACATGGCTTCTGCGGGAAGTGTAATGCCTCTCCATTCCTCTTCTCTTTTCGGTCATGGCTCTTTTGATTCCCTGAGATTCCTCCTGCAAGTTATCTCCGGTGTATGTGAGGGAAGTTTCTATGGGTTTCCGTGGCAGGATCTTCCTTGCATTCGCTTTGTGGTGAAAGAGAGAGTGGCTATTGTGGCCTTCTCCCCGTGTTCGTGCTTATCCCTATCTGTTTCAACCCCAGCTGCTCTAAATTCAGGTTCTCGTCTTGGCAATAGCGCAGTCATTTTGGTCATCGGCTGTAAGTGAACAGGTTGGAGACAGGGCACCGTGGGCACATTGGCTTGTAGTGACAGCGGGCTTAGGTTTTTTAAAGAAATTCTGGCTCTATGTGTTTGTGTTATCAATCCTGTGGCCCCTCTCAGTTCTGTTTCCTCTCTTCAAAGGCAGTTCGCCCGCATCTCTCTCTGGTCAACAGTAAGCGAAATGGCGCAGCATGGTGGAAACTCTGATTTGATGGACATAAAGAAGAATTTGAGGAGACTTTACAAGCTGCTTTCCATGAGTGTTATGGATAACAGAGAGATGGCTCAGGTGATTAAGAAGATGGAGGACACAGTTAGCTATACCTCGAACCAAGTTAGCAATCACGATGCTCGCATCGACGATAATGAGAGTCGCCTGCGTGAAATTCAGGGACAGGTTGAAAGAATTGCTGAGGAATTGCAGAAATTCATCTCTATGAATCAGAGTAGCAGAGTCCATGTAGCTTCTGATGATGTTGTGCTTCCAATGGAGGAGGAGTCTGTCCTGCAGCCAAGAGGCAATCCTTAGTTTCATTTTGTCTGGCTTTGTTTATATGTTTTTCTGTCTTTTAATTAGTAATCAGTTTGTAAGGGTTTACACAACCCTCGGCTATATAATTTCTGAACAGTCTCATTTTGAAATATGTAAGGAAAATCAGTGGATGATCTCATGGTGCTGCCTCTTTGTTGAGCGCAGACACTCTATACCATTTTGCTTGTACTGAATGGCTGTGCACAGCCACTTTTAAATATATTTTCTTTCTGTTTCTGTTAAAAAAAAAAATTCCACAATGACATGTTTGGAGTGAGCTCTATTCTCACGAGAACAAAGTTTCAAAGTAAACTACAACATCATAAACTTGAATCAAAGCATTATATTTATAGAACTAAAGACACTAGTGGAAAATGAGAGATTAGTGACCAGGGGACCAAAAATTTTGATCACCACATTTGTTTTCAAGATATAAATGACCAAAACTAATAAATTTAAGTGATCTAACTAAAAAAAACCAAGATAAATGACCACTATTGGTCAGAGGATAAAAAACAACAAAAAATGGTCAAGATAAATGACCAAATTTGGTCACGAGATATCTATACTAAAAATGACCACATAACTATTGGTCATTTATTTGGTCATTTTTAGTTGTCACTCTGACAATGAAAAAAATCACAAATTTGACAATGAATTTGTATATTTTACTAAATTCTAACACTGCAGATGGATTCAGAGACCCCCTTAAAATGGGCTCTCTGAATCCATATGCAGTGTTAGAATTTAGTAAATTCTAACATATATATAATATATATTTACATGTCCCTATATTAACAAAATTGAATGAATGCAACCCAACTATATGTTAATTTGGACATGACCTCGAGATATAAAAAAACCACTAATTAAATAGCTATAGTTTCATTGTTTCCTTGTTGGTTAGACAAATAGTTTAAAATTCCAATCAACTAGATTTAAATCCCAAAGGAGGCCACTACACACTCAATGCACCTATTGTAAACACTTTTAAAATTGGTTTTTTAGAGAACTCATTATTAGTTTCCATGTGCGAAATGTCAGCATGATAAGCTTATGCTCCAATGATATTAAGAGAGGGAAAAATATTTCGCAAAATTTGAGGAGTAACATAACTAGATAGAAGAAGTATTTAACTAAAAGGTTATCCAACCTAAGAGCATATAAAGATGAAAATAATTCTTTCATTCAATGATATTTGGGACATCATAATACTTAGACAATAAATCCAAATCCAATTACAAATTACTACAAACGAACAAAAATTCCATATTATATAAATCCTAATTATATTTATATAATCATTTAATTTTTTTTAAGCCACAATATTATAAATTGTAATATATGATACACTATATATCATATATACAATCTAAAAACAAAAACACATAAAAACTAAATAAGATATAAAAAAAGATAAAATAAAATAAAAAAAATTACAAAGTACAACATAATACATAGTAGGAATCAGTCCATAGTTGAATTATGGAAAACCTTTTATGGTTAAATTAGTGGGGGAATGACGTACATTCTCGTGTTATTACCCACAACAAAAAATATTGATACCCAAATATTGGCTATGGAAAATATTCAACAATTAAATTAGTTGGGGAATGAAGTACTTTAGAGTGTTATTACCTGAAACAAAAAATATTGAAACCCCAATATATAATATCGATCACTGCCACTTTGATCTCCACAGGTATGTGCATCAACTTATTCACACCTCATTATTTTTTTATGTGTTTTTTCTCTTTCGAAGGGCTATATCAGTGTTTATTCTTGCCATGCAATTTTTCCCTAAATTGTTTCCCAAATAGGGTTATTTCAAATATCCTTGAATTTGTGTATTTAATTCTTTTTGAATTTTGTTTGGTCATGTCCCTTGTCCAGTTGATGAACAAACAGTAGATTTTATCCCTTACCCTAACTAGATATAGATCTAGATCCCATGCCAACTAACCAAGTTTAAGAATAAATTCTAGTAGCAAATACATATTGTATCAGATTAAGAAATAGTTTGTCTCCCAAATCGATACCGAGAACCAATTGACTAAGATTTGAAACCATGCTATTGTTCCCGTTAGAATACCCTGTAATTCACATTTGTGCATCACCCCATTTCCATGCAGGGCATACATATCTATACTTCTTATTTTATGGTTTTCATTTGACTTTTCCCATTTTCTCAATGTTAGGATTATAATCCTCTCTTGTCTAATTTGGTCAATTATGTCGAAATCAGAAGTCCTTTCAGTATATTTTTAGTCACTAGCACCATTGGGTCTACGTGGCCTAATTGGGGCACATGTACAAGTTATTAAAGTGTGGGGAACTCTAATTGAGGCCAATTTCCACTGATTGCACTTGCATGCATCAATTTAGGAGCCTCCTAGATCAATCCCTACAAATTAGTAGCCACTGGGAGTGTTGACACTAACCTCCATTAGTTGAGTTCAGTTGGTGACTAGGCAAGCTCAGTTAGGAGTCAATTACATTCAGTTCTAGTTTGTTACATTCAGTTCTACTCAATTAGTGCTATGTTTTCATGGATGCATGCATGTGAGGTGCATTTACTCACCTACCACAGTCAGTTAGACTAGTTAACACCGAATTAGACACTTGAGTATGCATTTTGAACATCGAGGAACTCCAATAATGATTTAGACAAGGTCAGTTAACCATTCAGTTAAGTAGAGTCAAATGAATTCAAATTTACTCACATGGATTCGAATTGCATGAGTCTATTTAGTCATTGTACTTCATTTTAATTAATTATCTAATTACTTTTGATTAATGAAAGCATTCGCAGTTGGAAGCCATTTTTGCAAAGTTTCATTATTCAATTTATGAGTAAATTGTGTGATCTATCTTGTGAGTTGTTTGTTGGTCCACAGATATATGTGCGCAATTTAATACTCAATTCTTCATATATATGCACATCTATATGCTTCCATAGAGCATTCTACAATCAACAATTCTGCATCACCCCAATTCCACACATGGAATGCATGTGTTTGTCATCCAAGGGTTTTGGAAATTTACATACAGTCATTTTGGACACAGTTTGTAGTTTGAAGTGCAACTCCTGGGGTTTTCTATAATATTTGGTTTTCTTCATATTATATCCTTAATTTTCTTTATTATATTCCATATCTTTACTCTCCGATGCTTCCTCTCATATTTTCTTTAAACTTTAAGTCTATTGATGAGCTCATCAGGAGAAGAAATACCTTTTAGAGTTTTATTTAATCTTCCATTTTCTTCATATTATATCCTTTATATGCCTCTTTTTAATGCATCTCTTTACTCTTGGATGTTGCTTGTCATATTTTCTTTAAAATTTGAGTCCACTGACGAGATCGCAAGGAGAAGAACTATGTTTCAGAGAGTGTGATGTATGAAGAAAGCCATCTTTTGGGGTTGGTTATATTTCATCATCCTCTATTTGCTTCTTTTTCATTCATCTATTCACTTTTATATTTGGCTAGTCATATTTTATTTAAAATTTTAAACATATCTTCTTGATTTCCCTCTATTTGGTCCATCTCTTCACACTGGGAAGTTTCCATTCATTTTTTCATTAGTTATCTTTCCTTGCTGATAACCAATTGTCCAATGTTGACAAGTTTGACACTTGGTCATGTTCTTGGTTTAAATATTATGTTCTATGCCAATATGGGCCAATCTGTTTTTATTGTTGATTCTATTTTGTCATTTCCATTAGCAATTCTCTCATGGGATATTGACATATGAGGCTCTTGGCAAAGGTTGTATCCATGAATTCCTGATGCATAATTCTCTATATGCTTGACACAATTATGATACATAGTGATAAAATCTAATTTGAGCTCAATATGATGCAACTCAGTAGTTAACAATGGTGAAATATATGAATATTGATTTTGACATTAATTTTCTATACATGATTATGATATAATAGAGGAAAACTTTTATATTTGAAAAAGGAGGGCTACATTGCTCTTAAGAACATGGTATATTTTCTATATCTTTGACAAAAAAAGTTGTTGGTGTAGTATTTCTAAGTGTTTGAATCTATAGTTTAGGTTGTGACTGAACAAAAAAAAAATTCATAATGGAATAGGTGTTTTCTCATGCGATTAATCATAATTCACATGTTCTTCTTCATACAAAAATGGACACGGTGATCATAATTTAACTCTAAATACTTTTACTGCAATTTCAAAAGGTTGGATTCTAACTTCATAATTATTCTTTTAATGTCTTAAGTTGTGCTTTCATTTTTAACATTTTTCCTCTAGTGCTACTTCTTACATACTATATACATGGAATTTAGTCTTGTATTTGAGAGTAAAAAATGAGTTGAGGGTGCCAAGCTTGAATGTTGTATCTAGGAAATTTTGCAATTTTTAGCTAGAGTAGGCTTTATCAAAAACTACACCAACTAATTATCATTTTAGGATATACTTGTTCTAGTTCTTAATTATTATGATGTTCAATTTTTTTTTTTTATAAGTGTCATAACTTTTATTTTAGGTTCCTTCAATGTTAGTTGTGAGTTTTAATTTTCCCATAAAATCTAGTATACCCTATGTATATTTTTCATTTACCATTTTTAGCAGTGGATTTTAAAGTAGGAAGCATATAAAAATCTACAAGACAATGTTGAACTAAGATAATATTTTTTTCAATTATATTTTTTAAATTGAAATTATTTGTTATAGTCATAGAAAGTATTAGTAGAATGCTAAGAAAACTTTTAAATGCAGTACTATATATATACACACACACAGAGAGAGAGAGAGAGAGAGAGAGAGAGAGAGAGAGAGAGAGTTATATATATATTTTTGTATATATGCAAACACCCAATTTCACTATCAAATATTTGGAATGTGCCACTACACTAAATCTACTCAACCCAACACTAGATAATTAAAAATACAAGAACCACCTTCTACACCTGAAAATAGTTATATGTCGTTGTTCTTAGGACCCATTCTATTTATGCAAGTACGTCACTCCATGGGAATTGAATTTGTGACTTCTTGTTTCCAGGTTCCTCTTTTTAGAGTGGAAACTTTCAAATGCAAAAGAATGGCATATTCAAATGAAAACATTTAAGAAGTGAGACACCACAATATTTTCATTCATACATGAATCCAATTTTATGGTAGAGTACATCAAATGATAATGTGTGTTGATTGATTGATGGCCTTTCGACTGCTTCATATTTTGACCTTCCGTTGTCTATTAATTTCTTATTCCACTATACCATGATGATTGCATTAATCATTCTAACCCTTCTCCCATAATTATGATATTGACCAATGTACAAGAACCATATCCTCCAATAGACCTGACAACAAAGTGTTGTTGGGTATTCAACCAAGCTAATTTTATCATGTGGAAAAGGGAGAACGAACATGTACCTTTGACATGAGCCATATTACATGATGCTCGTGTCATGCACCTGTCCTCGGGACCCTAGTCCTCTATCATGCATCTGTAATGTGCACCTTTTCCTTGCATCTACACCTTTGCACTAACATCTTTGGCCTGTACCAAGAATAGTACTATTCACCTTCTTTTATCCTACTGTAGTCGACCCTCATCATGCCTGTGCCGATCATATTTTGCTGGTGATGGTCAAACCTCCAATCAATTGGTGACCTATCCTTTGGTTTTATATATCCTTACTCTATGATGTCAAAAGAGACACATAATAGTAGAAAATACTTCTTTGGATTATTGCTACCCATGCCACTCCATCCTATAACCTTCATGCCCTCACACTTGGCACTTAAAGATTCATCTGAAACACCTTCTTCAAACTTCAAATTTACATGTTCCTCCTGCATTAAGAGTACAATTAGTTCTTCAAATATTATAACATCTAATTTCATTGGGATGTTGATGGTTGATATGGATCCTTGGTAATATTTTACCAATCTATTCCAAACAATTTCTATCAGTTCTTCATCTTTCATAGTCACACCTATTACAGAGAGAAACTTCCTATGGTTTGGGGTGTACCACAACAGACAACTAGACAGCAGAAATCGATCTTTCCCAATATGCAAGAGAAACCAAACATCTAACACTAAGGGATATCAAATCGTACCTTGTTTCGGACGGTTGAAGGAGATCCCCATTGAGCTTTTCCAATTCACACTTGCTTTAGCAATTCACTCTCAACAACAACAAACAAGACAAGCATGCTATATAATGATGTGTTATACCTACTCTAGCATATATATTCATCAATGTATAAGAAATTACACGTATCCATGGATTTAATATTCATTCAATTGCAAATTAATTAGACAGGAAAAGATATCCCTATTACTAAAATCAGAGATTACAAAGTGACAACCTCTGTCGGCATGTATACGAACCAAATAAACTGAGTCCTCCACCTAGCCCCCCACCACCTCAATCCTCCATCTCTCGATAGCAAGCTCACAATACAAAGGAAATGTTGGGAACAACACAAAGTGCTTTAAAGAGACAAAGGGATGCAAATTCAAGTACAAGCAAGCGAAGGCAATAATGGACCATAGTTTCTTTTCTCTTCAATTCCTCATATCCAATGTATCCAGATTCTAAATATTTTCGGTTGGATGAGATGCCACTCAACATTAAGGTTGAGGACATATGTTTTATTACAGGTTTGTCCCAACAAGGGTAGGTGGTGAACCTCCGCTCCCGTGGGCGATGAGGCGAGTTAAGCATAGATGATTACATAGCTGTGTATTTCCTTCTATATATAGAGAAGGTTGGGAGTCAAACCTGACAAATTCCATTCAGATGCTGGGGATGAAATCCATACTAATGGCCATGGGTAGGATCGCAGGGTTAGTGTCACTCCATTTGTTGGAATATAATAAATCCACTCATAACTTAGGATAAAATAATTAATCATTATTTCATTAATTATTCACCCACTAGCTTAATTAGTTGGCATCCACTTGCACCTTAAGGTCAATGCATGCCATCCATATCCTAGGAATGATTTATTTCTGATTTTGGGTTCATCTAGAATTAGTAGACAGGACCTTATAGCAGATTCTGCTTTTTCTGATTTTTCTGCTTTTTCTGCTTTATCCTGCTTTTCTATGGATAAGATAAAAGCTAGTCAACTAGGAAACTAGGAGCTTTTGTTTCCAACCCATCCTCCATTATTTTCTCTCCATATTCTAGGATTAGCAATTCTTTCCTCCACTCATCATCACTCACTCATGCTATTGCTAATTCGTGAGGTGCTTGATAAATTGGGAAACTGCTTTAGTCAACTATGGGGTTTATCATAATTAGTAAGCCTGCTTTTATGATCTAGCTTGAGCTGTCTTCATGCAACTCCTTTTTCCTTTATAAGGATGTATCACCTATGTAATAATATCAATTATCATTTATTGATCATTCATTAATGCGTGTTCATTAATTCTTCTTCTTCTCTCATTATGCTAATTCTCTACAATTATCTGTGAGGTTAATTGTGTGCCTAGATCCTTAGCCAATTTATGAAATTCCTTATGCCATCAAGGCTTTAGAATTTATGCATGGTATTAGAGCTAAGGTTCTCAAAGTTCAAGTTCTACATGCTATTAGAGGTGAGGATATCAAAGCTCTACATGATATCAGATCTTTGAGAGTTCATTAATTAATCCTCCTTTTTTCAGATTTGTAGGTTTATTTTGCGGGTTCAACTTCGAATGGATTCAAGAATATTAGTTCCTCTTCTTTATCCATTCACAATCTATTCAGAGTGGAAACTGAATATGATTTCATATCTAAAGAGACAAGGTCTCTATGAGATATCTATTGGAGATTGTGAAGAATCTTATGAAGAGCCAAATGATTGGTTGAATGACTGTGACAGAGAAATTGGAGCTATTTTCCTATCTATCTCTCCATGCATGCGCTACCTTATTGATTCTATTGATTCCCCAAAGGATCTCTCGACAACATTGGATAGAGTTTTGGGAAAGGACAATGAGGATCCTTCTAGCTATATGGAGAGTGCCTCTAGCTCCTCAATGATTTCTCTCTCTCAATATGTCTTGGCCTCTACAGTCTCTGATGAAGTTGATCATGAAGAAGAAGTTTCTCATATAGTTCCTGTTGCTACTACTCTCTTTGATTCGAATGCTTCCTCCTTCAATCAAGAAGCAAATATTGAAGAGCCATCTTTTTCTATGTCTTTTGAAGTAGAAGATCTTGATTCATCTTCTCATGATGTTGTTGATGAAAAAGAAGTGACTAATGGAGTTGTTATTGCTATTGATGATTCACTCACACATTCAGTGTTCTCTATGTCTTCTATCATGGATTCTCAGATCCATATGCCAGACTTCTCACACCTTGTACATGCCTCTTTTCTTGATGGTGTGCAACCCAGTGATTTCCAGGATGTATGCTTATCCAAATCAAGTCCTTCCAGTGTTTTTCCACTTACCATACTTGCTCCCATGTGCTTCTGCAGCTCCTCCTTTGTTCTTGGCACTCATTCTCAAAGCCTCCTTGAAGATTTTGAACATCACTATCTTTCCTCCTCTCATACTTCTACCATAGAGGATTCTTTACCACTATATTCCCATGAGCCTAGTGTTGTGCTTCTTTGTCATCTTTTGGATTCTTTGGAAGCTATATCAACCCATGGAGCCCATGAATTTGCACTCTTTGATCCCATGCCTTCTCTATGTTCCTACATGATCACTTGCACACATTCTCTCCGTGTAAATGAAGATGGAGACATGATACATTCGCTTGGACAGTTATTTCACCTATCTAGAGCTCATTTCATCTCTATTGGTTTGAAGTTCAATTCATATCATCATCTTGGAGCTGATTACAAGTCTCAATATCCTTCAATATTGCCTTCACAATTGGATTTCAGTTGTTCTACATGGTTCCAGGTTCCATCCTGCAGCTGTCCTTGATCCAAGTGAGCAGATTGATCTTCTTCCCAAGAAGAAGATTCCTCTAGACATTAGTATTTAGTTTGGAGTAGCAGCAACACCAGGAGTTCAACATTTTTGGTATTGCTTTTCATGTCCTTTCTTGAGGGAGGATTTTCCCCTTTAGGTTTTGCCTCTTTCCTCATTTCTTCGGACAACATAAAATTGTAAAAGGGTGACCATAGCTTTATTGCTGGGCCCTATATGCAATATATTTCTGATTAGTTCAGGAATATCATCATAAATTCAGGCTTAAAGGGGGGTGTTGGAATATAATAAACCCACTCATAACTTAGGATAAAATAATTATTCATTATTTGATTAATTATTCACCCACTAGCTTAATTAGTTGGCATCCACTTGCACCTTAAGGTCAATGCATGCCATCCATATCCTAGGAATGATTTATTTCTGATTCTGGGTTCATTTAGAATTAGTATATAGGACCTTATAGCAGATTCTACTTTTTCTGCTTTATCCTGCTTTTCTATGGATAAGATAAAAGCTAGTCAACTAGGAAACTGGGAGCTTTTGTTTCCAACCCATCCTCCATTATTTTCTCTCCATATTCTAGGATTAGAAATTATTTCCTTCACTCATCATCACTCACTCATGCTATTGCTAATTCGTCAGGTGCTTGATAGATTGGGAAACCGCTTTAGTCAACTATGGGGTTTATCATAATTAGTAAGCCTCCTTTTATGAGCTATCTTGAGTTGTCTTCACGCAACTCATTTTTCCTTTATAAGGATGTATTACCTATGTAATAATATCAATTATCATTTATTGATAATTCATTAATGTGTGTGTTGGGCACATGGGCAGACCCGGGTTAACGCTTTATACGTCGCACCAACAAAAGACCCACTGTGTTGGCCCTTTCGGCAACAACCTGCGCGCAGGTTGTAGTCTCACCCGAAACAGCAATGGGGTGCCGCAGAATTAGGTTTCTGCATGCAGAGAGGGGTATTACTGTACCTTAGCCTTTATAAATAATTACTAATCAACTTCTTGTTAACTTATCATTCATTCACATATAACTTCACAGCATAATAAACAAACCAAACTTGCATAACCCACTACCGGGAATTCACAGCGCAGCTTAGTATTAACAGAGATCTTATATTATCAGATATATTTGGTTTAATGCATGAAAATGACAAAACAGGAACAACACAACAAAACCACAACACCAAATATAACGTGGTTCACCCCCAGTGTAGGGGCTACGTCCACAAACTGCGTTTTATTCCTCTTTCCTCAAAACCACAGTTTATCTGCGCACTCAGCTGCAGATTCCTTCAGCTTTTGACAGCCGCGCACACAGCAGCAGGCTTCTGCGCACACAGCTGCAGACCTTTCTTACTTTCTTACAAAAACCCTCTGCGCACACAGCTGGGACTTGTCCTTTCCTTGCCAAAAACCGACCTTACTTCACCTTATCTTTCTTACATCAAAAAGCCTAACCTATCCATTTTCCATAAGCGCTTATTTATACTGCACAGCTTTACAAAAACCATGGTCTTAAACCATGGGCACCCACAAAACCCTAAAACCTGGATTTAAACCATGGGCTTATTACAAAAAGAGAGGGTTTTGACTTACCCTGACACCCCTAAGACTATTTTGACCCAAAGCTCCGCTTAAAAATTAACTGCGGAGTTACCCCCTATGGAGTATGCGCCCCAACAGGCCCCTAAGACTCACTAGTGGCCCGTCCCGGGACACTCGGCGTCTTCGCTGGTGGCCGAATCTTCTGCGCGAGGGTCTGGAAACGACTGGTGAGATTATGCAGTATTTCATCAGTGGCTTGCTCCTTTTCCACCATCTCCTGTAGTACTGAAGAAGAGTCTGTATCATCCTTTTCCTGTGCAAAATTGTCATATGTCTTCAAAATTTTGAGCTGGCTTTCCGCAGCATTGGTCAAATCTAAGGCTTCATCTACCAGGGGCTGTAGCGCACTTTCCAACATTGTCACCTTCGTCCTGCAGGACTCGATCTCCTGTTGAAGTTCCTTGCTGCGTTTTACTCTGGCCATCTTCTGCATAGGTGGCAGCGTTTTGATCTCTATTCGGACTGCATCGAGCTCGTCCTGGCGCATCTTGATGGTTTCCTGAATTTTCCCTACATCGGGATGATCCTGTAAATTTGCCCAGGCTTCTATGCTGTCTTCCAGTAGTTTTGCGACACTAGCCATGTTGTCTGATATTTTTGTTGCTGAAGCCTTGATATCCTGCTGGCGCTGTTCTCGTTCCTCTGGAGGAGTCTCGGGAGGGATGCGTAGTTGTAGTTCTGCAATTTGTTGCTGATACTCTATCTTCATCTGTTCTAATTCACTGTGGGACTGTTGGGCATAGTTTTTCATCTTAGAAATCTTCTGCTTTGGTTCCTCTGTTTCCTGTATGTTGGAGCCAGACAGACTCCGACATGCCTCATCCAACGCTTGTAGTAGTGTAGTTGTTGTCTGCTCGGCCTCTTTCTTCTGTTGCTCGATCTCTTGTAGGCGCGCAGCGGAAGTTTTGTTCTACTTGATGGATTACTCCAGTTGGACCTGTGACACTTGAGATCGGGTATGGATCTCCTTTGTAATCGCGAGCTGTCGGAGGTGCAACTCTGACATAGGTATTTTTGTATAATCAAGCTCTGCACTTATATTTGTCGGGGGTCGAGGATCGATGGCAGGCTGCATCGGCGTTGCACTGGAAACCTGTCCCTGGGGGTCCCTAAGGGGCCATTGCGTACCGTCCTGCTGTGGGGGTGCCATAGTGCTG
The DNA here is from genome assembly GCA_001517045.1 of Pseudotsuga menziesii. Classification (NCBI taxonomy): domain Eukaryota; kingdom Viridiplantae; phylum Streptophyta; class Pinopsida; order Pinales; family Pinaceae; genus Pseudotsuga; species Pseudotsuga menziesii. The sequence goes on from LPNX011105630.1 coordinate 228,771, forward strand.
CTTGCCGCAGTACTGGGTGCTGGTTTTGCAATTAGGTCTTTTAACTCTGATACCCTGGTTGTGAGACTTGCGAGGCTGGCAAGATGTAGCTCCGCGAATTCGGACCATTTTTTAGTAAGCACCAACGTAGATTGTTCAAGAGCATGCTCTAGTGTACTCATTGTGACAGAGGCTTCCTCCTCGACATATTTATCCTTTGATGCCTTTACCTTTTTGCGAGACTGCGGCTTGGTTACCTCGGCTACTTCGGGCAACTTGCGCTTCGCCGGTAGGGTAGGATCTGGTATGGTCTTGACCGACTCTTCATCCCATTCATCCGGCTCATCCTGTTCACTATCACCATCCTGGTCATTATCATTTATCTGGGAAGCACTTGGGTCTTCGCTATCTTCCAACAGGCTTTGCTGCTGCGCCTGACTAATACCTGCGCCAATATTGATAGCTGGAGGAACCAATATAGAAGGTTTTTTTCCTAAATCTTTCAGCCATTCAGCCAGCCATTGCTGAACGTTCCACTGGATATCTAGTTCAGTGACTACATATGGTAATTTGAAACATTGCCGTTGAGGGTCTGCACGAGCTTGAAGGAACACATGATGCATGTCGGCGCTAAAGTGTGCAACCCCCTCGTACTGAGAGAACACCTCATTGGTAAGGCGAGGTGTTCGCAATATCTCATAGTGAAGGCTCATAGCATAGAATACGAACACAGTGTTCGTCATCTGTTGAGTATCCTTATCTGTCGATACCCAAAGGGAGGCATACCTTGCTGCTCCCGGTGTGCCGGGGTTTATTTCGGCAAACTGAGCTTCAGTGGGTTCTTTCCATCCAACTAATGCAATAAGGATGATAAGCCAGGAATAATGAAAAGGTCTACCTTTTTCTTGCGCATCGCGAGCATCCTCCAAAAATTCCTTCGCCAGATAGGCAGCCCAGTTATAAGTATACCCCTCGGCGCAGTTCATAGCAATCCTGATAACCGGGGCAGGAACTTCAGTTGGCCTGCATTTCCGGATAAGTTTGCAGGCTAAGAGTTCAGCTGCAAACCTAATGGGCTGTGCCTGAATCGTGGAAGTATGATACCCTTGTTTCCCTTTTGTCAAGCCAAACCGCTCCTTCATGGTTTGCGCGAGCTTTGTGTCTTCATGTTTGGACGGAACCTCGGTTCCCGGATCTGGTCCCGCCATAGGTAATCCTGTGATCCTATGGATAAGGGTGGGGTCGATAGGAACTTGTTGGTCTCCTATCCATAGATAGCCGTCATGTACCAAAGCTAGTAACTGCTTGGCCACTACAGTCACATGTATACCGTGTCCGAAATGGGGAATGTTGAATAGCTTGAGTAGGCCAGCTCTGTCCAAACCTGCAGCCCATGGTTGCACTTCCAGTAGCGTGACCTCATGGTCGGGGTACCTGACATGGTGCAAGTATTTGGCTGGGTCAAACTGTGGGAACTTGCTATAGTCATTGGTGTCATGATCGCTATACTTAAGCCGATCAATCTTCCCTGTCATACTGCCAATCAGCTGCACTCCTGATGGTAATGAAGGTGTGGCCAATGTAAACTGCTTCGTCCACCGGGGTAGCGTGGTGCCTGGGCGAACAGGTAGTAAGTATGGTGGTCGTGGCGGTGGAATATTCTCACTTCCCCTGGCCGTGGCCTGGGCGGAACCAGAGGGCTCCATGGGAGGAGCTGCTGGTGTTTGTCCTGTTTGCTGCGGTCGGTCTTGGTTGCGTTTGGTGCGAATTTCAGTTCTAGACTTTTTCCTGGCAAACCGTGTCTGCATTGGCTGTGGTGGGGCTGGGGGAGTGGCTTCACAGTGAGCTATGGAAGGCGGCCGAACAGAGCAGGTGATCAGACCCTCTCGCTCGAATTCTCGGACCAAGGCGTCAAGCTCACGTTCAGTGGTCATGGATTCACTCACAAGGCTCAAAGGAATGCGGAATGTGATTTTTCCTATTTTAGGGATCTTCTTATACACACTAGTTATCAATTCGGGGAGGACAGTGCATTGAAGGCACCAAATCGGATAAAAATCTTGTCCTTGTGAGACATAATTTCCAGTACCGGTCTTAGTACAGTCATTTAAAGCACTTAAAATCCCGCCGCCGCCAAAGTGGTTACCTCCCAACGGTCGAATTTTAGGTCTCGAGCCATTTTCAGTCTGTGGTAGAAGCATGGTCGCAGCCTCGGGGTGATGAGAAACGGCGGCCCAATAGTGTGCTATGACCCAACCCGGCAATATCCGCGATAGGATGATTAAATTTGAGGTGCAAGCGTCTGGGCTCCGCCCCTGAAATTTACGTCGCATGTCTTGAGCCTGTCGTATAGATGTGGTGCGCGCGACCTCCTGGGAGGTTTTCCGTCGGAGCTGAATTCTTGTAGGGGCGTCCCCCCAGGCTGTGGTAGCGCCTATTGGTATTCCCAGAGGTTGGATGTTCTGAGACTGGGGTACTTGGTCCGGCATTTGCAGAAGAGTGTGTCCAAGATCTGTCATCCTGACCTGGGCAGGCAGTTCTCGCGGCTGTGCTCTGAGGCATCGAAGAGACTGGGTGATCTGTGCGCACCTATGGCCATATAGCTCGTACAGTCGTTGCTTCCAATTCTCCAGACCATCGTCTGAATTAGACATGCAGGAGCTATCACATTGCCAATCCATTACACCATCAGTATTAGGTTCGACATAATCTGCATCCGTGGCTGTGATGTTATAGATGTGATCTAAAGTATCCTGCTCCCCTTCATCTCTGAGTGGTTCGGTATATCTCTCTCCTTGGGATGGATCGAGGGGTATAATAACGCGCAGACCATTTCCTTCGAAGGTCATCTGCCGCCTTTTAAGGTTGACGACTGCAGCATTGGCCATGGCCCACTCAATTCCCAGCAGGGCTGGGTAAGGGTTGCTCTCATCAATGATCTCAATTACTTCGAAATCTGCCAGAGTACTGACCCCATCAATGTCGATTGGAACACTAAGAAGTCTCCCCAGCGGTACAATCTTTTGCTGGTTAGCGAGTCGCAGCTGTATAGGTGACCAAACCAAGGAAGGCATTCCCATTTGTCGCCACGTCTGCTTAGGGAGGACATTGACATCAGATCCTAGATCGAGGATGACGTCAGTCATATCATATTCTCCTATCTGAACATTCAACCTCATTTCCCGTCCCGTTCGTCGGACACGACTAACAGTTTTCTCTGGATCAAGTCCTCTCTGATGGTCTGTGACAGCAAGAACTTTTTGCAGCTCGTTTAGAGCGTTCTGATTGCGCAAGAGTTTCATATAGCTCTGTAAGAAAGAAGATAGTGTACTTACTTTATCTGGCGAGGCCCCCTATAGCTGCGACGTCTGCTAGTGTTGCCGCGCAGGGATGTCTACGGCGCCATCAATGTTAGCGTGCCGGTCCTCCAGGACCGGTGTGGTATCCTTCGCCGGACCAGGGGCAGGTCCTTTTTTACAGATCTGTTGGGAGCTCAGTGTGGTAGGTTGTCCTGGCGAGTCTTGAGAATGTGTCACATCCCCACTCCGGGTGACCACATTAAGGGCGGGGGCAGGTCGTTGTTCCACAGAAATCAACTGAATACTTGAGGTAGGGCTACGACTATTTTCCTGTATCTTTGCAAGGAGCTGTGGACATTGTTCAATGACGTGATCTACTGCGCGGCAATATCGACATGTCGTAGTGGGGTTTCGACAGTCGCGGGCCAAATGACCAGCTTGGTTACAATTGTAACACACAACCTGGCCTCTACCTCTACCAGTCATTCCACCACGGCTGCGACCACCAAAAGCACCTCTGCCGGGGTTGCCACCTCGGTATCCATAACCATCATTATTCTGGTAGTCGTTATGGACTCGGTAAACATCAGAGGTGCGCTCTCGCATAAGGTCATAGCTGCGACATTCTTCTTCATTATGGCCAACAGACTTACAAAACTGGCAGTAGGGATTTTTGGGAACTGGGACATATCTTTGGAGAAGAGGGCAGTGCTCAGGGCGATGCTGGCCAGAGGTGCGGCAAATCTCACAATATATCACACCGGCATTGACTTGGGTAGGCGCGCCAGAGGTAAGATAAGTTCTGACCATGGGGCACTGGTCCCTATCGTGACCTTCAGTCCGACATTGCGTACACCAGACCTCCTCGCGACCGGTTATTAGCTTTCTTCATTTCACGAAGTTCCAGGGCCATTGCTGCCAGTTGGGCTTGGATTTGAGCAAGACCAGAATTGTCTCCGACGGGAGCGGTTTCTAGCTTCATTGCGATTTCCAGGGCCTCTTGCTGGTCAGCAACCTTCTGTTGCATGAGCGGCGTTCTGATATGCGGCAGTAGCGCAGCAATAAACCATTCCTTGTGCTGCGCAGGACTAATGGTAAAGCTGACTTGATCTAATAATATTTTGAATCTCTGGTCGAAGTCCCACACGGATTCTCCGTGCCGTTGTTGAATCTCTTTGAGTTCAGTGATGCTCTGTGATTCTGATTTCGGTTTCTTAAATTCCTTAATGAGGGCGGCTTTGATTTCATCCAAAGTAGGGTTCTTGTTGCTAGAAAATTTCATGAACCAGGTCAAAGCCCGGTCGCGAAAGGAAGTAATAAGCTGTGCAATTCTCAGATCCAGGTCGGTAATACCTTTCGCATTCCAGAAGGCTTCACACAAAAACCAGAACTGCTCTGGGTCTTCTGATCCCATACCTTTGAAAATGGGCAGCTTAATATCATCAGCTAGGTGGGCCATATTGGGTTTGGGAGGTTGAGGGGGGGGGCAGGCCTTTGACGGGGGGGGGTTTACAGGGTTAGGTTGACCTCTGGTTGGTATACTTGGACTTGGTTTCCGGGCACACTGCGGCCGAACTTTAGGGGTAACAAAGCGACGCTGAGGCGTAGTAGGATTCAAAACTGCGTTTGGACCGTTGCTCACTTTGGGGCAACCCCGTTGGCGTGTCGAAGGTATTTTCTCTTGCAAACATATGTTAGTACTAGCAGTCTGACTCAAATAATAAGATTCCCTTTTCAACCAATAGTATTTTAATCTTTAAGCTTAAGGAATTTAAAAACTTACCACGGGGCCCTGTAAAGAACTGCCGTTCAGCTTCACTGAAAGAAGTACTTGTATCAATGGCGAACTCTGTCACGAAGGCCTCCAACGTGCACGTCATCCAGAAGTCAACAGCGCGAGAGACCTCGTTATGCACGTTTTTCACAAGGTTGACCCTTGCGGGGGTCCACGCATGAATCCGTCGATTTTGAAAGTTCGTCCTTCTTTCCGTTAACCTAGACAACCACTGGTGCAACTCTATATGGAAACGACCAAAGAAAATTTCATAAGTATCACAAAAAACATACCGTTGTAAAAAGTCACTTGCGCTTCGACGCGGATTCGTATTTTCTTGCTGCGCAAATTGCAGACAGGTCGCAGCGAACCAATCACTGACGTCCTGCACCGAGGGCCTCAAGAACATAGCCCTTGTGGTACAAAGTAAACCCCTCGCGAGCAGTTACTGAGTTCAATCGGCAACGGAACCAATTTGTTGGGCACATGGGCAGACCCGGGTTAACGCTTTATACGTCGCACCAACAAAAGACCCACTGTGTTGGCCCTTTCGGCAACAACCTGCGCGCAGGTTGTAGTCTCACCCGAAACAGCAATGGGGTGCCGCAGAATCAGGTTTCTGCATGCAGAGAGGGGTATTACTGTACCTTAGCCTTTCTAAATAATTACTAATCAACTTCTTGTTAAATTATCATTCATTCACATATAACTTCACAGCATAATAAACAAACCAAACTTGCATAACCCACTACCGGGAATTCACAGCGCAGCTTAGTATTAATAGAGATCTTATATTATCAGATATATTCGGTTTAATGCATGAAAATGACAAAACAGGAACAACACAACAAAACCACAACACCAAATATAACGTGGTTCACCCCCAGTGTAGGGGCTACGTCCACAAACTGCGTTTTATTCCTCTTTCCTCAAAACCACAGTTTATCTGCACACTCAGCTGCAGATTCCTTCAGCTTTTGACAGCCGCGCACACAGCAGCAGGCTTCTGCGCACACAGCTGCAGAGGTCGTCTACGCACACAGCTGGGACTTGTCCTTTCCTTGCCAAAAACCGACCTTACTTCACCTTATCTTTCTTACATCAAAAAGCCTAACGTATCCATTTTCCATAAGCGCTTATTTATACTGCGCAGCTTTACAAAAACCATTATCTTAAACCATGGGCACCCACAAAACCCTAAACCCTGGATTTAAACCATGGGCTTATTACAAAAAGAGAGGGTTTTGACTTACGCTGACACCCCTAAGACTATTTTGACCCAAAGCTCCGCTTACAAATTAACCGCGGAGTTACCCCCTATGGAGTATGCGCCCCAACAGTGTGTTGATTAATTCTTCTTCTTCTCTCATTATGCTAATTCTCTACAATTCTCTGTGAGGTAAATTGTGTGCCTAGATCCTTAGCCAGTTTATGAAATTCCTTATGCCATCAAGGCTTTATAATTTATAAACCATCAAGCCTCAAGGCCAATGATATTATATGCAGTAGAGTGCACACATCCTATGATATATGACTGGAGTACCTCACTGCTAAGAAACATCAAGCAACAACTCAGTGAATGCAATATGGGCAGGGTACGAAACTTTGGGTTCAATAGCATACTGAGTGCATTCTTTTATGAGAGGGTACTGAGGCTAATCTCTAGAGTTGACATTTCTCTTCATGGAGTTAGGGATCCGTCTCAGCTACGCTAGGCCCATGTCATGTGAATACTAGGAAGGGGAAGGGTTGCTAACCCTTATCCAACAAGGCTTCCTCCTCTGGTGGTGGAGATAGATCATCACCATAGATGACTACTCCTCTATAGGGAGAGACTTCCTGGAGATCCATATATGCCCCTACCACAAGAATCAGCATATGGAGACATTGGTAATGAATCACAACTCACTTTTGTTTTATAGTTATTAATTTTTTTGTGTTTTTTGATATATATGGAATCAAAAGACATTTTTTTGGTGTGATGACGCATAATGAAAATCTGTCATGTACGTTCAGATGTGGGACCATGACGGACAAAACATTTTCCTTGTCATCGATGGAGGATTATGGGTGTGGATGGGGAGGGGACGCTCCAAAGCATTCACACAAACTTCGTTCACTTGACACATAGGGTTTCCATGGTGCGAGTCGAGGACTTTCTTGAGGTTATGCAACGCCAAGTAGTTGGAATACCATGGGAATGGGTTTAATTATTTCACTGGCTAGCTAGATTCGTGGTGTGCTACCATGATTAGAATCCTAGTCCACCTCAAACTTAGAGACATGGGTGTACATTTTTGTATGACCGTGTAGTACATTTTGGTGGCTCGGAAGCCCCAATTTTGTATATGACACTTATGTATTATGACGTTTCCTTTTTTGGACTTAATTGAAAATATTTATGATGATCGATTATTTATTCTATTTACATGTGTAAAATTTGTTTATGAAATGCTTATGGTCTATGAAACAAATTCCAATATAGTACATAGTTAGCATATGAATCAACAATTTGATTTAAATTTATTGAAATGTTAATGTATGTTATGTACTCAGATTTTCTATCTAGCAATATTACATGCAAGAATGTTTGTAGCAATGTCGGATCCCTAACATGATACACACCATTAAGTTGTTAGACCACTAACTGTGAATCAAGGCGTACCTCTAGATAAAGAACACCATGTGAAATGGCATCCTGTAATAACTCAATCACCACACGATATTGAACAACATTGTTTGACGAAGGCCATAAACATACACCTCCTAAAGAAAACACTTGACCCGTAGGAGCATAGATCACCCAAGTAGCCAAAGCTGAATTTTGAGTGTGGCGGCTAGCACCATCGGTGAATCCTATGTAAACAGAAGACTCCATCGAAATTTTCCATAACAAATAATAGCTAGTCAACAAACCCGATCACCATAAGAAGACCTAACTATGCAATGCAAAAATGTACAATAATATATGAAAGTCAACCCTAGATGAAAATCATGCATAATACTTTTTAATATAGAGCCCATTTCTAGGCTCCACCAAGGCCATCCCTTCATAATCCACCAACTCATAGGTTCCTTTATCTAAGACACGCTTAACCACGTAAGGACCATGCAACATCGGTTTGAACTTCCCTACCACCAAGGGTTCCTAAGATTCATCCCACAAAAGGATGAAGTTACCTTCACTAAACCTTCTAGGATGGACAGACTTATCGTACTAGACCTTAACATGACACTTGTTAACTACAAGAAACACTAAAGCATTTTGACGATGCTCATCAAACAGCTCCAAGTGTACCAGACAATCTTCCAATGCGGAAGTCTTTGGTAAAATCTCCACAGCTAGCTTCAACGAAGGGATTTCACATTCAAATGGTAATACTGACTTCACCCCATTCACAAGTTGATAGGGAGAAAAACTGGCGGAAGTATTAATTATGGTTCTATAGGCCCACAAAGAAGAATACAACATGATATGCCAATTAATCTTGCTCTGTGTGATGGTTCATTGGAGAATGGACTTAAGTGACTTGTTCACTACTTCAACCTGTCCATTTTCTTGAGGATAATAAGAAGAGGAATTCTCTTTCTTATATGCTAACTTCTATGACAACTCTTCCATCATTTTATTCTTAAATTTCTGGTCATGTTTAGTAACAAGCTCCCTCGAAATTCCAAATTGGGTGATAATCTGGTTAAATACAAAACGCACGACTGTTTCACCATCGAATTTGATAGTGGGCATAGCCTCTTCCCATTTCATGAAATAATCCACAGCAACAATAATATGATGGTGCCCCCCAGCGAAATCTGGGTTATAGACCATAAAGTCGATCCCCCACTTGGTGAAGTGATGGACGGTGGTAATAGGATGCAAAGGGGTCAGACGCTAGCACATATTCCATGCAAACACCTGGCAATGGTGGCACCTATTGACTGCATTAACACAATATTTAAGGATGGATGACCAAAAATAAACCCGCTCTCAAAAAAATTTGAGCTGTAGAAAACCAAAATAAATGACCACCACATGCCCCCTTCATGGAAGTCATTAAGCATGACCTCAGCCTCCTCATGCGTTAAGGAATGATGTAAAATTCAATCAACCCCATGGAGATATAAAGTACATCTACTATGAGGTAGTTCTTTGCTACATGACATAGTCGTCGATGCTCGTCTCATGAGAGGTGAGTAGGAACCTTGAATGTTTGCAAATAAACAATAATATCCCCATACCAAGGGTCTATGGTTGATATGAGAAAGATATGCTCATCAACAAGAGAATCCTCATGAACCTCTTCTTCATCCAAATTTGGAAAATTCAATATAAAATTAGAAAAAATTAATGATTTCTTCGACTTTGCCGAAACAAATTCGAGATCAAACTGTTGCAATATTAAAATCCATTTATTATACTTTCCCCCAATCATCCTTCTGGTGGAGACGAATTGAAATGGATTGATGTGAGATATGACCAAATTTTGTCGAAGGAGGATGTAATGCCTCAGACGTTGAACCACATGGACAATGGCTAAGGCTAGATTCTCAACATTGGTATAACAACGTTCGACATCAATAAGGTTTCAACTAAGATAGTATATGGCGTGCTCATGGAGCTCCTCATCCTCTTGAACCAAAACCATACCATCCATATATTGATATGCAGCCACATAAAACAAGAAGCCATGGCTATAGTCTGGTGGACTAAGCATGGGGGCCAATTCCAGGGATTTCTTAAGAGCAACGAAAGACTCCTGGGCTCCCTCATCCCAGTAAAAAGGGATGTCTTTCTTCAACAAATGCATGAAGCCTTTAGTCAAATTGGAAAAATTGACTACAAAACTTTGCAAGAAGTTCACCATACCTTGTAAACATTGTAGATTTTGAATGTTACATGGGGGAGACAATTAAAGTATTTCCTCAACCTTCAAGGGATCGACTCCAATACCCTCCTTGGACACGACAAATCCTAGTAAATGACCAACCTTCACACAAAAGATGCACTTGTGAGGATTTAATTGAATTTGGTAATGGTAGCATCTTTCAAAAAACAATATCAAATTATAAGGATGACGCATTATCAAATAAGAGTGAGCAACTAGATCATCCAGATACACTTCAATAATCTCTTCAATATCATGAAAGGAAAAGGTCATGGCCCATTGAAATGTAGCTCCCGGAGTTTTAAGGCCGAAGGGAATCTTCCGATATGAAAAAGTTACCCACAAACAAATAAATTCAGTATTATGTTGGTCCTCCCATTGAATATGTATCTGATTATATCTGGAAAGAGGAATCCATAAAAGAAAAAAGCTCACTTCCCGCACACTCATCCAAAAATTGCTCAATAAATGGTGTAGGAAAATTATCTTTAGGACAGGCTAAATTTTGATCACAGAAATCACTTCATATACGGATTGCTCCATGATTCTTATCCACTAGAATGGGATTTGAAACCCACTCTGTTAAGGGAATGGGATAGATAAAACCATGTTTTTCTAGTTTCTTTATCTTCTTTTAATAGCGGGCGCTTTCGTAGGATTCACGGCACGCAAACATTGTTGAACCAATTTTGCATCCAAATAGGTTTAGATTTCATGTTTTACAATGCGAGAGTCTATTCTTGGCATATCCTCGTACGACCATGCAAAAACATCACAAAATTCCTTGAAAATCTCACTATACTCTTTAATCTCATGGAGGGAACAATCCACCCCAATGTAAATGTTCTCAATCTTACCAAGATCATGAGAAATGTTGATAGTTAACATTGCTGACAAGTTAATCATGTTCCCTTCAACAATATCACTAGGAGAGCTTAATGGGACCACGAGGCTACCAAATTTCTCTGTTATAATCTCCCTAAGGTCATCACACTCTAAACGATCAAGCTTAGGGAGGAAATACGATCTATGTTGCAACTATCCCCAAGGTTGTTCAATCCCAGACATAGCCTCAAGAATAGCTTCATCAGATGGAAAAACATCATCAAGGTAGTCTTGAGAGTGAGATAACTCTACTGCCAAAGCAGGTATCACATAAGGGTCCTCCTCCTCCATCCACAAAGAGGAAGGACTAGGATCTACAACATCATAAAGATTCACTTGATATGCCACCAATGTTGCAAGGAACGACACATCTGTCTCGACACGTATAGAATTATCACTCGAAGAACTCAGTGAAGGAAGAATCTAAGGATCCTTCATATCAGAGGTTTGAAAGATTTTTTATTAATAGTAACAATCTTCCCATTCAATGGAAAACAAACCACTCATAATAGGGAAGAGGTTACAGCTTGCATATTATACATCCAGTTACTACCCAGCAAAATATTGTAATCAAGTGGAACATCAACCACCTCAACCTCGATCGCAACAGTATTCCCCCCCAATTGGACCTCTAGGGAAGGAAGTATACCATGCGGTAGAAATGGTATTCCATAAAAATTAGTCAACATGTTCACATATTTATAAAATGTCGGAGAACCTAATCCCTTCCAACAAGCCAAATACATCACAGAAGCAACAGCGCCTTCATCAATCACAGTGCACATGATGGTGTTGTTTAAACACTCTATGTGAATCAGAAGAGACACTTAGTAAGGAAAGAAAGATTGTATCCCATGAGTTTCAAATTTGATCATGGAAGGAGAGCTATCATCACCAATCCTAAGAGCAAAAATAAGGCCTTTCTCTGTGAAGGACAACTCTGACGTGCTTATAATGCATACATCGCACAAGGAGTCTAGCCCAAATCCTCAATAATTGAATAGTTCTGGGTAGCTCGAGAATCAGGATTGTTCCCCGAGCGGTTAAGGAATCCCTTAGGAATGTGAGGCAGAACTTCAGGTTTATCCATAGGATTTTCAATTCACAAAGGACTATCGGGTGGAGTAGGTTCTTTCCCAAGGTTTGCTTGTGACGAACCATAATATTTTGCACGCATCACAACACTAGTAGATTTCACCATGTTGATGCAATCGTGACCACTAGCAGCATCCAGTGGGTTTTGAGTTCCACTATACATGCAACTAGGATCAACGGTTATTGAGTTCATATTTTGATTATTTGGTAAAGGATTTGTAAACACAGCTAGGCCTTGTGCTATGAACTTTGAGGAATCTTCCATACGAGGGCACAAGTGACTAAGGTAGTCATGCCCGCACAACTTGAAAGGAAATTTTACCTTCCACTTAGGCTTCTTGTCCCTCCCTGCATTATTATTGTTATTGTTCTTTTCATTAGTCTCATTATCATTTTTATTCCGACCCTTTTTATTATTTTTCCCTTTCTTTTTATTCCTTCCAGGTTTCTGGTTACCTTTCGGGTTTGACGATTGAGTAGACAGTACATCCGTCGACTGGGTAGGAAGGGAAGAAGCCATAGCTTTCCCCGACATAGATTGGTTAAGGGATAACTGGCTCACTTTTTTCGTAACCGAATTTGTAGGTTTCGTAGTTGTGGAGCTAGCAATACAATCGGCATGTGGACCAGGTTTGAACTTGGAGTCGAAATTGGAACACAAAGCATTAGGTATGATCTCATAAAGGAGCCCAAATGGAGCATAAATCAAGTCTAATTGTTGGGCCTTAAAAATAGCTTTGTCCTCATTTTGAACTCTGGATGTGGAAACATCCTTCGCGATATAAGGTAACAACGACTTGAGGAACCACTCATTTAATCATTCTCTTCTATCTATGCCACTCTTGATTATGATCTAAAATGTGGGTGGCTTTGTCTTGTCTAAACGTTGACAAGAATTTGTTACCATCATCGTAACGCATGGGTAGTTGGAAGTGGTTGAGAAAAGTCATCGCAAGGTCATTAAATGAATAATATGTCCCACCACGTAGCTCTATATACCGTTTCATGGTAGGACTCATGAGGGTGTGTTAAAATAGTCTCAAACAGATAGAGTCATTGTTCAAGGAATTGGAGGAATAGCAAAGATGGAAGGTCGTGATGTGCTCACCAGGATCTTCACCAGACGTTCCTTCGAATTTAGGAATGTCTGAAAGAAGTTTGGTAGGGATAGAAGACCATGCTGAGTTATGAGTTATAGGATTGTTCATCAATCTTGATAGATTAGGTAGATTCTAAGTCGCAAGAAAAGGGATCCTAGGGTAATTCGGTTGGTTCCATGCTCCCTAATAGGACTGGTTTGCATAAGGCTGATTTCTATATACACCATGGCCTTAGCTAGTGGGATAATAACCTCCTCCCATTTATTCCATATAGCATTGTGCATAAGGATTGTGATTTGTAGTACCTTGAGACTGGGATGCTACAAATCCATAATTAGGTGAATGATATGCAGTTTTATACCCAGACCCATAAGGTGTGTAGGTTTATCCGTAAGATGGTCTGTAAGAAGGTCCATAAGAGGTTTAGTAAACTGGACCATGAGATGGTCCATGGGAAGATACATGTCCTGCTAATACATAATGAGGAATATGGCCCTGTGATAGTATAGTGTTAGTAGAAGTGCAACAGACATGGCTAGTAGTTGAACTCTAGCCAGAAGGCCCTCTAGGTTTAGGAAGAGGATACGTGGTCAAAAGATAATTTGAAGGGATTGGTGTTGAATACAATGGAATATGTGAAGGAATATAACTTGTGCCCATAATATTCACATGTCTAGGTCCTGTTCCCTGAATAGAAATACTAGTGGTATGCCTAAGATGTGTGTGTGAAGGAACCTCCACTGCAGGGATGGAAATTGTAATGTGACTAGTGATACCAAACCTCTCTACATGAAAAAGAATGGAAGTTTCCCTAGGCACAATACTAGGGTCAACATCTGACTAGAAATGTTGTGTCAGGATAGTCTCAGGAAAATCAAGCATGCCATATCTAATATTGCTAGTGCTTGTGGGTTCATGGTGATTCTCATCGCTTGGAAGCCAATACCAGTGACATGTGTGCACGTGGTCTGTGTAGTGTGAAAAATATTCATGTGACGGCCTAGTCAAAATACAACCAAACCCTGTTGGAATCCCATATGTGCTTCAAGGTTCATCCTCCCACAAAGGGTGAGGCAAATTGGGCTGCTCCAGAATCTTAAACTCATGATCGCCCATGGTGTGTGAATCAAAGTAAGAAGTTGGCCTCCTCGACTGTATGGTTCTCTCTCCCAAAGGAGGAGGAGATGTAGAATGCGGGAGCCTTGCTAAATGATGAGAATGGTGAGGTTCCGCACCCGAATCCACAATGAATCAACAAAAAAATAAAAGACTCAATCTAGCTATGTAACCCTAAGCAAACTAGCATGCACACAGCATACACCTAAGAAAATGTAAATCCAAATCACAAGCAAACCAAGGGTAGGATAAGTGAGATACTGAATGAGGTAGGTATGTCTCACCTAGGAGTGTCTTGAGACTCCCATACACAACAAGCAGTGGTTCATAACCAATTATAGTGGCCCTCAACTTCAATGCATATAGCCATTGTGCTCTCTGATCCCTACCAATCAAGGACACCTACAGAATAACCTCTACAAATACCCCCTCAATAACCTACATAATTCAACTAAGATCACCTCAATATAACCAGTTCTCATGTAGAAAGTTAGAGGTGGGATTGACTGTATGGGTAGGGTAGCAAAGCCTGAAGCCTAAAAGCACAACTGGTACCCCAAGGGTGCACCAATCAATACCTCAAAGGCCCCCAGATGCAAATACAATCCTGGAAATATCTTTGGTGCTCACAGAAAGTGACTAGGGTTCATTCCAATCATAATTTCTTGCACTACCTTGTGCTTAACTTTCATGTAATAGGAGTGTCTTCAGAAACTCTAATTATATCAAGGGTTTCACACTCTCACCTAGATATGCACCTAATTGTTTTGTTTAGTCATCTTGGAGAATTTACTCATAATGAACTATTCCAAGACCCTAAAACCTATTATTTTTTACTCACCATATAAAAGAAAATAGTGTAATTCATTTATTAAGTGTTGAGTTTAGTTGGTTGTGATTACTCAAAGGGTAAATGGTTGTGCAACTAATGAAGTTATGCTTCAACAATGAAGTAAATATGCACACCTAACAAGCAATGCCAAGTGCAATGTGTAGAATGAAGAACAGGGTATGCCACTACATGAGCTGCAATATTTTTCTTTCAAATGTAAGTGCGATAATTCCTATATGAAAATATAACTATAATAACAGTAAGAAAACCTATTGCAAGTACCACGCCAATGCAAAATGCAATAGATGCATAACTATGCAAAAGCAAAAATATTTTTGTATTTTTTGCAATAAATGAGATATGAAAGCAAATAAATGAATCTACAACCCCTAGACCCTGCAACCACTCACAAACAACATCCAAGGAAGGAACTAAGGTAAAAGAGACCTAATCCACTAATCTCAAAACAAAAAATGGGTAAATGGATGAAAAGAACAAAGCTTAAAAAATAAACCAAAGGAAGTCTCTAGTTAGAAACAGAGGGTGTATATAGACACCAAAAGCATCCAAGAAGACTCAAGAATCATCGGAACTGATCCAGGAGGATATTGCTGGCCACCCACCTATTCCTCTTGGACCCCCACCACTATTTCTTTCAGCTTTCCAGTTTCCTTAATTGTAGCACAATTTACTATTTTTTGCAGTTTTCGGGTCCTAAACTTCCAGAGCCGTTTTGAGGCCCTGAACGATGTTTTTTTTGGAATCGAATGGTCGGGAAAATATGAGTCCATTCTAGTGTCAATATTTGTCACTTATTTATGTAGTCCTTAAATAGATATTTCTAACGATGTATCATTTCTGTCAAACGGAGGTAGTATGCTAAAGATACAACCCCGGGAAATTGATGTACGAAGTTACCCAACCGGGCACACATTAAGGCGTTTCACCTCCTAGGGTTAGGTTTTTGGATGTGTATGGTTTCCATTGTTTCTCAATAATATATAGGCCTTCGACCCTCATTATAACACAAATTTCAGAGGCATGTAGCCCCCACATTTCTTCACAAAGATAAGCTACCAGAACTCTAGCTAGTTTATTTCCATTCTGTATGTAAACAAGTTTTAATGAAATGAAGTGTTATTTCCACCGTATATTTATTTCTATGGTTATTTGTGTATTCTATTATGTTCATGCATAAATACAAATTAGTGGTATTAGAGCAATCTTCTCTTTCTCGATCCTTCTTTGCATGTCCCCAACAAGGGCAGGGTATAAAGACTTAGGGCTCGATCTAGTTGAACCTTTGCAAGATCATCCTCACAAATCTCGACTGCCACCCATGGTGGATAAAAAGAAACACGAGGGTGTAGAAGATCCTATCAAATGTTGCTCCAGGAGGCCCTTGAAAAACAAAGGAACGTGATGATGGATAACTTCACCCAGATCCTTCAATGACTTCCCACTGGTGGCGCATCTGCATCTAGAAGCCTCTCTAGAGGTGCAACCCCTTTTAAGGTACAAGTAAACTTTGACATTCCCATATTTAATGGTCAAATAGATGCAGACTCCATAGATAAATGGTTGAATATATTAGAAGGATATTTCTCGGTTCGTGAATTTTCTAACCGGGAAAAGATTACTTTTTCTCTACTCAAAGCCGCCCCCCATGTCAAGGACTGGTGCGAATCCTAATATGAGAGAAAGGATGAGGAGGAACCCTCTTTTTTCTCAGATATACCCACTTGGAATTCTTTTTGAGATGCCATAAAGGGACAATATTATCTGGTGGGGAGCTATGAGGACAAGTACATCCAATGGACTATGCTGCGGTAGCAAAGAGATCAACATGTGCATGAGCTGATGAATTTGTTCCATACCTTGTGAACCAAGTTGGGTATCAAAGATTTAGAGAAAAATTCGGTGCTGAAGTACCACAGTTGTCTACTCATATACATTCAGGAGGAAATGGAGTTCCTCGACATCTCCTCGCTTGGTACAGCACATCGATATGCTGCCAAAATCAAGCAAAAATTCAAACAGAAAAAGCGAGACTTTGGATCTACGAATCATAAGTGAGGGAAAGGTGCCCCCAAACCACAAAACCAAGGACACAGCCAAGGCATGGGGACTCAAGAAAAATTGCCAAATCTGCAAGCAAAGAGCAACACAGCAAAGCCGAAGAAGGAAGCAGGAAAGTGGTGCGAGTTCCATAAGAGCCCCACTCACAACACAAGTGAGTGTCGGACTAAGCAGTCATTGGTGGCTAAGATAAAGGCTTCTGAATCAGATGCACACTTTGACACTGAATCTGAACCTAAGAAGGGGAATGATAGAGGGAAGAAGATTATTGATGCAGAACCCAATGCCACTGTTTCCACCATGAAGATCCAAAAGGGAGAACCAGAAGATTCATAGGAGGAGGATCGTCTTTTCCACTCCTATATGTGGCTAAGGGGTTCCCTGCTATAGTTCATCATCGACAGTGGGAGCCAAAAGAACCTAATTTTAGTAGAGGTCATGAAGTGGTTGGGTTTACTGACCACAACACACCCGCAGCCATACAGCATCGGGTGGCTTCACGAAGGACGAGATCTTCATGTCAGCCAACAGTGCCACCTTCCCTACAGCATCAAGCCCTTCACCGATGATGTATTATGTGATATTGCACCTTTTGATGTTTGTGATGTATTATTAGGTCAACCATACTTATGGAAGCAACATGCTCTGTATGAGTCCTAGCCTCGTGCCATTATTATTACGTTGGGAAATAATTTGTACAGGATACGAGAGGTACCACCCCCTACCACTATCTCTTTGGTTACTGCAAAACAATGTAGTAAGCTCATTTCCAAAACCGAGAAGTTTGTTTTCTTGATGATCTGCCCTAATGGGAAGAATAAGATCATGGCCACAACCTCCATACAGGGCCCCTCCGCATGACAACAACAAATGGACAAGGTCTAGGAGGAGTACCAGGACATATTCACCTCACCCATCAAAGTGCCTCTCCACTATCAGGTCAAGCACCCCATCGATCTAACCCCAGGTGCGCTACTACACAATGGACTGATCTATCACTGCTCTGTTCTAGAGAATGATGAAATCAAGAGGCAAATTTAGGAGTTGATACAGAAGGGTCACATCCGGCCAAGTTCATTGCCTTATGGGAGCCCGATCGTGTTGGCACAGAAAAAGGATGGGACTTGGAGACTCTGTATTGACTATTGGGCCCTGAACAATATCACTGTCTAGAATAGGTACCTGATCCCATGGATTGATGACCTCCTAGACTAGCTTAAATGGGAAAATATTTTAGCAAGATCGACTTAAAGTCTAGGTAACACCAGGTACCAATCGAGCCGACCGATGTGTGGAAGACTGCCTTCAAATCCAAGGAGGGCCTTTTCGAATGGTTGGTCATGCTTTTCGGGCTGATGAATGCTCCTGCAAACTTCATGAGACTGATGGAAAACATCTTGTGGTTGTTCACCAACTCATTTTTAGTAGTGTACTTGGATGACATCCTAATATTCAGCCAGACCTGGGAAGAGCACCTCCACCACATCCGACAGGTCCTCCAAACATTGCGGCAGCACAAGTTGTGTGCCAATTTGGACAAGTGCACTTTTGGAAAGACCCATGTTTAGTATCTGGGATACATTATTGATAACTGTGGGGAACATGTGGATCCAACAAAGATCCAAGTCATTTTGGATTGGCCATCCCCAACTACTATAATAGAGCTTCGCAGCTTTTTGGGCCTTGCTAATTTCTACCGCAGGTTCGTGTTGGGATTCTCTCATATGACTTGGCCTTTGAGTCAAGTTAGAAAGGGAGGATGGAAAGAAAAATTATTTCGGTCAAAAACTCAGCAAAAGGTGTTTGCAGAATTGAAACATTCCCTCTGTTGTTCCCCAGTCCTCACATTAACAGACTTTCAACAACCATTTCAGATTGAGACAGATGCCTCTGACTATGCTATTGGGGTATTCCTTACTCAACAAGGGCATCCAATGGCATATCAAAATGAGACACTGTTAGACACAGTCTCCAAATATCCCACTTATGATAAAGAGAGGTATTCCATTGTACAGGCTTCCCGGCAATCGAAGCATTACATTTTGGGAAAGGAAATGATCATCCACACAAACTGGTGACCCCTGCAGTTCATGCAGACACAAGGGAAGTTGTAGAACGATCACCATTAGAAGTGGTCCACATATCTACAACAGTTTGATTTGAACATCAAGTACAAGAAGGGAAACACCAATAATGTTACAGACTGCCTCAGCCGACCACCAATCATGGCGATAATGACCGTGCTCAACTCTTGTGGGCATGAGACTTCTGATTGGATGCTTCTCTACAAGAGCGATCCAAAATTCAGCCACACATACCAGACACTCTTGGAGGGAAACCAAGTTCCAAAATTTCACCTCCAGGATGTACTACTGTGTCACATGGGACACCTTTGTGTTCCTTCAAGCGAGCGTGCCAAGATGATTTGGGAAGTGCATTACAGTCGGGTCACTGGGAATTTTGGGGTTAAGAAAATAGTGGCAGTACTACAGAAGTATTTCTATTAGCTGAACCTTCGAAAGGATGTTGGGAAGTACATCCGATCTTGCACTGCCTACACCATTTGCAAACCATCCATCAAGAAGCAAGGCCTCTATACTCCGTTGCCTACCCCTAGTCGACCTTGGGAATCCATCTCCATCTATTACATGTTAGGACTTCCTTCTACTAATCACAGCAATGACTGTGTGTTTGTGGTCATTGACAAATTCTCAAAGATGGCCATAATAGTGGCCTGCAAGAAGAATATCAGAACAGAAGCCACTGCTAAACTCTTCTTAGGACAAGTGTGGGTACACTTTGGTATCCCATAGTCTATAATCTCAAATCAGGATAGCACGTTCCTTACTACATTCTTGTCTAGCCTATGGTCAATGCTAGACAGAAAGCTCACAAAGTGCACAGCTTTCCATCCCCAGACTGATGGCCAGATAGAGGTCGTCAACAGGATGATCGTACACATTTTGCGCATGTACAACTCAAAGCATCCATGCACATGGGATGAGATCCTCCCCTATGTACAACAAAACTATAATCAGGCCCTCCACAACTCAACCAACCATATCCCATTTTAGGTGGGCTTGGGATTCTAGCCATTATGTCCCATTAACGTGGCCATGCCATTAGCAGCTACTCGGGTTGATTCAGCTCATATCCAGTCTGAATTTTCCAAGGCAAACAACTTCATTGAGCACATTCAACACATTTTCCAATAGGTTCATGACATATTGGACAGATATAATGCTAAGTACAAGCAGCGACATGATCAACATTGGGTGCAACACAACTTCCATGTGGGCGACAAAGTGTGGCTACATTTATAGAAGGAGCACCTTGCTGGACCCCACCGCAATCTTTTCCCACTCCAATATGAGCCATACACCATCACCAAGGCTTTCGAGGACAATGCCTTCGAGCTCAATATTCCACCATTCCTTGTTCTGCACCCAGTGTTCAATGTAGACTGCCTTCGGCCCTACTTTCCACCTCTACTAGACACTTCAGACATGGTATAACAACTCACAGCAACAGATTTAAACCCTAAATACATGGAACAAGCCACAACTGATCAGATTATGGACACATAGATCAAGAACACTGGCTAGTAGAAGATCCAGCTATAATGAGTTGTCAAAGCAGGCCAACTCCTTCACTAAGGAAAGTGGTTCACCGGGAACCATGTTCAACAGAAGTTTCCTCATCTCATGGAGGAATGATCCAGGAGGATATTAGTGGCCACCCACCTATTCCTCTTGGACCCCCACCACTATTTGTTTCAGTTTTCTAGTTTACTTAATTGTAGCACAATTTACTATTTTTGGCAATTTTTGGGTCCTAAACATAAGGATCCGTTTTGAGGCCGTAAAAGACGTTTTTTTTGGCATCAAATGGTCGAGAAAAATATGAGTCCATTATGGACTTTATATTTGTCATTTATGGATGTATTCCTTAAATAGATCTTTCTAATGATGTATCATGCGCATCAAACGGAGGTCGTATGCTAAAGTTATGACCCCGGGAAATTGATGTACCAAGTTACCCCACGAGTCCCACATTAAGTTGTTTCACCTCCTAGGGTTAGGTTTCTAGATGTGTAGGGTTTCCATTGTTTCTCAATAATATATAGGACTTTGAGCCTTGTTCTAACATAGAGTTTAGAGGCATGTAGCTGCCACATCTCTTCTTAGAGATAAGCTACCAACACTCTAGCTAGTTGATTTCCATTCTGTATGTAAATAAGTTTCAGTTATTGATTAATGAAATGAAGTGTTATTTCACTGCATATTTGTTTCTATGGTTATTCATGTAGTCTATTGCGTTCCTGCATAAATACAAATCAATAACTCACCCAACAACACTTAATCCTCGAATTAAGACTCAAACGGAAAGGATATATGGTTGTTCTCAGTAAAGGTACATACATACATGACTGTTCAAGGAAAACCCACATGTATATGTGTCTGTGAATGCAAAACCTACGTACAGCAAGAAAAAGGCATAAAAATAGGGAAAACAAATAGGCTAAGAAAAAATTTACTTCTCCAAAACCATATTGGGAAAACATGCCCCCAATACCCGACACAAAAATAGATAAATCCGGAGCAATTCAAGTGCATTGAATACCAAAAACCCCAAAGAAAAAACAACTAGGAACTCTCCCTAGTGGAGCCACCAATTCTATTACGGAGAGAAAATTCCTATGGCTTGGGGTGTACCACAATAGACAACTAGACATCAGAAATCAATATTTCTCAATATGCAAGAGAAACAAAACATCTAACACTAAGGGATATTGAATCATACCTTGTTTCAGACATTTGAAGTAGATCCCCGTTGGGATTTTCCAATTCACGCTTGCTTTAACAATTTGCTCTCAACAATAGCAAACAAGGAAAGGATGCTATATAATGATTTGTTAGACCTACTCTAGCATATATATTCATCAACTTATAAGAAATTAAACATATCCATGGATTCAATATTCATTGAATTTCACATTAATTGGACAGGAAAAGATATTTCTATTAGTAAAATCAAAGGTTACAAAGTGACAACCTCTGTCAGCATGTCTATGAACTGGAGAGACTGAGTCCTCCACCTAGGCCTCAACCACCTCAATCCTCCATCTCTCAATAGCAATATCACAAGACAAAGGAAAGATTTGGAAGAACACAAAGTGATGCAAAGGGACAAAGGGATGAAGACTCAAGTACAAGCAAACTAAGGAAACAATGGACTATAGTTTCTTTGCTCTTCAATTCCTCATATTCAATGTATCCAAGGGGTTCCTTATATAGCACTCCAAAAGGGTAATGGAGGGTCGAATCTGAGCGTTCTCAAGGAATTTGGAAGGGCAAGAGTCAAGTGGTTCAGACTCATATGAGGAAAAATCCAAAACTATTTGGTTTTATGTGCATATCCTGATGTACATGGGTTTGAGGTCAAAATTCTCTTGTACATGTGAGTATGAGGTTTAAAGTCACGTACAACAATAAACAGGGTTTTTTAAGTGCTAATCTTGGAACATCAAAGGATAATATAAGTCCATGGGGTCTAAAGAGTCTACAGAGGGACATGGTAGGCCATAAATATGTGATCTACCATGTGTGGTAAAATCAGTTGTAACAACACCCATATCTTTTAATTGGTTACCAATCATTTCAGTTTTGTCAAATGGTTGGTCATCCCATATTCTTTCATCAACTTCAATATGTGCAACTTATTTTTTAGATGTAGGAGCCTAGTCAAGTTTTATGCTTCATACAATGATTTAGCTTCTCCCAAGAATTATGGGCATCTTGCAAATATTATTATTTTGATTTCATCTTTATTTTAATATTTTCTGACTTAAAATCGTTTTATGCTTTTCTTAATCTGTCTTTATTTTTTCCCAAGGAAAATATCTTAGGGAAACCCAAGGGATGCCTCCCCACGTTTGTGGATGGAATCCCCAATAAATTTGTCAGTCTAGAATAGCTTACCTCACCCAAGGGGATTCAAATCGGGCATCTACTAGCAAGCAACTAACCAAATGCTTAAAAACATCGGTGACAACCAATTGAGATAATCACTTGGGCTTGATGTATCATAACTGTTGAAAAGCCTAGTTTGTTTAATACATACCAAGATCTACAAATATTTGTATTCTAAGATGTGCACTTTTTTTGTTGCCAAATATTATAGTTATGCCCATTTAATTTGTGTGAATAATTCAAATGACAACTCATCCTAGTCATCAATCTTAGAGCAGAGGTTTGGTTGAAAGTATGATCTCTCCAAACAAATATTTTATGCATAACTATATTTGGATGCACTTGATAGACATATATTACTATATAAAATAATAATAATAATAATAATAATAATAACTAGAAGCTCTCGATCTACATAAATGAAAAATGAGTCATTAAGATGCAACATTTACTAGTTCTGGCCTCTACACTTTCCACCCCAAGAGGACTACTACTACACCCTTCATGGGTTTCCTATATGACATTCAATTTGTCAAAGGGATAAATTTTAGTAGTCGGTACAATATGAAGCTGACTAGTTCAGTATGGAAGCAGTTAAACCAACAAGGTCATCAGTAGAAAGTTCTATTCCAAACTAGTCACTTAGAATCTCACACAAATTCGTTTAAGAAAAGAAGAAAAATTTTGTTTGATGCTGACCCTTGAATAAAATGGGTTTAAATGATGATCCACTATTGACACCAAACATGGAAAGCTCCAGCTTCACCACTACTAGTGTTGTAGATGTCCTTGAGGAGTTATCAAAATCCAAGCCAAAGCATAATCATGTGTATATATATAGTTTTAGATAAGATAATTTTACTAATGTCCAACAAATGACCACAAAAGTAGGTCAATAGGAGTGGTTGGTATCATTATAACAACACAAAAATGGAGCTCAAAAGTAGTTCCTATAAAAAATATAAAAGCAGAACTCAAACCTATCATTAACTCCATAAATTGGGACCTGATATTGGAAATAGATATAGAAAGAGAGATATATGAAGAGATTTGATCCAAAAAATGTCTAAAGGGAGTGGAACGGAGCGATATTATACAAAAATGGTGTAACTGTTGCTATCATCTGGGTGTCATCGGGCCAAGAAATAATATAAAAACATATTTTGTACTTGAATCTGCCAAGAAAATACCTCGGAAACATTGCCAGAATTTTTCATATAGGAAACATCTAAGAAACATTTCCTTGAAGGATAGAAGTTTTCTAATAGTTTCCATATAGTTTCAATGCTAGAAACATTTCCTGTAATAAGGCTCAAATTAGAAGTTTTGGTTTTATTGTCAAAACAAAAGTTAAAATCAGTATACTTGTTATATACTTATAGACAACATAATTTTTACATAATCTATTTTGTTTATTAGCTCATAAAGCTAATGTTTGAGTTATTAATTACTCATAACTATGTTTGTTGAGCATTTCTAATTATTCATATTAATGACCAACCTCTAATTTCATTGAGAGTTGTATTTGCACTCATTAGTGACTCGCCACTAAGTTCACAAAGATCCAATTGTTATCTAGAAATTTGATTAAATGGGGCCTCACCCTTCACTTGTAATTCTGTCAAAACATATTACTATTTTGACTATTATTTTCATGAAAATGTCTTCCTCCATCATTTATAATTTGCAAGTGAAATCCACCCATGAGTGTGAGGTGCCCCCAACCCCTATTTTTTACTCCATTGTTTTTTGTTTCTCTTATATTTGTTACTTATCAATATTTGGTGTAGTGGTAATGTCCATTTGGCTATAGATTGAATTCCACCCACCTATAATCAATATCCTTCTAAAGATGGTCAGGAAGACGTTAGATACATCTCTCAACTTCTCTTTAAAAAAAATCTTCCTCTTACTAACGAATATCATATTGTACATAGTGGTGAATCTATTTGTGAATGGGATTTGCAAAAAATGAAACCACTGAACCTAGTGAAGAACAAAGAAGCACTACAAATAAAATTTTCCATGAGGAGCAATCTCTTTGTGAACAGGATTTACAAGGGGATGCAAATGCAATTATTGAAGCTAATGAAGAACAAATAAGAATAATAGAAAAGTAAAAACATTTCCCATGAAAATACTTCCCTCACATAACCTTTCAAGGTGACACTAGATACAACAAAAAGAAATCATCATGATCAATATAGTTACACTGGCAAAAACACGTCTCAAGATGACATTGGAAATCGCCAATTATCTCCATCTTTGAGGTCAAAGTCCTTGAGAAATGACTGAATGTAAAGGTACCAAATTAGTGGTGTGAAGTTTATGATTTTTTCTTGCTTGTATGTCTATAGGAGTATGAATTCAAGAATCAGCTGTAATTTTACCTAGTACTTCCTTAAGATTTAAGAAACAATAAGGTGATATTCCATAAATTATCCCCATAGATATAGCCACAGATATCATAAACAAAAATAAGTGGAACACATTTCAATGGTTCCTTGAAGGCTAAGACATTGGATGCTTAGTTGAACCACGCATAATCGTATTTCTAAATAGAACAACCCATCGATGCCCAAAAAGTTATACAGGAAGAAAAAGTCAAAGATCAAATTATTATATAATAAGAATATTTTGGACACTACTCAGTTGTTGTCAATCAACTTCTAATTCATGTTCTCTTTACCTAATTATTTAAAAACCCATTAGAAATAAATAACCAACTTTTCATGGTGATTTTTGGTTAACTTTTGGATGAAGAGGGTGCTACTTTTTTGTTTTTTAAACTTGGTAAATGGATAAGGGAAGTTAGGTGTTATTTCACACTAAATTGGCACTTATTTTGTGAAGTCAAGAATAGATAAGTGAGGCAATGCATTCTTCTTGAGTAAGATCTTGATAGGTGTTGTTAAAACTCAACATTCTAAGACTCCAAATCAAAACGCTAAATCGTGGTGTTTGAGATTTCTAAATCAGTCATAAGGAAGGAACTACTGCTTGGATATGTGGGGCATTATTGCATTTATATATGTAGCTTGTGTGTGTTTTATGCTTGGTCATGGAAGACAAAATAACATGTTTTCCATGTTTGACATACATGTATTGGCTAATTTAGGAGTTTCATTCTAAATCAACCATGTTACTAAGTGACTTTTCCAACTCATATGATTTTTCTTCAAAACCAAGTCGGAATCAATAGAGCCAATCTAACTCAGCCACATCTAACTACACTAGCCTAAAGTCTATTTCAAAAAATGGGTCTAATACTGTGTAATTGGATAGTAATTTTCAGGTTAATAAAAAAGCAAAAAAAAATGCCATCCTCCAACAAATGCCCTATGCTTTTTGTTCTGAATTATTGGTGTTATTTATGTATGCACTTGAAAACATGTAATTTCTAAGCTGGTATAAAATCCTAAGGTTTGATTTTCCAAAAGATTATATTTTTTTGTGAGTAGTTTTAATGATAGTGGGAGAAACATTATCCGAGTGAAATTTTGGAGACATGACTATGGTAACTGCAACACATTCCAAAATTATCCCAAATTAGTCCAAATGCAAGTTTTAAGAAATAAATGGAGATAAGAAAATTGAAGGGGGATTTATGGTTCCGCATGTTAAGGGTTCAAAGGTTCTTTTTTTTTTCTTGTGTGTTTTTTATGCTTGCTCATGGCTGGAACAGTAACATGTTCGACATGTCTGACAGACATGGATTGGATAATTCAAGAGTTTCATTCTAACTCATCCAAGTTACACATTGACTTTGCCAACTCATATCATCATACCCATCTTTAGGTTTTTAGGATTCTAAGCTCTGAGACACCCAAACACAACTATTATTTCATTGGGGTTGTGAAAAATACATGTTTTTCAAACCCATTAGCACCTTTATAAACCCATGAGCCAAACCTTAAGCTATGCTATAGGTTAGGTCGGGTCTCTTACAATGGAGGTATTAAGGAAAACCAATGTGTTATTTGAGGATTTGAGGATTGCGCCCTAGGAAGGGAAGTTTACGAGGCCATGGATAATCTTGCAATTTCCATATCATGTTGCATATAGGTCAATAGCACTCATAAAAATTCATTGGAGACTCTTATAAGAGCATATCCGCATGACTATACCAGATTCATGTTAGGGTATCATTGGACGTGTAGAATATATATAATCAACAAATCATTGACCGGATCTCCATAGAAATCACTGCAATAGATGAAGGATAATTTATTTTTGAGAATAGGTTTAAAAATAGATCACACCATATTACTAATAAATTTCTAAATATTTCATTAGATACCAATGAAATAAGAATTTTTGGAGATTTGTTGTTTTTGTCAACCATATTTTAACTAAAGGTGTCATCTAGCTTCAAAATTTGTCTCACAATATCTTATTTCTGGTTCTATATCTATCTATTATGTTTATAGTTTTCGTCTTCTCTTTCTGTAATAAAATATTGTGGGGATTGAGGGATGGAATTATTTATTATTATTATTATTATTATTATTATTATTATTATTATTATTATTATTATTATTATTTAATTTTTATTTATTTATATTCTAAATCACCTCGGGAAATAATTTCTCTCACCCTTCCATACTTAGGTGTTCAGAGTGAGGAAGTAGGTACCTTGCAACTTTGCAAGTACCCTATGGATTTTCCATATCTTTCCCATTTTCCGCGATGGAGGGTGGTTTTAAGTGCGAATAGAAATAGTGATTGGTAACCCCATAGGATTTAGTGGGAATCAATCACAAAATTTTCTAGGAATTACACTCTAGAATAAAGGGTTAAAGCAACTTTGCTTCTCCTTCTAACGGTTGATGTATTCATAACTTCGGAATTTATTCACTTGTATATATTGTATTTCATTAGTACCCGATTCTCCTGTCGGGAGAATCACTTGTATTTATTTATATCTCAATGTTCTTATCAGGAGAATTACACAAATTCATGAGGAAGTTCCCTCCATTGTAAGTCGGGTCATTACTACCCTAGTTGTGGTAACTCAAGCCTACATAATTGAGTCAAATATTAAGTGAATGAAAGAATATAAATAAATGTGAGGCTCTCCTCATTTCTACACACATACACACTGACCAAGCTATAGCACATAGGTGAGAGAGAAGAATCTCACTCAAGTGAGAGAGAGAGAGAGAGAGAGAAGAATTGTTGGAGATCAACTTTCTGTCTTTGGGTTTTACTGCTGCCATTAGTGCTCATTCTATCTCTGAGGAAGTTGTAGGGTTTTTCCTTTATGGTTTCCACAAGGATAAATATTTGTGTCTATTTTCTCTTGTCATTGATTTTTGTGCATGTTATTCTCTCAGATAAGATCCTAAGATCATATTGTCAAATTTATAAAAAGCTAACATGGTATTAGAGCTAACCTAAGAAGAAGACACTATGGAGCTATGAAAGCTAGGGATTCTTACTTGTTCAGTCTCTCTCTACAATCCATCAGCAAAAGGAGGCTAGGTTGAATCTCCTTTGAAGGGCGCATCTTTCTGTCGAAGTAGAATCTAATTTTGAGCACTTTCATTTTTTGACCTACCACTGCATCGGGAAATTAGGGATTTTTACAGAAGAGGAATTGTTTGGTGATCCCAGCATAGGATTTCTCTCCTCCTCAAAATCAAAATTTAGATACCAAGGTCAATATTTTTGGTTGGGTAAAAATCCAGGAAATTCAAAACCTAGTTTGACCCTAGGCCTAAAAAACCCTAATATACTAAAACTGGTAGTTTTGGTACATTTTCTATATCTCAGGATTGAAGAAGTATCAAGGGAATAAATTTTCACAGGACAAATATGAAATTCTGGTGTACCCTGTGTAAAACTTTTAGCCTCAGATTCACTATATTCTGGGAGATATGATTTCTCAAAATTAGGGTTCGAGCCTCTTCAAGGATTGATCCCTAAACAGAACAACTAGGGATAATTTCTATATCTCAGGCTACAAAGGTCCAAATGCAATTTATCAAGATTTTCTAGATAGGGAATGGACTATACTTACTTTGGTAAAAATTTCAGACCCCAAAGGTGAAACAGTGACACATGGAAGTCCATACAAGTTCGATATACTCAACAGTCTTGAATTAAGTCACCATGGGAAAACTATCATATGTCCCAATTGGTGAAACCAATTCTGATAGAACCTATGGTGTTGGAAATAGGATAGACGAGGATACCATATTATGGTATTTTAGACACAAAGGAGTTGTACTTTCATAGATACCTCAAAAACAATATCAGGAATTTCTGCAAAAGAAATTGGAAAACTATGGCTTCCTATTATCGAAGATTCCCTCCACTGTTTTTAGAAAAGGAGTACATTAGAAAGATCACCTTGAAGAGGCCAATCTTTCTATCCTATTAGATATGAAATATTCCAAGTTTTGAAAATTAGGGTTTCTCTGAAAAACCCTAGATCTACATCCTCTGGAACCACTACGGACACCTGAAATCGGTAAGATCTAATATTTTGATATTTACAGTTGAGGTTCTCATTTTAAGATGACTAATCACACCATCTTGGTGATAAGATTGGTGAAGCATAGGAAGTATAGGCTTTCACTAGTTCTTGAATAAAATTAATTGGACACCTACATAAGTGGAGAGGTTCTAGTTCTAGAGGGAGATGAGGCTAAAGCCTTACACAAGAAGAACTTGGTCAAGGCCAAGAAGATCATTGCTGATTGAATCAAGGATCACCTTATACCACAATTGTCTTCCCTAAAGACACCTAAATAGATATTTGATTCCTTGACCAAGTTATTTGAAGGGAAGAACATAAATAAGAAGATGACTTTGAGAAACCAGTTGAATAATGTAAAGATCCAAAATGCAGAGACCATACAGTCATACTTTACAAGGGTCTATCAAATCAAAGAACAACTTGAAGTGGTGGATGAAGAAGTAGAGAATACATAAATTGTGATAACCCCCTTGATTGGCCTCCCAGGATCAAGGGATTCATTCATTCAAGGAATGTGCACCAGAAGGAAGTTATTACCTTCAGGAGACTCTAGGAAGAGCACACACAAGATGAAGCTTGGCTCATAATAAGAGAAAGAGAAGATGGGAGAAACTAAAGATCAAGCTCTCACAATTCAAAGAAGATCCCTCATGTGATGAGGAATACGAAGGACTCAACTCTTGAAGAACCTCTTATCCATATTAGCATTTGGATAAGAAATGATGTTGTTATGAATGAAGAAGATGATGAAGCTAAAGGCTCAAGAAGAAGTCTACCCATGAAATAAATAAAGATAAGTATTGAATTGTCATTTCATGATATTGTTTTGTTATGCAATTGTTTATATTTAGTTCATCTATTATGCATGATGGAACTTGCAGATCCTTATGGAAGATACTACAAACTTCCCTTCGAGTCTCGATACTGCATCCTAGACATCATTCTTCTTGAACTTTTTCAAAAGTTTAAGGAAAAAACATAAAGAAAAACCCCATGATTCTACTGATGATAGTTTGAGAAAGATTTATCCTCAGGAAATCATAAAGGAAAAACCCTGAAACTTCCTCACAGATAGAATGGGCACCAATGGTAGTAGTAAAACCTAAAGATAGAAAGATGATATCAAACAGTTGTTCTCTCTCTCACTTGAGCGAGATTCTTCTCTCTCACCTATGCACTATAGCTAGGTGAGTGTGTATCTATGTAGAAATGAGGAGAGATTCAATTCTCTTTCATTCACTTAATATTTGACTCATTTATGTAGGATCGAGTAATCCTAACTCAATTATGTAGGCTCGAGTAACAACAACTAGGGTACTAATGACCCGACTTCCAATGGAGGGGACTTCCTCATGAATTTTAGTAATTCTCCTGATAGGAAAATTGAGGTACAAATAAATACAAGTGATTCTCCCGATAGGATCATCGGGGACCAATTAAATAAAATATATACAAGTGAATACATTCTGAAGTTATAAATACATCAACACTCCCTCTTAACTAGGAAGGTATTCTCTTAACAAAATTCATCCGTACTAGTCTTTTTCTCTAGATCATCATCAAATATGGATCATCACTGGAACATCATAATCACTGCTCCTCTATCTCGATCAATTAGTGCTATCTCTTAGTTCTACTTGTCAGAGGAAGTTCTATAGAACCAACCCTTTTCCATGCTGGTTATAGGCCTAACCTCCAGGTAAGTCTTCATCTTCTTCAACACTTATATTTGACCCAGTCAGAAAGGATCCCCTAGCACTTACATCTGACCATGGGAGGAACACATCCACCACCATGTCAAAAAGGCACAACCAACACTCACATCTTACCATTGGAGTCCCAACCTGCCACCATGTCAGAAAGGCCCAGCAGTCACATATAACCAAGGGAGGCCTATCCTACCACCATGTCAAAAAGGATCATCCCACAATTATATCTGACCATGGGAGGTCCATCCTGCCATGATGTCAAAAAGGCCCAACACTCACATCTGACCATGGGAGGCCCATCCTGCCACCATGTAAGAAAGGCTTGTCCAACACCATGGGAGGCCCAGCCTGCCACCATGTTAGAAAGGGCCAGCACTCACATCCTACCATGGGAGGCCTAAGCTGCCACCATGTCGGAAAGGCTCGTCCAAAACTTATATCTTACCATGGGCGGCCTAGCCTGCCACCATGTCAGAATGGAATAGCACTCACATCTGACCATGGGAGGCCTAGCCTGCCACCATGTCAGAAAGGCTTAGTACTCACATCCATCCATGGGAGGCCTAGCCTGCCACCATGTCAAAAATGATTAGCACTTATATCTAACCCAGTCGGAAAGGATCTTCTGCTTACATCTGATCATGGGAGTCCGAGCCTTCCACCATGTCAGAATGTCTCTTCACTTACATCTAACCATGGGAGGCTTATCCTACCACTATGTCAGAATGGCTCTGCACTTGCATCTGACCATGGGAGGAACCAATCCTACCATCATGTCAGAAAGACTCACAGACTCATCACTTCCCCTTGGAAGGAACCATGATATGGAGAACACCAATATTCTCGTTGAAGTACTCAAACATCACTTTTTCCATTTCTAGCATAGAATCACATCAGGGATGATTACATCCAAGGATAACCCACGAGCTTCTCCAGGACTAATTACATCCGAAGAAAACCTATAGGAATGATTACGTTTGAGCAACCTACAATCTTTGCCAGCATTTTATGGTCACACAACCTGTCTAACCCACTATTCTAGAACTCCTTCTTTCGAGAGATCTTGATATGGATCACATACTAAAGCTTCATTTCTCCCCTATGCATCATACAAAAAATGCAAGTGGGAACATATTTTCCTTAGCTATACTCAGCACCATACAAGACTCATTCCTACTAAACCAAGAGATCACACTTAATCCGATGTTGAAGCAACACCAAAAAGTTCTTATCCTACCAATGGAACTTCCTGTACAATCCGAATCGACATAAACCTCAAGGTTAATCTTTTGATTTGCTTCATACTTGAGCCGATAGTCAATTATACCCTCTAGGTACCTCACTGCATGCTTTGCAACCATCAGGTGAACATGTCTCTGATCTATTAGGGACATCAATTTGTTCATAATAAAGCAAGTGTCTGGTGTCCTATTCATCAGGTACATTAAGGAAAAAATCATATGACGATACATCGTGGCATCAATCGTCTCTAATGAAGCATCACTCAATAGCTTCAGGTTCGATGCCATAGGTGCAGTCATGGCCTTGCAGTCCATCATCCTGAACCTCTTCAGGATCTCCACTGCAAACTTCCCTTGTTATAGGAAGATTCCATCCGCACTCTACCACACCTCCATGCCCAGAAAGTAGTGCATCATACCCAAGTCCTTTATCTAGAACTTGACTACAAGTCTCCTTATTACATTTCTAATGAGTTTCCTCTTTCCTTGTCACAAATAAGTCATCAACATATAACATGAGCATCACTGGTCTTTCACCTTAAACCTTGAAGCAAAGGTTAGAATATTCTTTATTCTTAGTAAAGTCTAGAGTCGTCAATAATATGTCCATCTTGTCGTACCATGTCGAACATTGGGATCTTCTGTAGTCACTCCCTCTGAAGTGGAGCATCATTCTCCCTCTACCTTTTGTACTCTATGCATTGACACATTCTGTAATGGAGTGACAAGTAGCTTCCTCTACTACTAATATTCTATGTATCCATCTAGGGTCACTGTATACCAAGATATTCTATCTTGAAAACATTCTCCTCGCACCAATCTATGATCTTGTCATCCTCTATAGGCTTTCATCTTCAACCTTGTAGCATAGGTTAAGATCTTCATCACTCTAAGTGATATTCAAGCTCCTCATGATGTGTTATCCATGATAGAATGTATGCATTAATGAAAGTATACTACTAATATGCATGTGATGGGTAAGTAGCTCATGGTTCTATACAACTATCCATTGCTACTTCTCTAGAATGAAACCTCTTTGCTGACATATTGGATCAGTGCACAATCTCAATGATGTCATGGTAGAGATGGAAGGCATCTAGAAATTTTCTGTGCAATATAGATGAATGTTGTATTTGATAAAATA
Source organism: Pseudotsuga menziesii (assembly GCA_001517045.1). Lineage (NCBI taxonomy): Eukaryota > Viridiplantae > Streptophyta > Pinopsida > Pinales > Pinaceae > Pseudotsuga > Pseudotsuga menziesii. Next base: position 262,363 of record LPNX011105630.1, read on the forward strand.
GTTGCATGATCATATATTTATGCATAAGAATTTTCCATTATGAATATGCCTTATGAAATTTTTCTAACAATACAACTAACATATTTGACTTGTATGAAAAATCGTGTACAATCACCTACAAGAAAAGAAGGAAGAGACTTGTTTCGAAGAACAAGTGATGAAAGTTCGAGAAAAAATCCAAGAATGAATAATGATATGACGAATGCATCCAAGAAGAAAAGGGAAGTTTGTAGTTCCATCATGCAGTAGAATCACGTAGGAAAACCAAGAAGAATGACAGTTTGAGAAAGATTTATCCTCGAGGAAACGAAAGAATATATTAAGTGAATGAAAGAATATAAATAGAATATAAATATTAAGTGAACGAAAGAATATAAATAGAAATGAGAGAGAAGAATCTCACTCGAGTGAGAGAGAGAACACCTATTGGAGATCATCTTTCTGTCTTTGGGTTTTACTGCTTCCATTGGTGCTCATTCTATCTATGAGGAAGTTGCGGTGTTTTTCCTTTATGGTTTCCCTGAGTATAAATATTTCTCAAACTGTCATCACTTGTTTTTCAAAACAAGTCTCATATTTATTTTCTTTGTGTATATTGTATCTTGGGATTGATTATTGTGCATGTTATTCTCTCAGATAAGATCCTAAGATCATATTGTCAAATTGATAGAAATATAACATGGACCATGGTTAAATATTTTTTCATATACTGAGAATTAGAATTCTGTATAAACATTGATCAGATAGAGAAAAACATCTAAGTAGTTCAAGTTTGGAATTTCCCTATTATACTAATAGATGAAGAACTATATGGAGGAAGGAAATCTTCCTTGGAATGGGTATTTTCCTAAATGATTTTGTGGATTTTTGCATAGAAGACATCAATTAATGTAGGAAATTGAATGATTGAATTCCCTACTTATGGGTCGTGGGAGGTTACTAGTTATTTCAACTTTGTTCACATGTGTGGGAGGTTACCATTTACATTTACTTGATTCAAATGAGTTCATACCTTTCTAAGTTATAGCCTTTAGCACAATCACTAGTTAGTTTAGACTAGTTTGAAAGTTAAGGGTAAAAATTTTAGATTACAAGAGATTTAATTCAAAAGTAGTCCATATGAAAGTATTAATCTCTTCATCAGAAATCCTTGAAGATGTTCAAGTTTGTATTTAGAAGTCTAAACATGCTTCCTATAGACCCAATTAATAAAAGCCATATCTTATAGGAAATATGTGGTAGGAATAAGTTGTTGATTTATTGCATTTGGTAATGGAAGATTGAAAACATAGTAGCAAGTTTTTGGCGTATTAGAGGTTCCTATAAGGAAATATGGCTCTAGTACATAACTTGCATTATATTTTGTACTGTACACTTATATTATGGTTAACAACATCATATCAATAACAGTACTATTTGATATGGGTTGACCCAGAAACCCAAAAAAGATGTTGCCAAAAAACCTCAAAACTCTAAAATTGCATGAAAACCCCACAAATACATGTTATAGCGGATTTCACCACACTAGGTGAATCACACATTGTATGGCCTTCCCTTGTCCCGCTGCAGACTCATTAGCCCCTTTGGACCACTTTATATCTTTTGATGTTACCTTGATCATCCCCAAAAAACATTATAATATTGATATACGCGGCTTTTTCCCCGATAACCGCGTACATACGTGGATATTCCCTCGATAGTCACGTACATCGGGATGTGTGCATAAATCCAAATCCTTTTGGACTGTTCCTTGACTTGGATCCAACTCATATGACTCCTGGCCTTCCATATGCCTTGAGATCGCACGGATTCGACCCTTCAGTATCCCTTTGAAGAGCTATATAAGGAACCCCTTGGTACATTGAAAGCATAAGAGAAAGTTGAGAGCATCGAAATTATAGTCCATTGTTGCCAGAACTTTATGCTTGAGTCTGCATCCCTTTGTCCTTTGGAGCACTGTTGTGTTCTTCCCAAGCTTGCCCATTGTTAGTAAGCTTGTTATCGAAGTGATGGAGGATTGAGGTGGTGGAGGCCCAAGTGGGGGATTTAGTTTCTCCGG